>JAZDUH010000327.1:40015000-40597500 GCA_036419115.1 Scarus forsteni | reverse complement strand
TGAGAGCTGTAAGTAAGATTTTCCTATCTAAAACTAAGTAACACAATCCAGATTGTGACATCAATCTGGATCACATCCATATGGAATATTCCTTGAGAATAGAGACATGGACCTCATATTATCCTGTAAAATTGGAAGTGAATTTGTCAAAACTGGCAGAGATATGATTATTTAAAATTCCACCCAATGTTAGCTTATAGGATTTTTTTTGTATCCAGACAAATATATGTATCACCAGCAAAATCTAATAATTTTTAAGTTGGCCCATTACCAACATCTCCTGAAAATTTTGGCAAAATCCATCCAGTAGTTTTTGCATAATCTTGCTTACAAACAAACAGACAGACAAACATATATAGGCTCAACCATAACCTCCTTAGCGGAGGTAATAACCCAACCCCCCAGCTCACACTATAGCTACGCACCTTTTTGCCTCATGTGCAAAACAAACATAGAGCCTCATTTACCTTCATCAGCCTTTGAAACACTAAATAATGATAATCAATCAAGAGGAGAGGGGCCCTCATCCTCTATAACATGCAGATTGTTACAACATAGCGAAGGGCTATGGACCTTAATGATTAAACAAATAAGCCACTGAGGATATGAGTGGTCATCACAGATCCAGGTTATGAAAGACAGGCATCTTAACTGTAATACATTTATGTAAATTAAGGTTATTTGGGATGTACGAGGTATGGCTATTAAATAACGAGACTGAGCTATAAGGATGAAACCACATGGTTCGCAGTCACAGGTTATATATTCAAGGATTTCTGTTCATGCACAATTGCTGTAAGTTTCCAATAAGTGACATCTTTAGTTCTCTTGTAATCTGGAGTGCTTTTGCTCAGGCATCAGAGAATGATTCAAACTGTTTGCCAAAGTGATCTCTTAATCTGTGACCCCTGGTCAACATTAAAAAACACAAGTAAATACGTGGAGACATTCTGGATTAAACTGAAGGAAACCAACATTTTTAGAAGTAAAAATAAGTATAATTAGACAGCTTAGCACACATTTTTGTCATGTTAAATTTTTCATGCAAATTCACTGAACTGTCTTTAACAACAAAGAGCTTTTCTGGTCTCATTATTCAACACATGTTGGTCATTTGACTGATTTGTTTAATTTGTTGAATGTTTTGAAAAGTTTTCGGTGTGCATGGACACATAGTACACTTATCTTCTTGGACATCATCTCTGCCTTCACATTAACTTTTTTGCCATTCAGACACAAGTGCACTGGACACATGACATGTTTCCTTTCTCTCCAGTTAGTGAACAAGAAGATTTGGCTGCTCTTTTGATAAATTTCACAAAAAAATGTAAAAGTCATGCATTTTTTGATACCTAAGCCAAAACATGTCCACTTCAATCAGTAGCTAGCAGTCAATGTAGGATGTCACTTATTGGATACTTGCAGCAGTTGTGTATGAATATGTGACCTTTACAGTGTGACTGAAAACGTGTGGTTTCATCCTCTTATACGCAGTCTCAATAATTAATGACCATACCTCATATATCTTGGCTTACAAGCTTGATGCTTAAAAAGTTATGTAACAGTAAGTTTTCTTAAGCAGGCCACCCTCTGGGGTTGTAAAGAGTCCAACATGACTGCCAAATAATAATAAAGATAAGACCAAACTTTAAAATAATAATATTAACAATGAAAATACAAACAATATTAATGATAGTTCTTATAAAATTATTATTATTGTGCACCAGCGTGTAGACTTTACAAATGTCCCACAGTACTTAAGAGCAATAGGAGTGATGTTCTGCTGCTCTTGAAGAAGCAGCCTCTGAGCAGAAGGGGCTTTGGTGCCTTGTTCAGAGGAGCCCTGGTAGTACTCAGGAAGTGGAGTTGAAGTCGAGTTCTCCAACTGTTAAGCCAGCTGGGGCCCAGACCATTAACTCAAAATGCAGACCCCAAAGGTAACTGTTACACTAACAATACTAATTATACTAATAAATTCATTAAGAAATATCACTTTTATAAAGGATTAATTAGTTATGAGTAAATGGATAAGATATTTGAGTAACTTACCCAGCACTACAACTGTTTCATTCACAAAATCATGATCCATAGCTAATCCAGTGATCTACTATCAGATCGTTTCACATAACTACAGCAGGAAACCACACTGGCTGCTGTTCCTGTTCACCAAGAGCAGGAAACTGATTATACAGTTGGCAGAGGCTCACCAAAATTGGACAATAGAAGATTGGAAAAGTGTCTGATATGATAAGTCTCCATTTCTAATACATTCAGATGGTAGGGTCAAACTTTGGCATAAGCAGCATAAAATCATGGATCTATCCTGCCTAGTATCATGGTGATGGTGAGGGGGATGGTTTCTCAGCATAGTTTGGGCCCCTGTGTTAGCACCGTTGAATTTTCTCAGCTGACTGACCATGTAGCCGTCCACTTCCAGCAGCATAGCATGCCACGTCATTTAGCTCAAACCATCTCAAACTGGTTTCCTGAGTATGACAATAAGTTCACCGTGCCTCCACTGTCACCAGATCTCAGTCCAAAAGATGAACACATAAATGGGACGGATATTCAGTCAATAAATCTGCAGCTGGATCTACTATCATGTCAAAATGATGTGCTGATGTGTCCAGCACCATGTTTGATGGCAGCTCAGGAGACAGAAGGGGGTCCAACCTGGTACTAGCAACATGTGGACACATAAAATGGTAGATTAGTGTATTATTGTAACAAGAGGAATTGAGTTAAATGCATAAATTTACTCATAAGGCCCCAGTATAGATGCACTTTTTAGATGTGGTCCTGCCTTTTTTGCTCAGTCACTGCGTTATTTTGTTCAATGATTTGTGACTTGTGAAAGATTTAGGAAATGTGAGCTCTCCTCAAAAGTGATTTTGCCTTTACTGCTGACTGACAGATATAGTGGAAATACTGTTGTAATAACAGTTGCAAAACTGATTATGAAAGAGGCTTCTTAAAAATGGATACAACGTGCACTCAAAGTGTCTATTTCTTCTTGTTAAATTGTGTTCTTCTCTAGGATGCTTTAGTTTAATCACTGTCCTTCAGACAATTGCCCAAGTCCCTCTGATCCACGTCCCAAGCAAGTCTCGAGTCATTTGATCCGAGTCCCAAGCAAGTCCCAAGTTTTTTCTGTTGTGGGCAAGTCCAGTCGAGTCGAGTCACAGGCTTTGTCAAGTCGAGTCGAGTCGAGTCACAGGCTTTGTCAAGTCAAGTTGAGTTGAGTCACAGATTATGATGGGTCAAGTCCCTCACCATTGTTCCCCAGTCCACCCAAAAAGCACTCAGATTTTTTTTTTTTTTTAAATGTATGTTTTTGGGCATTTTGTGCCTTTATTGATATGAGAGAGACAGTGGATAGGGTTGTGAAAGGGGGTGAGAGAGTAGGGGAAGACACTCTGCAAACGGGTAACAGGCGGGATTCGAACCTGGACCGGCAGAAGCAAGTACATGGGGTGCCTGGTTGCTAACCACTCCTCCAAACCAGCACCCCAGCACTCAGATTTTTATGTTGAGGAGAGAAACCTTGTCTTCTCACACATACAACACATGTACACCCTCTTTACTTATGTTAGCTTTGCTAGCTTCATATTGACCACAGGTCAGGCTAACGTTCCTGCCATATTGACCCATGGCAGGAACGCTAGCTACCTGGCTAATGTTGGCAGGTTTCACTTACTTGGCCTCATGTGTCCTCAAGTGGTGGATAAAGTTCGATGTTGTGCCCTCTTTTCTTTTATCGAAGCGTTGCAGGTTGTGCACTTGGTGTGTCTTTGTTTTCCATCTGATTGAAATTCTTTATATGCAAAGAAAATAACTTTCACAGAAGACATAGCGGTTGCCAAATTGATACCCGCGTCCCGCGCACCCTGCCCACTGATCATCACTGTAGCAGAAGCGGGTGTGTGGTAGGAATGTATGTGTGTAGTGCTGTGTCATGGGGGGGACAATAATAGGTGACGGACAAGTGTACTGTGAATGGAGCATCAATAAAGTGAACCTAAAAGGATAGAGCGGCATATTTCTCCTGTTTGGCTCTTCATATAAAGCCCAAGTGCGTGCAATTTTCTGAATCATGTTATCTCAAGTCAGGTCGAGTCTGGAGACATTTTCTCTCGAGTCCGTGTCGAGTCTTGAGCTTCAACCTCCCGAGCCGAGTCTCGAGTCTTTACCTCCCGAGTCCGAATCCAGTTGCAAGTCATCTCATTAGCAGCTCAAGTCACCTCAACTCTGAGTCCCTATGACTCGAGTCCAATTGTCTGCTGTCCTTTGACGATTAACAGAAAAAAAATGCTTCCTTAAATAATGTATATTTCCAGTTATCCTCTCCGACACTATAACCTTGGTCTCAAAGTTGAATCAGGCATGCATTTTCCTGTACTTGTACTTCTGTATGGAACTGAACAAAGTGTCTTACTTAATGTTCAAGAAGAAATTCAACCCATAGTAGGAGACAGTTGACCTGATATGCCATTAAGTTCATGCTGCCTCAGTGTTGTGAGGGCCCTTCAGTCTGCACACGAGGGATATAAAGAGTAATTCTGTCCTGAGTTCTGGCACTGTGAACTGAAGTTTTAAATTAGTGAGGAGATGTAATGTTCTGAGGCAGCTTTAGCAGGAGACGTTCATTAAAAAGATAATAGCTCGTTGTTCTCGACTTGTAGCCAGCGATGGCTGGTCACGTTTTCACATACAGCTGAGCTGAATGCAATATTTATACCCTGGAATATGAGCAGACAGAGATAAACTGCATCAGGTTGTTTTAAGGTAAAATCAGCAGAGTGTTATTGAAGGATATATTCAAGGATATTTATTTTTTCTCTAGAGAAAAAGCCTGACTCTGTTATTAAACCGTTTTTAATTGAGATTTTCCATGTGCTGTTCCATATGGGGATTTATTTTAAAGCTTCTGTCTAAACCAGATCAACTCACAGGACTGAAAACGCAATCAAGTTGTCAAACATTTTAGCTGGCAAGGATCTCAGGTTAGAGACAAATGTTCCTTGGAATAAAACATTCATTGAATTATATGTTTAGTTCAAGTTTGAGTTCATGTATCATTTTTCTTTATTTTTTATTAAAAGATGTTTTTGCACAATACTTGAAAAGTTTGCCTTTGCAAAGGCCTGATGGAGGGAGTATCAGTTTGAATTTCTGTCAGGATCCAAGGTTTCAAACAAATCACTTACATTTTTGTGTACAGATTAGTTCAGGTGTGTTTAATTTGTAAATGCATCATTGAAACAGTGTGAAATCATTGTTTGATTTATGCCGAAAAAGCAGTTATATAAATGTATGAAAAGATGACTTGGTATATTGAAGAAAGGTGTTATAGGGATGCATGATATTATCAGACCAATATCAGTATCGGCAGATATGAAACTTTTGCTAATATTTACAGACAAAATTTTGACTTTGAAAATTGTCTGGAAAGATCTTGTATATGGGCTGTGATATTGACAAAATGCATAGCTGTATCATGACGTTAAACTTTACAATCACAATACCCACTTTACTTATAACCAAAACCATTATTTATAAAAGAATACAATGATGATTTTTTTTTGCTTTGCATCTGTTTCTAACACAAATGGACTGTAACTACTAAAGGAACAGGAAAATATCATCAGGAATGACTCTGAATATAGTGGCATACCAGATATTTGCAAAAAAGGGTTGTATGAGTTTCTTTTTCATAACGAATATTCACACAGGACACTTTACTAGGTACACTTTACTTATCATGGGGTAGACTGCCTTGTTGCTCTCAGGACTGCATTAAATTTATTCTGTAGGTTAAGTAGATGGGCACAACTGCCGCAGTGTAAAATATAAAACATAAGCCACTACGTAGCTGTCATCAAAACATGTTGAAAGTGGAGTGAAATTATTCTTCTTTCGAGGAATGCTTTTACTGCTGTTTTGATTTTAAGAAGGAAATACAGTCCAGATTTGACTTAAGTGCTCCTGAAGCTGTTGGCATCGATGCTGATCTCTGTATGAGCTGCCACTTCCTGCTGTCATCACACATGTAGCTCCGCCTCTTCCTGCCTTAAATGATGATGGGTCTGGCTGCTTTAAGCTGTTTGCCAACATTGCAGATTGGAGCTTGGGAAGATGGATCTGCCTGATTAGACATTGAATCGGGCAGGCCCATCTGCAAGATGCAGGGTTAGATTCTCTTCCTGATGTATTTCACTGCAGGTCTCTCACTATCTTGTTGCTAGTACCTCAGTATTCTTATTTCCAGTCTTGCCATGTTACTGAAAACATTTTGATCCAAAACCACATGATAGCAGATCTTGGTGCCATTATTGTGGCATTATATCTATGATGTGAATTTTCCATTCCATTACTTTTTCTGTTCTGGCAACTAACAATACAACAAAGCATCTTTGTGGACTCCCTTGCTGCCTGTAACAGCCTTGCAGTGCAGTGGACCAGCCTCATATGATGTTTGTAACCAATCTTACCAAGCTCCAATCTACAACGATTGTGAGTGACCCAAAGCGGCACAGCCCAATCAGCAGCTTATGAAGCAGTAATAGGTGGAAGCTATAGGCATTAGGGCAGCAAGAAGTGACTGCTTGTACAGTGATTAGAGTATCTATGCTAAGCTAACAGCTTCAATAGCAGTTTTATCAGATCTGGACCAATTTATTATTGTTAAATTAAGAACAAATAACAACACTACAAACTCCTCGATGGAAAGTATATTTTTCACCATTTCTTTTTTTTTTAAATGTATTTTTGGGCATTTTGTGCCTTTATTGGCAGGAGAGAGACAGTGGATAGGCTTGTGAAAGGGGGTGAAAGAGTAGGGGAAGACACTCTGCAAACTGGTCACAGGTGGGATTCGAACCTGGACTGGCAGAAGCAGGTACATGGGGTGCCTGGTTGCTAAACACTCCGCCAAACCAGCACCCCAATTTCACCATTTCTAACATGTTTTCATAAGAGTTTCTGTCCTATAAATGGTAGCAGTAGTACTCGCCTACTTCATTGTCTGACTGGCCTGTTATGAATGTGTCTGACCAATCAGTTGTCCAATCACCTGCTGAATATGCTTTTGAAAGAATCTAGCCAGTCCCAAACACTTTCTGTTCTTCCATTGGCTGTTTCGCAGACAAACTAATGAAATATACTGGATGTGACTCTGGTGTGTCAGAGTCTAGCCTTTAGTGACCATTTGTGTTTGCCTTTAGTTTTGCTTTGTTTTGTTAATGCTAATGCTGTGATACCACTCATAACATGGGTCATAAAACGTCCTGTATAATATGAGCTTAACTAAGTTTTGCAGATTTACAGCAGCAAGCAATGTCTTTTAAACTAAGGATGATATATTAAAAAAAACCTTCACAGCAGAAAATAACTTACATCTCCTTAAGCATTTGAAGCACATTCTTTACAGACTAAAGTGGTCTTGCATTTTAAAGAATGTGCAGTTTTACTGGTTTCGACCACGTCTATAATGACAATTTTATTGATGTGAGTCATTGTGATGCTAATACAAATGTAATTTTTTGACAGGTGACTGTTGAGCTCATATTAATCTGAAGCGGTAACATTAGTCTTCTTTTCTGAGAAATCATTTATGGCTTCCTAATGAAAAATACCTTACACACACACACACACACCCACTACCTTGAGCTTTTTATCAAATGAAAAAATGTTTTCACAGATGAAACGTCATCTCAATTTTCCTTCTGCCAACATATCTTTTCATTTTAAATAAAGTATGTTCTGACATTTGTCGATAGAAATGTTTCTTCAGGGATTTCTTTTGTCAAATTTTAACTTGTCGGTATTCTTTTTGCCTTTATTAAGTTGAACCTGTTGGCTCCTGCTTGTTTTTGAAACAAAGCAAAGCTCCGTAGGCCAAGGCTGAAATTTCCATTAAACCTGCTCTGCCGTCAGTGATAATAACAGGCAGCAGAACTCCAAGAACATGGAGCCCGGTGTAAAGACATTTATTCTCCAAGGCTTCTCCTATTGTGGTCTGAATGCTATGCCTAATTTGAACATCGCTGTGGACAAAAGTGTCTGCCAAATGGATTCATGTAAATGGCAATGCAAATTCTACTTAAAGCCACCGTTGAATACCTGCCATACTGTCTGAATACAAAATAGCAATTAAAAAGTCATTTTAATAAAACAGCTTTGTATATTTTAATCCATGTCTCTTAATAAGACTATAAGGGACATAGACAACCTTAATTAAGATGTTTAGAAGGTGTCCAGGTGTAGCAAAAGAGAAAATTTGAATCTTCTTCGTTCGTCAATTTCTGTCACATGTTTTTCGTAAACAAGTTGCAAGATGAAAAAATTAAATGTGGGTAAAAACATGGTAAAATGGGTGACTTTTTCCTTCTATAAATCTGCTGGGCCTGCCTCAGGAGCCTAGCCAAAATCCTTCACTTTGAAAGGTGATTTGCCTTGTCGAAGGGGAAATGGGGACAGCTATACAATGTCACAGTTTAAGATTAATTTAAAAGTCATGGTTTGTTAATCCTTTAGGCTCTTCAGCACATTGTGTTTAAAAAATAAGAGGTGGAACTTTGCTTCTGGTGCTGTACATTCAGCCCTGACCTTAAATAAAGCAATGTCGGATGTCCCAGTTTTATCTGCTGTCTTTAGCTAAAGACAGGCTACATTACATTAGCCTGAAGCTGGTGATATACTTGTTTGCTTTTTTTGTCCTTGTATTCGTGTTTGTGTCTATTGACGCAGTTATAACTAGAAAAGCACACTGAGAGCGCCGACCTCCGCCAGCGCCACAGTCCTCATCTACATTTTGATTTTCACCATGAATAAAAGTCTGACCTTTATTTCATCTAAATATTCAGATTCCTTGACCATAAAAAACAGACCATAAGCAAATTGGATTCATAATGAAATCTATTTTTATTTCATATCACGGATGTTGCCTTTTCTGTCATGGCAGTTTTCTTCTGGATCTAGCTCCAAAGTTTTTATAGATACAAGACATCCGATCGAACACTCCAGATTCAACAGTATCTTGGCTATATTTTGGCATTTGTTGCGGATTTATGCTTTTATTTGTTCCCTTGCTATGACGAAAATTCCAAGGATATTTAAATTTTTTCTTGTTCTGGATGAGAGAATCCAGAATTTTTCCGGGGTCCAGATCAGTCGTGATATCATGTAGAACCTGTTGGAAACTTGTCCTGTATTTTTTTCCAAAATGTCCTGAATATTTTTGGTGGAGTAATATGCACAAATGCCAAAAATGGTCCTATCTCGCAATGTTAAATAATCCTTTAAAAATTCCTGGATCCAGACAGTGATCTGGATCACTCCCAAAATCTAATCATTTGTTCCTTTTCCCAATCCGAACATTTCCTGAAAATTTCATCGAAATCCATCTTCAACTTTTTGAGTTATGTTGCTAAACAGAGAAACAAACAAACAAACAAACAAACAAACATACAAAACAAACAGACGCTGACAATAACATAACCTCCTTGGCAGAGGTAAATATATATTTGTTTTGTTGTAAAACTGAGATTTTTTCTTTTACTGCAGATATGACATCATAGACTTGGTAAATTCTTTTACAACTCAAAGCTGCTTTACACTGCAGGACACATCTACCAGTTCATACCCATTCACTCTAAAATCACTCACTGATGGTTCTGAATTTCATTGTCAGTTATTCCTCAGTATCAACTAATACATTCACAATCCATCAGTTTAAACTAACACTGCTGCAGTTAGCTGTTCTTACCTTTTTTATGGAATTGAATAGAATTCTTTGTCATTTGAAAAATACACCACAGGTGTACACATGTGCAATATTAGCAACACTTTAGACACAAGTATATAATATCAAATAAATGTTTAATACCAAGAAGTATTAAAACAGACAGTGTAAAAACAGACAGTAAATTTAATGAGAGTATGGAACTAAAACAGTAACAAAGAAAAGTGCTGGAGTGCTTATAACCGGAATAAGAACCACTCGATGATTACACTGAAATATTTCAGAAGTTATGTTCAGAATACACCTGGATTTTTGCACTGAAATATTTTTCAAATTATTGCAGAATACAACTGGGTTATTGCATTAACTTATTGCACAGAGGTTAGTTCACTAATTGTTGCTATTACTGTTGAGAATGGCTGGAGGTATGAAGCTATTGCATAGCCTGGTTGTACTGCTTCTCAGGCTGTGGTACCTCCTGCCAGAGGACAGCACCTAGAACTGTCTGTGGTGTGGATGAGAGCGGTCTCTGATAACTTTTTTCCGCATACTTACAAGTAAGAATTTTGATGTGGCACATTTCCATTAGTGAAAACTTTTCATTGAGACTTTGTACAAACATCTTTTCCTTGAGCCTGTAAAAAATAAGCAATAGTTTTATGCATCTCTTTTAGGTTGTGTCAGCCTTTAAAGATAGGGCTACAGCATGAGTAATAAATTGTGCCGTCAACACTAGTAATGCATTAATGCAAATTCTCGAATCCCATCTTTTTTTTTTCTTGCAGCCGATGCACTCATGTTGTATCACTCTGACCTACAGCCCAGTCTGTTCTTTGATGAATTAGAAAGAGATGCTGCTGTGACAGTGTGGATGTTACAGAGAGGATGAAGACGAGTTCTTTGAATGCAAATATCAGCTGCAAGAGCATCTCAACTAGGCCAAAGTATTTGCATTGACCGCCAATTTAAACTGGACTACAACCAGAGCATGTCGAGCTACACTAACTGGCCAAGCACACAGCCAATGCAGAGAGAGCCCCCAACCAACTCAACAATAGCAGGCCACATATCAGAACTAAAATGCTCCCTACCTTAGAATCCCCCTGCTTACACACTGATACAAAATTAGGACACTTTAACTCCTTTGAAAGTCTTATTTCAGTTTTTAACAGCCCCTATTATGCTTTTCTGGGATTCATGTACCTTTTAGCCTTTTTTTACAGTTCTTCATCATCTGACTAGCTCGTAATGAATGTTATTGACAAAATGATCATCTATTTATCTTACAGACATGTTTTTTTAAAAACAGGTTCTATCCTCTCTAAACACTTTCTTTGTACTGTCACCCTGATGGATTGTGAAATATTTCCTGTAAAATTTATTTTAATGGTCTAGCGTGTCAGGCTACTACTCTGTGGTGACAGGTCAGGTTATCATGCTACAGCGCCATTTTCAACGGCTCTGTATTCTTTCTACAGTCTTTGTTCTTCACTACACAGACCATCACAAACTAATGAGCTTAAACCACTGATGTCACAAGGGTAGGTCTATTCAGGAGGGCCAGGGACATCAGTAGTTTAACCCAGCCATATACAGTATGTAGAGCTGTTTATGAGAGTAGAGGGGGTTTAAGGTTCCAGCAGTTTTTGTTTTAATGCACTCACTATATCATGCCAGAGAGTTATGTGAAACACACCAAACTTAAAACTTGAAAAAGCATGATTTGGCCTCTTTGAAACGTTTGTACTAAGCTGGATTTACGACTTTCAGTGGGTGGATAAGTGGGTGAGAGAGGATGAGTATTGTCTTTGGTAAAGAGAAATGTCCCACTGCTCTTTACTAAGCAAACCCAGTGAGAGAGAATCACATATTTCAGAATGTAATTTGGGCAGCATTAGTATTCCGGCCAGCAGTACTTGGCTTGGATTGGTTTGGATTGGCTTCCATTAAAATAACATAATTGTATTTCCCTGCAGGCGGCGACGGCTGTTTCACAGTGGACAAGAAGACGGGCCAGGTGGTGACCACAGGCTTGTTGCTGCAGAGGGACAGAGAATACTTGTTAAGCGTGGTGGCTCTAGACGGCCTGGGCAGCCGCAGCGCCCCCGCCATGCTCTCTGTTGTGGCCGGAGCCAGAGCACCACAGTTCACCAACAGCAGCTATGCCATCTCCATTCTAGAGAATACGCCAGAAGGACAGCCGTGAGTATCCAATGTGTTTGTATTCACCCACACATATAAGCAGGGTAGGAAATAAGCACTGTGTGAAACATCAAAAATCTGTTTTTACTCTATTTTGTTTTTTCTCTGCAGCATTTTGTGACAGCATTTGTCCTTTTCTGTAGAAATTACACTGATGTGATGTCTTTCTGAAGTTTTTCTTGCAGTAAAACTGTGGGACTTTTATTCAAATGTGGTTTATTCCCATGTGGCTATCACAAAACACTCTTTGTCAGATCCTTTTTTGTTGCAGCAAAAGGTTTAATATCCGTCTTGTTTTGAAAAGTACAATAGAAGGACAAAGAAAATATAAATAATACTGACAGTATGCCACATTCTTGCAAACACTTATATCATAATTATCCACTGGCAGGAGATCTAGGTTTTTGCTTTGTAACAATTAAATGAAAAGAAATCCTCTGCACGAGCGAGTCCTAAAATATCTGCAGCATGCATGCAGACACACGCCTGTCTGAGGTGTCAGTTTCCAAACGCTACCTGTGAAGATTCATGTTGATGAATATTCATGTGCTCGCAGCAACTCACTGAGGCATGAATTGAGACATCACCACACTGCATTATGGGTAGACAAACGCCCTTAACCATTAAAACAAACACTGATATTCACATAATAGTGAGACATTATTACACTATACTGACAAGTGATGCTCGCGTGTATTGCACACAGCCAATGGGCCATACAGTCATTGATTTCGTTACAGCTCTGCTGAGGCAGGAGGAGAGGATTTTAATTTGGATACCACATGTGCAATTAACAGAACCACTAAACACCAGGGTTAAGTTCACGTGTTAATCAGAATTGCTTTTTATTTGTATTTATTTGTATTGCAGGATTCAGTGCGCAATAACATTGCTTAGTCATATAAAATGGTTGCACCAGATTCAGCAAGCTGTTGGTTCTGCCATAAACATGAGACAATGGACCACCCAGTCTATATGTGTTTTGTGGACTTGAAGAGGACCTACAACTGTGTTTCTTGGGGAACCTTGTTGGAAGCACAGCAGGAATACGGGGAACCTGGGCTTCTGATTTGAGACATGTGGTCTGTGCACAAAAAATGAGAGTTGTGTTTGCATGCTGGCACAAAGTTTGACGTTTTTGGTCTTAGCCTGGGTTGCACCTCATCGCTGTTTGTCTTAGTGTATGGACAGTTACTCAATGCGCCATCACTGGGAGGGAGATATCAGAGTTAAGTGTTAAGACCCCAAAATGTAATCTCTGTTTTTTGCAAATGATGTGGTTCTGTTGGCCGGCTGAGGACCTGGAACAGGTATTGTGGTGTTTTGAGGTTGAGAGCGAAGTGGCTTGGATTAGGGTGTGCTCCTCCAAGCCTGAGGCCACGGTTTTCTGCCAGGAAACAGTGGATTGCTTCCTCCAGGTTGGAAGCTAGTACTTGCCTCAAGTGAGGGAGTTCAAGTACTGCAGACTTTGTACTGGACTGTTCTGCCCTTTTTCTCATATTACAGCTTGGAGTCTCTGAGCCTTCTGATTCTGGTTAGGGTTTTACCTATACCTGGAATTCACGTTAACAGGAATGATTGCTAGTAACTAAGTGGCAAGCAGTGTCATACAGAGTAAGACTGTATGGCTCTAAACCTCAATATTCAAGTTATGTGAGTTTAATATGACAGAGGGAAAGCTTTCTCACTATCCATTTGTCTGAGAAAAGTTTTGAAGTAAAGGCTCATTCAAATATCAGTGTATTTAGCTGATGTTAAACAAAATTAAGAAACTTTCAACACGTTGTCGAAAATATGTCCATCCATCCATTATCTATTCCACTTTTCCCTTTCAAGGTCGCAGGGGGGTGCCTTTCCCAGCTGACACTAGGTGAGAGGCAGGGGTCACCCTGAACTGGCCACCAGCCAATCCCATGGCCACATAGAGAGACAAATGACTATTCACTCTCACACTCATACCTTAGAGTAATTTCGAGTCACCAGTCAACCTCATTAGCATGTTTTTCGTTTGTTGAATGAAGCTCGAATGCTCAGAAAGAATCCATGCATGTAAAGGAAAGAACATGCAAACTTCAGACAGAAAGACCCTGCTGGGGGATCAAACTTGTTGTGAGGCATGTGCGTTACCTGCTGGTCCACCGTGCTGCCCCTGAAAATATGTTCCCTGGTCACTGTAGGGGATCAACGCTGGTCAATGTATCCAAAGGGGAGAAAAATGATTTTCTGGTGGGTTATGGCATTTCCTGACAGCCCCCTGAATAATTGTAGATGGTCAACATGCTCAGCGAAGGGGAACTTTGGCCTAATGTAGATTGAAAATTTTCACTCATTGAGATGGCAAGACTAAAGGTTTGCTAAGATGCTAACACTAGCTATCAGCAGAACAAACTGTCCCAAATATTAAAGTGAAGCTAAGCAAAGTTTGTTTACGTGGTAACTCTCACAGACACGAGTCACAATGTGCTCTACAGAGCCAAATTACAGAAAATAGATTCATAAATGTGAAAAGGTAATCATAATAGTTAAACATCAAAAAGAGACAGAAACAGGGTACAATGCCCTTTTTAAGAGCAGTAACAGAAAAATATCATAGGCTATTAAACACTTTAGTCTGGTAACGACTCATCAAAATCCATGGTTATTACAGCGTCTACATCTGCATCTTTTATTGTCAGGACTGGCAGCTTTACGGTGGAGCTGAGGTGGGAAATGGACATGAACTTCTTTACTGCCTTTCTAGTCTTTGGTCTTTCAAATGTCTCAAAGTGAGCCTAAAAATGGGCCTAATCCACCAACACCTTCTGAGACACACAAGACTGTTTGTCACACAATTAGTAGACTTGAGCTTGATACTAACAGGACAACATTCCACACTATCACTTTAGAATAAACACAAACAAAACACCTGATACAATGACATGCAGATTAAATATTCCCTATTAAAATGAAACTGGTAAAAAAGGTAAAAGTTGATTTTTAATTTGCTGTTATTCTTTTACAGTTTCATGGGCTTATTATTTATCACATTATTCTCCTACCTTCACAGACACAGCTTTGCCTCATTATTTTCCAAATCTTCTTCTACTGTTAAATTGTCTATGGTTGTGCCTTTTGAGGAAATTGGATTCGATTTTTTTAAAGCAAGAAAGAGATGAACCGAGGAGCAAATATTCCGAATCCATAAAATCATTTTTGTTGTGTTCTTTACAAAACTGTCAAAGTGAAAATCTGCACAGCTGTGTGTATGATTATAAAATGTCATATTGTTTGAATATTAGCTTGTTCTTTGTATTTTACGAATAACCTCGTATTGATGTTTTTATGAAATGATAGCTCCACCGCTGTTGTTTCTTTTTTCTGTTTCCTTAAAGAATTTCATGATCAATTTTAATGAAGCAGATTCAAATTCAGCTGCTGATCGGGCTCGTTAATGAGAAATCTATGAATGTAGATACCATGGGAGGGGTGAAACTTCAAAATAAGGGTCAACCAATTATTGGTCAGTTTCTAAGTTTTCTCATCTTTATTGCTGTTTTACTTATTGTTAAACAGCAAGGTGAAATAAAGCTGCATATTGTTAAGATTTGTATTATTGCTAGGAATACAAAATGTTGGATCAGTGCTGAAATCTAATTAGTTATTTCCAACCTTTTTATTGCTGATGCTGATATCATTACCAATATTTTGTGTCGAAAGCACAAGGTAGAAAGATAGATCAACTTTATTGTCCCTTGCAGGGACAGAGCAGTGCTGCTGGCCAAGAACACGATACACACAAATAACAAAAGACTAGACAACAAAGAACAGTTACTTAAAAAACGAATAACCATGTGAAGAATTAAAACAGGAATAGAAGTGGGATAATAATAACAGATAAGAAACAAGTAGAAACAAGTTAAAAAAAAGAATAACGAGATGAATCAAAACATGAATTAAAGTGAAATGATATTAACAGGTAAGATACTG
This sequence comes from Scarus forsteni, assembly GCA_036419115.1. NCBI lineage: Eukaryota > Metazoa > Chordata > Actinopteri > Labriformes > Labridae > Scarus > Scarus forsteni. The sequence continues at coordinate 40,581,590 of JAZDUH010000327.1, read as the reverse complement.
ATGGCAATAAAGAAGCAGAAAAATATACATACACACATTGTATATCAATTGCAGGAAAATAATTACTTGTACTTTTTGTTCCGAAGAGATAAGGATGTTGGGAGAAAATAGAGCTTCTAGCGGATTGTTTGTGTTTGCTTGCTCTGTACCATCTCCCTGAAGACAGAAGTTCATATTCCAGAAAAGAATCCGAGAAGAATAACCAAAAAATACAAAGTATTTACTGAACTAAGATCGATCTTTCCCTTTCATTGTTACAAAAAATTGATGTTAAGACCCATGTGAAGCAAGAAAAACATTGAATTATTCTTAAATAAATTTAATTATTTTATCTATAGAAGTGAACAATTGATGATGACGTAAGCCATCATGTCATAGAATACATTTTGCAGATATTTCAACCAATTAGTGAAACATTTATGGCCAATATTTATAGTGAAAGTATTTGCTGTGTCTTGCAAAAATATCATATCTGCTGATACTGATAATCCCCAACTTAGTCAGATATGTGCCAACGGTGATTTTGGTCAAATAATATTGTGCATACTAGGGATAGGACGATACACTTAAACTCACGCTGCACCTCGATATGCCCGGGTCACAATACGATACGTCACGATACAATATCAAAAAAGTAAAAAAAGAAAAAATATTACTGTGTAATTACAACTTATTTGTTTTTGTTTGAGTTGCACACAGGTAAAACACAAGGCCTAACAGGCCAAACACAAACACTAAAGGTGCGTTCACACCGGATGCTACTTGTACTACCTCGGCGATCACTCTCCATTCAAAGTCAATGTACAGCCACGATGGGGCGGGGCTAACCCTCCCGCGATGCAACAACCACGTACAAGATGATCACTTCACTCGTCGCGCGATGTCAAAGTTAAAAAAAAGTTGATCTACTCAGGCGATGTCGTGTGTGGCTGTGCAGCAACAGCCAATCAGCGGTGTGTGTACGTGTGACGTTACCCGAGAAAGACTGTTATTCATCCGGACTACAGGGCGGATGAGGTCCGTCTAGGCGGAACTAATGTCAGTGAGGACATTAGTTCCGCCTAGACGGACCGCAGTAAACGCACAGATAATGCTACTGCATCATCAGCTGCAGTGTTTGATAAGTGAGTGAAAAGGATACAGCTGGAATAATGTCCGCTTATTCGTCCTATTATATGACATATGATATGATCGCGGTGAAACTCAAGTGGACGTGACGTCACCGAGCGACGGCCGACGGTAGCGGTTACCAAAATGAGGTATTTATTGATGCGCAACGCTACATCAGTGGGCGACACGACTTTGGTAGCTGGGTCGCTTGCGGTGTGAACGCACCTTAACACTCTCTCTAACCCTAGAGAGGTTAGAGAGTGTGTGCGAACGAGCGGTCGGCTTGTTTTCGCCATCTTCATCTTTTTTGAGAAAGCCAAAATACTGCCAGACAGATGACTTGTATCCAGGCGGAGCGTCCTCAATGCCGACCTCATTCGACTCCATCATTCGGCTTGTTGGAGGCAAGGTAGTTGCTGCTAATGTTTGTTGTCGTCACTTCTGGTCACATGCGCTATTACCGGATGCGACGTCTTTATTTCGCGATTCATGTGTTTCAAACTCAATGCATTTCGTCACGTACTGTATCACGATATATTGCCAAACAATATTTCATCCCATCCCTAGTGCATACCTAAATATTGGAAATGAATACTGACCTAAAATATCGGTTTTCTTTCCACAGAGTCACCAGTAATCAGTATAAGGATTGGCCTTATAAAATCAATACAGATTAACCTGTGCTTTAAAACAAACCATTCATTTTTAATGATAGAAACATGAAACAAAGGACTGTGTTGGCTTAATTGAACTTTCAGATGCTGTTAAGACAACAATATTTGTGCAAAAAAAGAACAGTAAACAATTTGTTTTAAATGCAAAACAATGCACTTTTAAACATTCAGAAAGTTTTGTGCATTTTGCGCTCAAAATTCAGAGTAATCTAATTTTAAAAATCGTTATTGTTTTGTTCTGCAGCTTCCTCGCCGTGTCTGCCATCTCCTTTCAAAAGCAGCCAATCACCTACAGCCTATTGATCAACCCCAGCAGCCTGTTCAGTATTCGCCAGGACACAGGAGAAATCAGCCTGACAAGGACGTTAGATTATGAGAGTGACCAGCGTCGGTACCTGCTGATGGTGAGAGCCAGTGAGGAGGCCGGCAGCCTGAGCACAGCCACAGAGGTGAGTTTAAATAAAAAAAGGGAGACACAAAGAGAGCGAGAGACTGAAACATGAGTCATAGTCAAGTTCAGGTCAACTGAGCCCACAGCTGAGGTCCACTGTGATGTTTCATTATTTCAACTGTCACACAAGCTCTAACTCGAACTGCTGAATAGAAGCTCGGCAAATAAATGTGCTTTGTTGCTGAGTATTGTTGCATTTTTCTCTCCTGCTGGACTCTCACAGAACATTCAAGTGGACCTGTTTTCACCTTTATGTTGTGGCTCATTTCAAGTGTCAAGGCTGCTTTTACCTGCCATGGTCTGATGTCAGAGTCGACCTCCTGACACCACGCTACTCTGCCTGAAACACGGAGAAGCAGTAGAGGTTGTAACTGTCTGCATGGCTGAGTGGTTCTGGGATGATATCAAGAGGACCAGAGGCTGATGTTATCCATTTTTTTCTACAGTTCTCTCTGGGTTTGTGTTTTTGTTGTAGGGCTGTCAGTGCTGATGATTTTATTGTTATAAATTAAAGTTCATGAAGACAAAGTTGAATTTTTTATTGCATCAGTCGCAAGCTATTTTGTAAATTTAAGTGTACTGTCACTCTCCACCAAAACTTGGCAGCAGCTGAATGCTTCCACAAAGGGACACTGCTGCTCCTTTGAACATCTAATATTGGTTCATGAAGAAGTTGCAGTCATCTCAACCAGCAAGTCAGAAGTAATCCTGATCATCTGATGCAAAGCATCTCCTTTGTTATTTTCATTTTTTTCATTTAAAAAAACGTATTTCATTTTTCAAAGTAAAAGCAGGTTTATTTTCACAGAAAGGAATGTTTTCTTACATAAATGTCACATTTTAAAATACTTTTAACCAGTTTGTACTGGTCTCAGATGTTAACATGTTTGCTCCAAAAATCTACAAAGTTTAGGTTTTCAGAAAGTCTACCTCGCTTCTCCAGCCCTGCTCAGGACAGAGTGTTTTAGTGTAGATCCTCATCAGCTGCTACTGGCTGTTACCCTCTAAAACAGTAGGTGTGCTCTAATGTTTTCTGTGTCGTTGTCATGCCTCAACATGGTCATTTTGCTGACCAGCTGCTAAACAGTGACCTGGCTCAGGGAGTTGCTCCCTTTTGGGAGATGGACACATTTTCTTAATGGTGTAGCAAGCAACAGAGGGAGTGAAGGGGTTTTCTCAGATGAGGGAGTTTGTAGACAGGCCATGGACACATACTCTTTTTTTGTATAAAAAAACATTAAAGGTGCATTTTGTGTAACGTGACATTTAGGACTGCATGTATACAACAAAAATGCAGAAAAAAACAGACTCTCATGAAGGCCTGGATCATTTAAGCTCTTTACTACCCTACATGTCATGAGAGTAGTGTACACTCAGTGCAGTGTTTTGATGTGCTGCCCAGTAACTATTTTATGCATTCATATTGTTGAAAGGTAAATCAGTGCTGCTGGGCCAAAACCATGTATGTTCACAGTGCTATAGGTCACCATTTATGCTGGTGAATGTTTTTTTTTTAATACATTTTAAACTAATGAAAAGTACGAGAAAAAAGTAATCCCAGTAGAGTGCAATAATTCATAATTAATTCATTAGTGCAGCACTTGGTTTTGTTTTTCCATCCTGAAAAGAAGCAATTTTGGAAATAAGAGGTTTATATCCCACAGCAGCAGTATGCTGCGGCTAGTGTCCAGCAGTATGTTTAATTTAAATTGGGAGGGATCCGGCAAAAAGGTGGTGCTTCCTATGTTATCGATGCAAAAAAAAAAGAACACAGAGTTGCAAGACCTTAAACCTGGTCTTAAGTATTTAATGTGTATGCAGAAGTGTCCACCAGGTCTTTTTGTTCCCGATGTTGTGGGAATACTTGGGTAATATACATCTTTGATCTGAGATTTTGCAGAATGTGGAAATTGTTCAGTCTAAACCCTGAAAACCACTTTACCATTAAAATACTTCCTTTCTGCTCTTCGAGCTGACAGACTGATTGGTTTGATCCATGTTACACTTAAGACACATCTTTTTCTTTTATTGTTTATGATCAAGTCCATCTGTTTTGAGCTCTGCAGCTGGTTTTGTTTCATGATTTTACTTTGATTGCAAAATCTAGATGAGCTGCTGTGCATAATATGCTCTCTCATGTTGGCAAATAGGGCCCAAATGTAATTTGTTGAGCAGCACTAATTTTGATTTGATTGTGAAGAAAAGAAATAGAACTTTACAAATGAACTCCAAGATAATTAAAAGCCCATGTTCCTTTATGCTGTCAATACAGACGTAAATAGTAAATTATTTCATGTTGAATATACAGTGAAATGTTCACAAAACTTCCAATATTCATCATTTACTTAAAATCAAATAAATTCTATATCTGCAAGCCCTTTTCTGGTCTTTGGAGAAGCTTTTTTTTTTTTTTTTTTCCAAAAGCGTGATCAAAAGATGACAAAACCAAGAGGCACTGGGAACTCTGAGATTGAGAAAATCTGAAGCTTCATTTGGAAGTGAAAAAAAGAAATATCCAGATCAACTATGCATGAATTCAGAACTCTTAAATAATTAATTTAAAGATTTTGTTTAACAATTATCATGTCAGACACTCACTTTGCACCACAGCAGTCTCCCTCTGCTCAAATGCATGTGTGGAGCTGGAGATGAAGCCTGGGAAAAACCTATCCCAGTTATTTCAGGACTATTACTCAGCTGTCACTTCACACTTTACACACAGTGGTGACAGGGAGCTCGAAGGGCGCGGAGCAGCTAACGGCCTTTGTTAAAAACACACACATGCTCACAACATTTCTATTTTTGACTCGGCAAAATCATGGAGTGGAAGATAAAGAATGTGTTGAACTGGCAACCCCAAACACTATAAAATGCAATTTAGATTAAATTTTTGGGTCAGCTTCCTGTGCAGAAAGAATTTCATGAGACTGCCTCTTGGATTTAAGGATTATTAAAAAGAAGTTAATTTTTCATCTTCTTCTCTGATATCTCCTGTTTTCTCCCCTCTTCTCGTCCTCCTATCTTCTCCTCTTTCTCTACTTCTCTCCTGTTATTTCCTCTCCTCTTCTCATTGCTCTGGCCCTAATAAGGTTCAGGTGTTGATAACGGATGAGAATGATTGTGTCCCAGAGTTCCTCCAATCCATCTACAGTGTGGATGGAGTCCCCGAGACCGTAACCACGGCAACATCCCTGTTGCAGGGTAAGGCTCCTCTGACCCCATATACCACATCCATCTGTTTCTTTTTGTGCTGTAGAGAAACTGTTTTAGAAAGTCACTTTTTTTTTCTCCAGAGAACAACAGATGGGCTTTACACTGATGCCAAAGGTGCAGCTAAGGCCTGCAGACATTTCACTGACACATGAAGATTTAATTTTTGCACACTGAAGTAAACTGATAGATCCTTGAAATATAACATTTTAATCATTATTTCTTTCAAATATTACATATGTAATTAGGGATGGGAAATTATAAGAATTCATTGAAACAATAACATAATTGATTCAATTCTGCCTATCAAAACAATTATTTTACTAATTACTTTAGCGATTCATGTGGAGTTTCTGTGTGGGCAAACTCGACCTATCCATCGTCAGTGACAACAATGTAAAACACATAACACTCCTGAGCCTCAATGCTTTGCTATAGAGATGAAGGTCAGTGTGTCTACATGGTGAATGTTGTGCAGTTTGCATCATTTGTCAAAATATAAGCCACAATTTTTAATATTTCTTCCCCTTGTAAGCCATGATCACTTTTTTTTTTGCATCTTTGTCATCATCGATATGACTGCCTCATATGAGAATGTGGCACCCTTGATTTTCAAAAATAAACGGGGTGGGTGCGCACATCCTATGTAGCATGCTGGATCCAAAAGATTCAAAACATGAAAAATGTATAAAGAGATCCGCACACCAGAGAAGTAGCTCCCTCGAAGTATTTATTTACAGATAGTGACGTTTTGAGCGTGATCGCTCTTCCTCAGACTTGCCTAACCCTAACCCTTGATTTTCTAGTCATGTATAACAAAGTGGAAGGAACTGATAAGAGAATTGTTACACAAATATTCTAAAGATGTTGTTTCTTTTAGGGAGTTTTTATTGATTCTCAACTGGAATTGGTTAATTTGTTTTATAATAGAGGGCCACAATCCCAAGTGCTCTTTGCTAAAAGAGGTGTGTAGCATCAGACAACATTACAGTCATCTTTTGGACCAGTTAACGTTTTCTTTCTGATATGTGAAATTGTTGACCAAACTCAACTTAACTGAAATTGGTTGTTTTGGTTCACCTCTGCTGTGACCCCTGATTTGAGCCCAGACTGAAATGGGATGCTAAACCAACACTATGTAGTTTTTAAACCCAATGTAACATTTCTAGAGTCATTGTGATGGTACACCACCTTACAACAGGTTGAGTGACACCTCTGTTATGGTCTGAGGGGGTCTGTATCCCCTTCACTGGCACATTGTAACTTCGATGTGGATAGTAGGAACACTTCCACACTAAAAAAACGACACATTTTTACAGCTTTGACTGCTTTATGGCAAATGTCACTTCCTCCTTGAGGCGAAAGCCAAATGATAGGAAAAGGAGAATGAACAGCAGTTTTTGAATGTTTTAAAACAGATTTAATGAACAGAATTTAGTTTAAAGTAAATATGCACTTATTTTGGTAATGGAAATAGGGACCTCTGGCTCACACTCCTGCATAGTAGGTGGCGGTGATACTCCTGTTATTGTTGGACTTGTCGGTACATGATGATTTATTACAAAAAAAAAAAAAAAAGACTGTACCCTATCAGTTCACATGGTTTATTTGTCTCTCGAAATGTCCTGTCGGCTTTCATCGGCTTCCTCTGTGTGTCAACAAATGCACGTTGGTGTACTTTGTACAACAGTGCAGGTACGCTAAACAACCTTAGAGAGCAAAAAGCTGGGATTTTACATACAGTAGTGGGGCTTTAAGATGCCTGTGTTGACAGAGGAGTGTCTGAAAGAGAAATGAAACACCTCCAGCTGTTTTAATACTAGTTTTTTTCCTTATTGTGACTCTCTACAGAACCAAACTCTCCTCTTTACTGTGACAGAAAGCCACAAACCTGCAGAGGTGGCAGCAGCACTATTGCTTCTATGTCCTTCTTGTTTGCTTGTACTTCACTGTAGTTGGCAACTTTCAAGACCCAGCCTGCCTTTCGAGTTCCCATAAAAAAAAATATACTGTAATGGAGCATGAAGCCTGTAGAGTCGAGCTGTGTTGAGCAGATAGAGAACCACAATGGAAAAGAATCCTATACGGACAAGTCGATCCAAATCCTTCTCTTAGCAACTTGTAAGTTTTCATGTGGGATTATTTGAATCAATATTTGTTGTAATTAATCAGTGGCACGCATACTGAATGTTTTACTTGGAGAGTTGAGGCTGCGTAAAAACAAGCCTTATGAAGGCTAATTCGCAAACAATAAAAATTAGTTTATTTTTTATAATACCACAAACCTTGAAAGGCCAAAGCTTCCCCTTTATAACGAGATTTATAACAAAAGCTTTTATAGCTTATATCTCCTGCTGTTCTTTTCTTAAAATGAATAACTTGACACAACTACGGTGGCCGTCGACTTTTTTGGAAGTATATGTACAAACCCCTGCTCGACATTCACTTTACATGGAGAGTGGTTGCTGAAGTTGCCCAAGTGGTGATCAGTGTGAGTGCATTATTAGACATGTGGTTCCATTGTGCAGTAATAACCTGTAACTATTTCAGTTTGTCCTCATATAACACAGCAGTCAGCAGTCACTGACTCTATGGAGCTTAATCAAGGCTAACAGTTTTGTTAACTGGAAAAAGAATGTGACTTGAAACATAAATATTGAAACTGAAAGTTAAGTGTTTGGTCCGAAGTATTTAAAAAATAAAAACACTGAATTAAATCGAGTGTGTAGAGAAGTTTTTCAGTCTTAAAATTTTGTTCAACTCGGATGTCGCTCAAATAAATTTTATGTTCAGTGTTTGTTCTCAAATATATTTCATACTGAGACGCAATTTTTTTTTAATTGCAGGTTTTCAGTTTTAAATTTTTTTTTCTTCACACTCAGATCTTGTTTTTTCAGTTTCAGATTTTTGGCCTTGTTCACTCATGGAGGGGTTGCGTGTATTGACAGAGAAGGGGTTGAGATTGTGAGTGCATCAGAGCAAATCCTTCCCCAGTTATGTTCAATTCAGCCATATTATTTAAAAAAAATTCAAGATTAAATGCTAAACTTCCCATTTCAATTTTAAATTTTCTACACATATATCTTTCTAATCAACTCAGTTTTTTGTCTGGATTTAGCTCCATTTGACTCCTCCTCCGTAACACACAAACGGTGCTGTCCATCACTTGTTCTCCCTCGCAAAAAAGCAGGAACTTAACTACCCTGCTGCCTTTGGTGCCTCAGAATGCCTTAACTTACCCTGCCAATCTTTGTAGTTGAACATTTATAGACATAAAAAACATAATTTATGTACAGAAGATGTCATCACAGTCCTGATGTGCTTTAACCTGCAGGGAATACTTGTAAGTTTTCACACCTTCTCTGACACCTTCTTATTTCACTGCAGAAAATCATCACACTTCTATCTACAATCATGCACCATAACTCTCAGAGCAATATGTCAATACAACCTGAAATAGCCAAGAGCCTGTGAAGGATTTTTGAATTTCCTCACAACTAACTGACTGTGGTTAAAAGATCTGAAAACATATTACCTTCTAAAAGTCCCCCCTCATCTTCACTTTTCAACCCTTTGTTTGTTAGTTTTTGTCAAATGTTTGCTGTTCGTGGGATGTCCCTCCCCCTTTGACTGACACTGGATGATTTGTGGGAATTTGAAGCTGGGGGATACTTCCTTGTGGATTCTGGGTGAGAAAAATGGAACAAATTTAATCTGAAAACATTCGAACACACAGCCTGGAGCGGTAGAAATTGTTGGCACAGCAGAGCCAGCAGTAGGAGAAAACAGCACCCGATATAAACCGGAGAAACAGAAGAAGAAGAAAGAAAAATAAAACAAGCGGTATGGAAGAAAGAGCCCAGCAGTGGAGGGATCCAAGGTAGAGGCAGCGGAGATGGGATGTCTTCTGAAAGAGCTGGTGAAAAAAGTTTGATTTCTTTGCTGTGAATAGACTGTAGCACACATCAGGAGCCCAGAATGCTTCAACAATTCAGATCAAAGGGCAAATATCTGAGAAATATAAGTGAAGATGGGTTCATTTATGATAACTTCATGAGCTACATGGCTAGCTACTGAAGTGCTGGAAAGACTGAGATCTCCTGAACACCCTCAGATAACATTCTACCCAAAAAGTAGCCTTATGTTAAGATGGACTGTGAAATTTCACTTCAGCTCCTTGCACAAAGGCCTGTACCTATACTGATATGTACTTTGTCAGAGGCTGTATGTATATAAGAATCAGAAATACTGTATTATCACCATTAATTGCTTTCTGTTGATTTCTTATACCAGGTGAAGATTTAAACTTTGAAAAATACAACATTTAGAAGGGCCAAATTGAGACAAAAAGAATGAATTCCACAAAAATGAAATATGCATTGTCTGGGTTTCTCCTTCTCTAGTAATCAATTTATAAAAAAGACCTTCTGAAACAATCTCAGCTCATGAAAATTCAGCAGCTTTAACTCCTGACTCCGTCTTTTTCCCAGCTAAGTAAGCATCAATTCTGTCATGATTTAAAATTTTAAAATCTGAACTGAACAAACTGCCTCTGTCCATCTGGGTTGTTGAACAAGGTCTCCCACGTCTCCCTGTCTTTTTTCAGTGAAAGACTCATTCTCACTGCCTTCTTTTCAAGCTTGGATGCACACTGTGTCTGCTTTCCCGACTCTCCTCCTGTTGCGGCACTTTTCCTCCGTGCGTCTCTTTTCTCACTGCTGAACCCCACCTCGGTAGCTTACACTGACTCATCTAGCTGATTGGCTGAGAAGCATCATGTGTCTGGCGTTTGGGCAAATTCATTGTTTGAGGATCCTCGTGACGATGTATATTCTATATACAGTATATGCTGAAGGTGTTGCATTATGCTGAATTAGATGGCATTGCAAACTGTGCTATCTTTATCAGGAACCTGAAAGTCAGTGCTGTCTGGACATGAACTGGAGTTCGCCATTTGGTTAAGCCTGTGATTTTCAGTTTGTAAGTTTGTCTTCACTTTTGAAGAGCTGTTATGGTTTCTTCATAAAATGAAAATAGGAAAAAATAAGACTCTATGACAAATGTATTACTTGCTATCAGGTGATCACAATCTCTTTTTCCTATTTTGATCAATATCATTTTTTATCCTGATAACTTTTTCTCTGTGTTGATGCCTTTTCAAAGAATAGATTGACTGAATCTTTTAAAGAACAAAGGTATGATTTGAGAAACTTCATAATCAAGTTTATCAAATCAAATCAAATGCTGTCAAAATTTTTGTAAATCGCATGAATTATTTCAGGATATCCACAGCAAATGTATTGGTTTTAAACTGGTTTTGTATTATCACTTTATAAACACATTTAATTGTAAGTTGCTTAAATTTTTTTTTTGACAGCAACAATAACACCATATAAAAAAATTGTAGTTATTTGTCACTCTTAAACAGTTAAGGTTAGTTGTAATTTGTGTCGATATGTCCTCATTATTAGGGATTTGAATTATACGTTTTTTCTTATTACCAGTACCAGTTTCACTTGCGATTCTGCCTATCAATCCATTTCTTTAATGACTTCTTAAAAAACCCTGTGTTTATTTTGTTGTTATTTATGTTTGCCCATGCAAGATTAGGAAACAACAATATCAAACACACATCTCTCTAGAAATGTACTTCTGGACTGCATAAACAAATTCCTCTGCAAGTTTCTAGCTGCTAAACATGCATTCAACATCTTTTTTGTTGACATTATGCCACTACTGTGACCACTTCTGCCCCATGTGTGCCATAACTGTATCTTTTACTGCTTGGTTGTCATTTCTGCTGGTTGTTCCCGATGAGAGACTTCCTTAAAAATCTGGTAAGCACAGAGACTAATGATATCACTCCCTTGAGGGAATTGTTATCAGTTCTTAATTGGAATGGGTCTTCGATTCCCATCTCTATCCATTATAAGGGCAGTATTTATTGATATATAGAGTGGAAAATAAAACTATATTTAACAGTGGTAAATTAAGATCTTAACTAGGTCAATGATATTGGCAGACAGATTTTTACTCTTAGAATGTATATCACATTTATCATCCAGAAACGTTTCATTGGAATTTGGAACCATTAAACAGACCCTGAACCAAAATCATAAAACTTAGGGGTACCCAACCACCACCTAGGCTGGGGTGTGGCAGTAACTACCCCAAAACAAAAACACTCTGACTGACAGTTTCCTCTTGTTAATCTGGTTGTGCCATGCCAAGTAAATGCACCCAAAGCTTATTGTTCTACCCATTTCAAGATTGCTTTATCACCATCTCACCTTGTTAGATTGAAGGGATGTTTATTTCTTCATATCCTGCACAGTCAGTAACAATGATTGCTCTATAGCAAAACAAATGTGGTAAATGTACATCCATCATCTTGTAAGTCATTTTGACAGAGGGAAATAAAACCTTGTGATTACTAGAGTAAGTGCTGGTTTTAGAAAATGAAGAATAAGCACATCAATAAAGTATGCAACGTAAAACTGGGAATTAGCTTAAGGGCCTGTATGAGAAATCGTACAGGATCATGTGGTTGTGTCAAATCTTAAACTAGCAAAGCAACAAAGGGTGTCAATATTTGTGGCTGTAGTCTAGGAAAGAAATCTCATCATACATTAGAAACAAATCCATAGTGCTTTTCTGTGTAATTACTTCAGAATAAAAAATCATTTCCAAACACCGTCTGCAGAAAACACAGTCGTTCATTTCATTTGTTTGTCAGTTTTTTCATCCTTAAGCTCATTTCTGCAGCAATGGTTATTATTCCGCAGGGGCACCGTGCAGTAGTTTGTGTTCCAGTAATTGTGGCTGTCACAGGGTTTGATCTATTACATGTTTAGCAAGGCCATAAAAAGATAATGATGTACACAGTTGTCAACATATTCATCAGCTGATGCCGCCTCATCCGCTCATTAAATGTTAAATTGATGTCGCTGTAATGTCTTCCCTCCTGCAGTTTTGGCCACGGACTGTGACTCGGGGTCAAATGCAGAGCTCACCTACTACACCCTTAGCCCAGACTTCACCATCTCTCCTCATGGGACTGTTTTCCCTGCTGGCCGGTTGGACTATGAGAGGCCCAACCATCTGTATGAGTTTGTGGTGATGGCAACAGATGGAGGGGATGTGCCTCACTCTGGCACCGCCACGGTCCGTGTAAGAATGGTGAACATCAACGATGAGGCCCCGGAGTTCTCCCAGCCCGTGTGAGTGGATTTATGCTTTCAAAAACAATCAATGCCTTTTTATGAAACCCAACTCTCTCCATCTGCTTCTCTGTTATTTGGCCAAAATCACTCAAATTCAATTGTATTTACAAAGCTAAAGAGGATGCTCTTTCATTTGGATCTAAAACAACACAAACGTGGTACGATGCATTTCAAAGAGAGTTTGTAGCTCAACAAAACTGAACTCTTGTTCTTAGTTGAGCTTTTGAACAGATATACAGTCAGTTATGTTTTAAAAAAGGTGTAAGAGAACAATTTGTCAAGAAAAATAAAGCTCCTGTTTAGATTGTGATTGCAGGTAATGAAACGGACTGGAAGGAGATGCAGTCTCTCTATATATATACTGTGTGTATATATATATATGTAATTTCTAAAGGGGAAATAAGAGCACCAGTGACTAGATTGATTTCCTCTTTGCTGTGATTGTTAATGTCTGATATTACTACAGCAAAAAGGAGTTTCAGCCCAGGGGGCCATATACCAGTATCAGATCATTTGTTTCTAGACCATGGACAGACAAAAAAAATATTTTATTGCCCTTTTTGAATAACGGGGACTGGAGGGAGTTTTATTTTACAAACATGACTAGATTCTCAATGTACTGTATGTGTAGCTTGGCGACGCAGCCTTTACAGTCAGGCTCTCTGTCACCACTGTGATAAACAGAAAAATAAGTAAAAGTATTGAATTCAGAGGTCAGATCCGCTCAGACTGATGACCAATGCCATCGATGCTGTATGCATCTTCCACTGACCTTCAGATTGTAGCAGTACAATTAGTTAATGGCTGCGGTTGAATAGTTAACTCCTAAGCCCTTTCCTATCTACTTTTCCTTAACCCTGATGGAAAACATCATGAAGTTAAGGAAAGGAAAAAGGAGAATTCAGAAGGACTTAGGAAAGGAAAACTGCCTTGTGGAGAGACACCAACTACACCTCCACTTCGCTACATCATCATGTGATGGCAGACGTAACTGCTGCGGTGATACTAGAATTTTCCGAAGGTGGACTACAAAAGATGCATTATGTATCATGACAATGTTCCTCTCAGACAACATTGAACATAATAACCTGGTAAAAATTACATCTGCACAACCGATGTTGGAGGTGAGGATTTAAATAAATCTGTCCTCTAATTATCAACATGAACACCAATCAGTGCATGAAAATAAATGGTAACTGAATGAAAGGTATAAATTGTTAAGACCACAATCTAATGGTGTACACATTATTAATATTGAACCAAGTTTAAAACATAACCAACATCAAATGTCTCATATCCTGCTCTCTTCAAAGAATCAGACTACTGGAAAGTTAAGGTACAATTTGGTAAACTTTTGAAAGGATCAAACAAAAGTTGAACTTACATCGTCTGTGTGATTTGTTCATCATTATTCGGTTGAATTCGGAAGCAATCGGAATACGCGCTGTTTATAAAAGCTGTTGCCGCGGTGAATTGTGGGACAGAATATTCTCCTCTCCTTTTGTAAAGGATGGTCTGGTGTATCCTATGCTAGAGGAGATAATAAAGGAAGCATTGAGCCACCTTTCCTATGCATTTAAACTTCAAACAGCTCTAATCACGAACTACTTCCGGTTCATTTCACTCCGTTAGGAACCTTGCTAAGCAAAAATTACTTTTTGACCGCAGCCATTGTGTCAACTGGTGACTTTTGGTTAACTGTGTCCCAGAAGATGAAAACAGAGTGAGATTTTGTGAAGGTTTCTTTCTTAGAGTTTAGAAACATGCCAAAGGCTTCAGCTGATCATGTGATATGGTGGGTCTTGATCTCCATGTGTGCTTGTTTGTCACCATTGTCACCCCAAACTGGATGAAATATGGAGATATATACATTAACAACCAATGACTCGTTAATTTAGAAGTTTGAACAGGTTATACATGGCCATGGCTCACTGAGAAGCAATTAAATTAAAAGACATCATTGTCATTCAGCAAAATTGAATTGAATTGACACATTTTGTCTGCAAAATAGCAGGAAGCCACTGCACTGCTGTCTGGTAGGGTTCAGAGCAGGTAACAGGTAGACTAGATCACAGTTGTTTTCTGCATCCTGAATAGGAGAACATGCTGGCTCTGCTCCTGGCCACCCTTCACTTTGAGACAAACACACTCCTGGGTGCAAATGGTGGCACATGTTTATTTGCTATGTAGACAAAATACAGACCTGATCAGAATGTTAAAGGAAAATCCATTTCCGGCGACATAAAGACTCTGCTACCCATGAATGCGCGCAGCGACTGTTGTAAAGATGGACCCAAGCCAAAGCGTGCGTTTGTTGTTTTGTTGCTAATAAATGCAACTTGGGCCTTCCTCAGAGCTCTGCATTACTTTACAACTTCTTTTTTCAACAACTTACAAGATGCAAAGCAATGATGTCTTTCTAGTGATTTAGCGGTAGTTTTTGATGTGTGACAACAAGCATTTTTGGAAAACATAATATCGTAGTTTTGTAGCTCGCTTTATATCACTACTTACAGCCCGGTGCTCTAAGACGTGTCTGAATAATATAAATTTGCTCTAGTTTTAATTGTCTTGTTCCCAAAGTTGAGTATCCAGGCCAGTCCAGCTCTGTCTGACCCGACCGCGAAGCTAAGGAATAGCATTTATAGATAACCTATTTTGATGCTATAAAACTCATCTTAAAGTGTGTATTTCGATCAGGCATATATCTAAAAGTGAGACTTTTTTTGTAATTACTTAAAAACTCCTCATAGCATCTTTAAGACCAAGAGTTTTTTGTCACATTCCCCCTTCTTGCTTTTGCATATTGTAGCTCTATTTAAAACCTCATTAAGATCCAAATGTGCAAAATGCATGTTATGTTATATATGGCTGTTTTCCATGCCTATGGCAGGGGTGCCCCCCAAGGAGGACTTGAAGGTACTGGGCTGAGCATTCGTCAAGGCACCACTAGACAGCAGTGGATGAAAGGATGACAAATGGGCCAGCATATTGTGAGCGAGCTGCTTTGCACATTATCAACACGCTGAAGAGCCAAAAGTGCTTCCACCTGGTGCTCCTCAAATGTTTCTGTGTTATGTCTGCTTGGAGTAGCTTTACCAACCCTCTATTTCTCTCAGAATTTTTTCTAGGTTAGTTTGTTCCCAGCAAATGAGATGTAGTTGGTTATGAGGTCAAGAGAGCACTGACCAATCAGGTTGTGCTGGGAGCGCCCTCAACTGGATCGGGCAGTTCACTGCTCCAGGCACCTTGTTTATTTTTTTATTCAAATGCTTATTTACACTTGGAGCACATTTGTTTTTTGAATGAACATTCAATTGGAAAACATCATGAATTGTTCCTTACATTACTATTTAATTTAAAGACAAGTCATTGTTTCGATCAATGAGGTATCATTAGAACAGGCCTACACACTTATTCTTTGAAAGAGCGTTGTATTTACTGTCAAGCCAGTAGTTTAAGATTAAATGTATCAATATGTGCATATCTAATTCTGAGCTATTATTGTTATTGTAAGAGGATTCTAATGTAAAATCTTCAAGACTGTACATTAGAATATACAGTCTAAATAAAGACAAAAAGTGCTCTTGGTGAATCAATAATCTATTAAAGGTATACTTGCATGTGTGGGTGTTCAGTGCATGTAAATGTTGTTTCAGCTATCAAAATTATGTATCTATTTTGGATGCAGCTGTCTTACACAAAACATGAAGCTCTCAGTCTGCCCATGTTCTTTCCACTCTTATAACTGAAAAAAAAAAACACATTCATACATCAAATATCAAAGCCTGTCTCCCTCAGCAGACTGACGGTTGCGTCACAGATATTTAGGTTTGTTACATCACACATCACAGACCTGCCTTCCTCCAGGCTATTCTTCGCAATAATTTCTGATTCTGGGAGTCCTGCCATGAAGAGTTGGCAACTTGCGTTAATGCTGCTGTTGTCAAACCGGCAGCAGCAAGACAAACTCAGAGTGATTTATCTGGTGTGTTTATCACAGCAATCTGGCATCGGAATAATCTGTTACTCACTCCTCACAAATAAACCGGGAACACTGTTTGACATTGTTACTCCAAGAACACGGTGTTTACGTCTGCTAAAGATATCTCATGTAATAAGATTGTGGAAGTGAGCATTCATGATAATACTGGGGTTTATTTTTGGTCTCATGCAAAGACACACAGCAGACTAACAAGTAGATTCAGCTCTGGGAGTCCTCTGCTGACTTTTTTTTTTTGCAAACCTGTGTGAGTGTGTGGGCAGAGACTGTCACCGGGCTCCACTGCATTTTCAGAGAGTGAGCTGCTCGTCCTTTCTGTCATGTCTCAATGACCTTCACTGGAGTCGGATGTGTACCAGTGTTTTCTGGCTCCTGCCGCATTGTCAGGTGTCAGTCTGTGGAGATGAAACATGGCCATACACAAAAATACACACACACAAGGGCAGAGAGGTGGAAATGTAGGCAGTTTGGCTGCCCACAATATATCCATTGCCTTTCATAATACATCCGTTTACTCCTACTGGCAACTCTGTTAGGCGCACCTTGCCAGTCAGGATCCCTTTTGACCCCTCACAAGAGGGTTTTGCTTTTGCTGGTGCGTGTTTGTTTGTTTGTCTGTTCACCTCTCTTTAGGAAACAAAATGAGGTTAAAACAGTTTGCCAAGGCAGCAAGCAAAATTATTGGCATGACATTGCTTGATCTGCCAACAACCTTCTGCAGGAGGGTAAACTCCAAGGCACAGAACATCATACAAAGCCCTGTGCATCCTCTCTCTTACCCTCTGGCAGGAGATTCAGATTGCAAAGGCCAAATCAAACAGGATGAAGAATTAATTCATATCACAAGCCTTTACACAACTTAATTCAATTTTAACAATCAACAGTCATGGTGCATCTTATTTCTAAACATTTCAGTGATGACTCTCCTTCAGTTGTCTTTTTAGGTACTTGTATCCATCTCCGTGTTGCATCTGGATTTGTGTGATTGTGTTTTAAGATTTCATGTTTTTACCTACCTCAAAGCCAATTTCCTTTGGAGGACAATAAAGTGAAGTTTGTTACTCTGTTTGTTTGTTAGCAAGATTACGCAAAAACTGCTGGACAGATTTTTGCTAAAGTTTTCAGGAGATGTTGGTGATGGTCCAACTTAAAAAAAATTTGATTTTGATGGCGATCGAGATAACAGGCATTAGCTAACAATCGTTTTCGCTCAATAACTGTCTAACTAATAATGATATCGACATGATTCTGAGTGCTAGATGTGGATTTTCAGAGTGAAGAAACCATAGTATGACTACAACTTTATCATGGAGATATTGCTCATGCTGTAGATGTAACAGCAATATGTAGGCTAACGTGGTGGAGGTTTGAGCCTATTGCTTTCTAGTTGCCTTTAGAACTTCTTTAAAGGATAAGTTCAGTTTCTACAGCTTTCACATTGTTTATAGAATGAAGTCGAACAATATACTCACCCAGAAGGGTTTCCTGATCCAAACAGTGCTTCGGGAGATATTTAGATCCAAAATCCAGCAGCGGACATCCGTATTATGGTAGCACATAGGGCATACAGCGCCGCTCCTAAAACTGCATTAATCGTCCAAAAGCTCATTAGTTTCACCAATATTCCATCATGGTCTGCTCGGGCTACTCCTCCACGACAGTCTGTGTCGCCCCAGACATGTTTTTGTAACTGTGCTGACCTCTGAACTGAAGAAGAGCGCTTGCCTCCGCACATGCGCAGTACTCTCTGGAGCGCTGCCTCTGCGTCCTCCTTTTGATGAGCTCCTCATCTGTAAACTCTGGCTCGAAACTGTAAGGACACCCATTATATTCAAAGTTCTCCTCCACAACATCTGCATCCGATAGATATTCGTCCATTTTGCACAAAACTGGAAGAAGAAAGTCGTTGTGTAGCCGGCTGTCTTCCCCTGAAATAATGAGCCGCACTGCGCAGGCGCGGAGCAAGCGCTCTTCTTCTTCAGTTCAGAGGTCAGCACAATCACAAAGACATGTCTGGAGTGACACAGACTGTAATGAAGGAGTAGCCCGAGCAGACCATGATGGAATATTGGTGAAACTAATGAGTTTTTGGACGATTAATGCAGTTTTAGGCGCGGCGCTGTATGCCCTATGTGCTACCATTATACAGATGTCTGCCGCTGGATTTTGGATCTAAATATCTCCCGAAGCACTGTTTGCATCAGGAAAGCCTTCTGGGTGAGTATATTGTTCTACTTCATTATATAAACAATGTGAAAGCTGTAGACACCGAACTTATCCTTTAATTCTTCATGGCATAGACTCAACAAAGTGCTGGAGACATTCATTAAAAATGTTGGTCCACGAAGACATGACCGTTTCAAACAGTTTCTCACACTGTTTGCTGCATAACCACAGGTCAGATCTCCAGTTCCACCACCAAAGGTGCTTAATTGGATTGAGACCTGGTGACTGGCCACTTCAATACAGTGAACGCATTGCCATGTTCAAGGAACCAGTTGAGATGATTGAAGCTTTTGATAAGGTGTGCTGTACTGCTGAAGTAGCTGTCTGAAGGTGGTTTGACTGTAGGGCTGTTACTGTTTCCAAATATTAAACTTTTTTGTACATATGTGCTGACAAGGAAAGATATATCATCATGTAATATGGGGATGGACATGGTCAGCAACAGTGCACAGGGAGGCTGTTGCCTTTGTCCTCAGGCAGGACATAAATCAAATCTGCATAACTTTTGTAGAATTGTGATGCGTCCCAGGTAGGTCTTGTGTTCTAGGTCACAATGAAACAATACATGAGACAAAAGGATAAATATTCACGGACAGAGCTCTTGAAACCCTCCAACAATCGGGGCTGTAATCCTGCACAAATGATATACTCTAACCTCAGCATAAAGAGATCTTACTAAGCTTTTGTGAGTTTTATATGCCCTTTGGGGAGTTTAAGATGCCTCCCTGCGTCATAGAGCATCTCTATGAACAAGACAAAAAGTCTGCAGCATCAGGACCCCTCTGGCTTCCCATAATTATTGTGCCAACAGCTGCCTAGAAAATCTATTTCCCCCTGAGGGTATTCGGTATATGGAAACTAGGAGGTTTTTTTGACATGAGGAATTGTGTCTTTGCAGTCATAAAAATGAATTAACCGTGCCATCTAAAATCAAGACTAGCCAAACTGGGTAGCATACTTTAAACTTTCAATTGTCCAATTAGCCTCCTGTTCTTAGCTAGCAGGATTGGCACCTGAAATGTTGTCTTTAGCATGCCTCTGTTCTGAGACAAGGCAGTTTTACCCAGTGAACTGCCATTGTGCCTAATAAGTGTACAGTGAATGTTCATCATCTGCCACAATTCAGCTAAAGATATCTATTTAAAATAAATAACCCCTGCTGCCCAGGCAAACATAAAACTGACAAGTAGAAAACACTTAAGGATCCTTTCAGGGCAACAAGAAGAGAATACCAAAACAAACACAGTGCGTCAAGAGGAGACAGCCAGTCAGATATGCAGATAAACAGGGAAGCCTGTCAGCACTCAGACAAATACTGTTGCCAGACCCACACAGAGATGTTAGAGATGCAGGCAGTTTGCCAGCGAGGGTGTGTTATGTGCTTTGTCATACTGTGGCTCTCTGAGATGCAGATAAGTGCTCCGAGGGCAGAGGAGGACAATAGAGCCAAAAAAGCACAAAGACGAGCATGTGGAGGAAGACTGATGGGTGTGAAAGAAATTCATCTGCAGCTCAGACTAATTGAGATCCTGCTCGAGCGCATGGGCTGATGTTCCCTGTCTTGTCCTGTCAGTTCACACAGAGGCTAAAAGTGATTGAAGTGCAGCGCGGGGCAAGAGTGACACAGAAAATGCAAATGTCAGACATGCAGTCCAGCAGATGCACGGCAAGCTCTCACTGCATCTTAAGTTCACAGTTCAGTGAGACGTGGAGTGTAGAGAAGCTGTGGGAGTGAATACGTCTCATCCCAGAGAGCGTCGGAGAGGTGGCCTCTGAGCCGGGTGACAGATTACAGGTCACTCATGTTGCCACGGAGACTGTAGAGCCTGGCGGAGATGAATCACCCATCAGCGTTCTTCTGTAAACCATCAATCACCCCTGACTTCTCACTTCAGACACTGACTCCCCTCTCTCTCACACACACATACTGGAGGAGAGGATGCAGCTCAGAGTCTCACAGGGGATGATTTCTGCTGACGATTCAACTCAAAATACCAGCAAGTGCCGCCCCCATCTTCATCGTCTCTGTCTATCAGCCTTCCTCCATGCTCACACTCTCCTCTCTCGGTGCCACCTATCACTTCACCTGTCACTTTGTTGCCAGCCTTCTTTTTTGTCACCTGCTCTTTTTTTGCCTTTGCCCTGTTTCCCATTTCTCTTCATCTCCACACCGTCTGAGTCGCGCTGCTCATCTCCACCCCATCAAGCTTTGTTCCAATGCCGTATATATATCAGTCTCTTGTGTCTGAGACGGGCATCTCGCTGCCCAGCACCACACAGCGAGCAAATCACTGTTGACATTTTAAAAGGCACTGGATCAAATGGCCCACAGTGGGCCGGGTCTGTGGAAGCACCATTTGTTCAATGACTTCAACATCCCAGTAGACATTATCATTTGTCTCCGGTCTGGCTTGCTAAGACGAAAGGTTAAATCATAGTGACAAGCAAAAGCCACAGCCATAAGTCCAATCAGGCTGCTGATGCTTTGGATTGAGGAGATGATTTCTATCTCCTGCCCATGTTTGTTTCTATCAGTTTTTATTTTGCCAGACAATTTAGATTCAGACTTTGTCTTGGTTTTTAAACAGAAATACAAGTTTTTCCACCACTCACCAGGGAACTAAAACTTTTTTTTTTCTTACCCAATCAATAAAAAAGTATTTTGGTGAAAGATGTGACATTGTCTGCACAGTGGTCTCTCTGTGCATGAGTGGGTTCCTTGAGTATTCCTCCCAACAAACAAAAACATGCTGTTAGGTGAATTATTTGTGATTTTGAATTGTTAGATGTGACTGTGTGTGATTGGTTATCTGTCTCTATATGGCAACACCATTATCAGCTGACAACAAGTTTAGAGTGGGGAGGCACGGTGGTGCAGCAGATAGTGCACGTGCCTCACAACAAGACGATCCCTGGTTTGATCCTCGGGTTGGGCATGGCCTTATTGTATTAAATTTGCAGGTTCTTTCCTGTACTTGCATGGGTTCTTTCTGAGCACTCTGGCTTCATTCAACAGACCAAAACCATGCTAATGAGGTTGACTGGTGAATCCAAATTGCTCTTAGGTTTGAGTGTTAGTGTGAATGGTTGTCAGTCTCTCTATGTGGCCCTGCAATCGACTGACGACCGGTTCAGGACGTACCCCACCTCTCACCCAATCACAGATGGGATAGGCTCCAGCCCTCCTGAAAGGGATAGTTGGTACAGAAAATGAATTATTGAAAGTTTAGAGTGCATCCTGTATTTGTTTGTCAAATGTCAACTCCAACTCTGTTACTCTGAAAGAGATGGAGAAGTATATCCGATAGATGACTGGAGGTAAGACAATACTGTACATTTCTTTACATTAAATATTTTTATCAGTACCATTTTAGTCATATGTCTGGGGCGTCGGTGGCGCAGTTGGATAGTGCGCTTGGTCAGTGATCAGGAGCTTGCAGGTTCACGCCCAGCTCCGGGCGACACATGTCCTTGGGCAAGACACTTAACCCCAAATTGCTCCCACTGCTGTGTCAGTGGCGTGTAAATGGGCATGAAACGGCATGATCCAGAGTGTTAGAGATACTGACTGATAACTAATGGATAACTAATATAGAAAGTCTGAGCCATCAGTGAGTGAATATGAGAGCGAATGGGTGTGAATGGGTAGGTGTGACCTGCGGTGTAAAGCAGCTTTGAGTAGTCCAAGACTAGAAAAGCGCTATATAAGCTCAAGTCCATTTACCCATGTCTGTTTGAAGAAAAATAAACGTACATATTGCTTTATTTTATTGAAAAGCCTGGTTACCCTTTTCACTGAAGTACAGCATGTATAAATCATGCATTAGTGAAATGAAAAACATGGCTAAGCGTGTGCTAAAATCTCCTCTTCCCCTGGGAGAAAGCCTTCAGGTCCTCTGTGAAGCAAAGGTAAGTACCTGATCTTCTCGGCTTTGTCTTTCCTCGAAGGCCCACTTCACAGTCTGTCTTGGACTTCACTGTTCTCACAGAGCTTGGTCCGTAAGTTTGGAAATGGTACCAGTGCTGACACCAAATAATGCTGCCACTCTTTGTACTGGAACCCAAGGTTCAGGTTTGTTTCACTGGATTTGGCCCTTCTTATGGACCTTCTTTTCTAAAGGTGACCACTTAAGCTTTGCAACGTTACAAAATACAATACCAATAGGAGTGGAATAATAGTCTATACAACCATATTTATTTGAGGAGTATATTCCTAAGATTGTAATAATCTTTTTTTGTTTTGAAAAAAGGCAGAAGACAGTTATTTTTTAAATTATTTTTAATAACTGCTCCTATCAATGACTTCTGTTCCTACCTCCTGCTAAAGTCTTCCTCCTCTTTGCAGGTATCGAACCTTTGTGTCTGAGGATGCAGGCCCAAACACCCTTGTTGCCACTGTTCTAGCCAAGGACCCAGATGGAGATGGGATAATCTATTCAATAACAGCAGGAAATGAGGAGGGGAATTTTGTCATCGACAGCCAAAAAGGTGAAACCTCTTCATTTTGCTTCAGGGCTTCACACTTTCACTTCTCACCTTAATTGACAGGCTTTTTGTCAAATCACACATTCAGTTTCTTCTAACACATTCCTCTTGCATTATTGTGTAATGAATGCCCTCTATGCTCAAAGTCGATGTGTGAAGGTGTTGAAAGTTCTTATTAAAAGCTGTAACTCCAGTGTGAGTGCTGTTTTTTTTTTTATTATTGAGGTTATAAATGTAAATGATGGCATAATGTAGGAAATTTCTACTCTTAGCTGTTCAGAGAGAAATCTTTCCTGTCTTTCTAGCACTGAAGAGTGCACAGTTTATCTTTTTTATTTACGCTTTGATCCGAAACCAGTGGCAATCACTGTGACATTTGTCACCCAACCCTTTCAATTCAATTTCACAACAACTGCTCTATCATGGCTCACAATCTGCCGGCTGCGCTCTGCCAGCTCCTCTTCCCTTTGTGCTGTCTTTTTATATTCCTTTCCACCTTTTCTGTGTATTCCCTGAAGAAAAAAAAAAAATGCTCGGGCTGATATCCTTTGGGTGCTGGAAACCCACTATATGGCTCCCCACTTAATGCGATGTACAATATTGTATATACCAAGAGAGCAGGCTTGTTGAATAGCTGCTTGGGCTCATGTCGCATTTGTAAACAAGGTTGACATTTAAGCCTGCAGAATTACCGCGTACATCCCACAGTTCACTTATTTTAATGTAGTGCCGCAGAGCTGTCAACGTCATGCGTGGTCATTAGGAGCCAGGATGCTTCTCTGCTCTCTGGCAGCGGGGAGCGACAGTAAATTGGGAGAGAGGAAAGTTAGGCACTTGCATCCTTGTGTGTCAGCATGCCGAGCTGTCTTTAATCAGAAGCATTAGACGAGATGAATCGAAACACACGGAGAAAATAAAAAAACCTCCCTGATGCTCTCACTTCAATGGGTTCCCTCACATCACAGACTGCTTGTTCGTCCTGCCACCTCTGATGTTTTTTGTTTTACTCTTGACGAGAAAGATGTTGACTCAGATGCTGCCTCCTTTTATCCCACCTTTGATCCGCACAGTTACATGAAAGCCGACAAAGAGGGGAGGGGGATAACAGCTAATAGGCATCTGCTGAGCCCAGTTAACTTCTAACCCCCGTCACTTCTTCTTCTACTTCATGTTCGCACTCAAGTGCTTGACTTGAACGGGCATCTTCTGAGGAGAGTTCGCAATTATTAGATTAGAAAAGTGACAAAATCACAGCTGTGAAATTGCTTTTTGGATTTATTCTGCATATCAGATGTATTTCCCTTTCTGTGGAACCCTAAGGTGATATTTTTCATACTTGCTATCTCATTTTGAACAACAACAACATCCGGTTTACATTCTTCACTTTGTTTTTATCAATAGCGTCATTCAGCATGCAAGGCCAGTGTGGCAGTAACGTCCTGCTGAAGACTAATGGATTAGTTGGTCTTACAATGTTGGGAGGATGTGTGTTTTATAACCTGTAATCTAATGAGGCTGTTGTCTTTGAAGGCTTGATTCGGCTCCGCTCCACTCCCCTGCCAAAGCTTCAAGGCCTGGAGTACATCCTGAATGTGACGGCCACAGATGACAATGCATCAGACGGGCCGAATTCTCTCTCCTCCACAGCGCGCGTCATTGTCGGGGTCGATGACGTCAACAACAACAAACCTGTGTTTGAAGAGGTCAGATCCTTTTATATATAGTTATTTATCATTAACATTATTCAAAAAACACTGTAAATATTTTACAGACAGAGTCTGTGTACAGATTTTGCTGTCAGACAGAGAGACCATTTCCAAAGCTAAAATAAAATCCTCAGTCTTGAAGAAATTGGAGAAGACTTCAGATGATCCTTGTCCTTACCTATATGGTAGTCCTAAGACTTGAATTTTTCAGTTTGAAGGCAGTCTTGGCCTTAGTTTCTTAATAGTTTTCTTCTTGAGGGTCCCAGCAGGTCTCTAAACTCAGCAGTGAGAAAAAGGGGAAAATGTCGTCCTCTGTTGTGATCTGATCTTTCCTCCTGTTGGACACACCATGGTGTCATCACAGAATGTAAGCATAGCCCTGCACAGCTCTTAGCTCGGTGTGGCTCAGATTTGTCTCCACATCAGGCAGCACATGAACACCTAAAAGTGCTTAGACAGAACAAACCCTTGTCCAGGCATTTCTGACGTTATTAGTCATGTTATAATTGAAAATGTGAAAACTGCCCTAACAGCAGTGTTAACAAATACCTGAAATAATTTCTGAATCCACATCCAGGTTTGTATGACTGCCAAAATTAATGACTTATCCCTTGAGACATGAACAACATTTCCTAAAGATTTTATCAAAATCTGTGCATAGTCCTCTTGTAGGTGATCAGAAGGACCTACTGTTTGTCTATATGCAGTATACCTACACACACATATAAACATGCGTTAATACGCATACACTTACATAATGCTTAATGTATGTGCCTGCTCATACTGCTCTTACTTAGGTTTAATACAAATCTTTGAACAGTAGTAGAAGGAAGAATAACTTATTTGATCCTACCCCTTTTTCAGTATCCATGGGATTCTCATTCATACAAGGACATCTCTTTGAAACATAATCAAACAACTTTATATGCCCTGTTAAATATATTAAAATGTACATTTAGGTATATTCTGCATATACATAAAAATAAACATATTTTACATTAATAAGCCCTCACATACAAAAAAAAAACCGCACACACTTGCTAATAAGTATCATCAGCATCAGTATACCTTTTTATCCCCTTATCTATTTGTCCGTCTTTCCGTATCAATCAATCACTCAAACTTGATTTGTTAGTTCTTTTCATACAACACATGTAGTACAAAGTGTTTTCCATAAACAGAGCAGACAGTTTAAAGTATGTGTAAACCATAACCTGGGTAACAATAATAGGATCCAAAAACCCAAAGTCCGCAAAGTAATGAGCTGTGGAAACAACACGAGTTCAAAATTAAAAACACACTGGAGATTAAAGTGAATAGAACAATAAAAGTAACAATAGAATTAAAATAAATGTAAAAAATATATTGAGATAAATGAAAAAAGACTGCTGGATAAGAATGATAAGACAGTAGATCTTAAAGATATGATTCAATAAAATGTTTTAGAATGTATAAATTGATTAAAATATATAACTGGAGTTACATGAAATCAAGTAAAAAAAAGAAAAGAAAAGAAATTAAAACAGAGGTTAAAAAGGAAGGTTTTGAATTTGCTCTTAAAAATAGTAACATGTTTGTCAGGATACAGTCTGTGATAAAAAAAAAAAACAATGGACCCAAAGCTGAAGCCGGAGACAAAAATCAGTTTGACAGGTTTTATTTTACCGCTCCAAAAATCACACTCGCAAAAATCACCGAAGTCGCTTGCTGGGGACCTCGGCGTAGGTGGCTGCCTGTGGGTCACTGCTCCGTGAGAGTGATTCGGGGGCCCCCTTTGGCGCTTGGTTGGCGGTCTCCGGCACTCACCTCGGGCCTGGCTCTTCTGGGGGGGCGGGGCGTAACCGCGACCTCACCGCCACATGCCCACACTCCGCCCCACCTGGCCTTGCTGCAGCTGGTACCTGGAGCAACATAAGATCTGCCACGCCCCCCTCTGGGGGGACCAGGCCCCCCCAGAGGGGGGCGTGAGGGGGGCGTTCCTGGGTGCTGGGGGCCTCTGGCCTGCCGTGGGGGGATGGGGGTGGTTGGGCGCTTGGGGTGGGGGTGGCTTGGGGCCGGGTGGCCAGGTGGTGGGTGGGGGTGTGTGCTGTCTGCGGTGGAGCTGTCGCCCTGGATGCCCTGGTGTTGTCCCTTGGTGCCTTGGGGGGGATGGGTTGGTGCCCCCTTGGGTCCTGCGGCTATATCTGGGTCCAGTGGTGGCTCTGGGGGAGCCCTTGGCTGTGGTCTCCCTGGGTATGGGCAGCTTCTTGGGTATTCGGTGACCACCTCACATGCATGTGTGTTCAGACACTCAAGCTCCTGTTGAGACTAACTGTAAAGAAATAATTGGTCCCATCAGAATATGCACTCCTACATATATGGACTAAAATCAGCACAGCACTTGGACTGCTATCTCAAAATATTTACACTACCTGTTTGTCCTCCTCCCTGTTGTCTTGTCTTGTCCTGTCTGTTATTGTTTCCCCTTCTTTCACACTGTGGTGTGGCACAGCCCTCCCCTTCAGCTCACATAAGGGGTTAAATAAAGTTTGATTTGATGGAGTAGCCTACAGGGAGGGCTGGCGATGGCCACTGTAGCAGTGAATCATATTTACTTATCTCTCACTGCTAGAAAAAAATGCATTGGTCCGTCCAACGCTGCCATCGGGCGCAGTGCTCAGCTGAAAAGATAATGCAGACCAGGGGAAAAAGAAAAAAAAAATCACAAGGGGAAGGAGGAGTCCAGTGCACGTGTAGGGTAATCGTGATAAAGGTATATATACAAAGGTGGCAGGGTGAAAGCTCCAGGAGATCACTATGGAGAGAGGGAGCAGAGAACAGAGGTAAATAAGAGTTCACAGAAGCACAGTCCATGAAAAACACAGAATCCAAAAAGGTTAACTCCAACTAGGAGAAAATAAGGCTGAGAGCCCAAAAATGCTGAGAGGAGATATGGCCAACAATCCACCAGCGAAGAGAAGGTTACTCCTGGCAACTTAAGTAGGGTGTGTGATTGGTGATTTCCTGCAGGTGCGTGGTAAGAGAGCCAAGGTGAGGAAGGTAACCACACCCACAGCAGGCAGAGGAGCAGGAAGTGAGGGGAGAGAGACACCTGACTGCAGGGATGAATCCTCACAGTGTATCTATTTATTCAGTTATCCTTCTGTCTATCTTTCCATCTTTCTATCCATCAAACAGTCTGTCTGTCTGCTGTCTGCCTCTCCATCTATTGATACATTTCATTTGTATAAGGACCCGTAGACACTTCAATATTAAAAATGTTAAGCATGTTTCTCATATTGTCATTTAAAGCTCTGTTGTAGCTGTTCAGTACACAGCAGGAGCTAACCACTGCTGATTATGTAGAGCTTTCATTTTTTAATGGGAACTCTGGTATTTAGTTAGCATAAGTATCAGCCCAGGAAGAGACACGCATCTGACTTAAAAAAAAATAAAAAGTTCATACACAATTACAAATACATACATATGTATATATGTATATATATATATGTATATATATATATAGATATAGATATATATATATATATAGATAGCTGATATAGATATAGATATAGATATATATAGATATATATAGATATATATAGATATAGATATATATAGATATAGATATATATATATATATATATATATATATATATATATATATATATATATATATATATATATATATATATATATATATATATAGATAGATAGATAGATAGATAGATAGATATATATAGATAGATAGATATATGTATAGATAGATAGATAGATAGATATAGATAGATATATATCCTTAAACTAAGCCTTTTACAGAACAAAACTAAACCAATGGGACAAAGGATCAAAAGAAAAATTAACTTCAACTTAAAAAGTCAAATGATATTAATTTTAATAAGAAGCTACCTAAGAGTCCAAAATTATCACGCTACAAAACTGATTATGAGAGTAGAATTTTAGTTATGCGTTATCAATCAGTAGGTATAAAATGCAATGTGAAAGGAGATCTGTGTCAGCCCTGGAATGATAAAAATCTACCCCAGGTCAAAATAACATCTTACATATCTGTACAGTTCCTTGAAAGGTGGTAAAAGTCTCCAGGCAGGTACTCAATGAGATGATTCGCTGCCATGTTGCCATTTGAAAAGAATCATATTGTCTTCAGTGTTGATGCTAAGTAAGGCAAAGCAGTTGCTGGCAGTGCTTTTACAGTTTCAGCTCAGATACAATTCTCTCATTATCTGTTTTCCAAAATGTTGAACTACTCCTTCAAAGCCTTTTTTTTTTGTCACTGTCAACCTGAAGTCATCTTTGTTGCTGACAGTCCGTCGTTGTGTTTTTGCTCAATCAAAAAGAGAGCTTCCATAATGTGACTATGGGAGACAAAGTTTGCTCTCTTCCTCTCTACGCCCATTTTGGTTATTCCTCCATCCTTCTCTCCATCCCTTTATTTCTCCACTCCACCTGCCGGCACCCCCTCTTTTTTTCATTTTTTCCCCTCATTTCCCTGGCCTGTATGTCTCTGCGCTCTGTTTTCCCATGAGTTCTGATTAGCCAGCATACCCTCTCTATCTTTAGGCGCCCTATTGGGATTTCGGTTAATTTATGAAAAAAAAAGTGCAATATCATCACAAAACACTATACCTGTTTAATTAACTTTCTCTTTAATTGGGAATGAGTTGAACTTGGGCAGGAGACATGCACTGCTCCTTAGGTCCTTTAATGTGACAGGAAGTCTTGCAGCGTCATGTGCTACAGTACCGTTTTTACAACCCTGATCCATCTCCACGAGAGTGGCCTTATGTGTTAGATGGTATGAATTTAATGAAAAGCCACCTGCAGGCCTTACTGTCTGTGCCATCACGTCCCATTAACCCTTTTTTTATTCCCCTTTCTATCTGTCTCTTACTCTCTTTGATCCATCTTAGTTTAGCTCTCGCTCCTACTTGCCTTTTGTTTTTCTTTTTTCATGGTCACTCTTTTGAAAGAGGAGCTTGCATTTATGTCTGATTTCAAAAAGAAAGACTGAAGGGAGCGGCTCTTTATCTGGGGCATATGTTCATTAGGGGAAAGGATTGAATGTGTGGCTAAGACAAAGCTGCTCTATGCTAGCTTGTCAAAAACAAAGCTCAAGTGTTTTCTCCCTTTAAGATATCTATATAACTCTGTGTGTGTGTATTATGACCTATTTCTATGATCCTGTACTTGCACCGCTGTTACATTCTCATATTGTATCCCCATTTGTATTTAATGCTTTTTGCTTTTTGTTTGTCTCTCCTTCCTTCTCTCCTCTCTGGAACTCAGTGCCAGCAATATCGTGAGCAGGCTTCAGTGCTGGAGAACCAGCCGACGGGGACTTTTGTGTTGCAAGTGCATGCAGTGGATGCAGATGAGGGAGCAAATGGAAAAGTCAAATATGGCTTAATGCACAGAGACAGCGCCATGCCCGCCTTCAGAATCCATCCAGACACAGGTATGGCGGACACGGTTGTCGAGGCTGAAAAAGCTAAAAAGCTCAGTAGGCACAGTGAAAAGAAAGAGTCAATCCTATGGAGTATTTTGGTGTGTAGTGTGACCAAGGAGGAAGCATTTACATAATATATGAATAGTTATTCTTAAAGAGTGGTTTGCAGGATGGAGAATCCAGTGAAACAATGGGTAGGACAGTCATTTAGCAAAAATATCCCCTTTAAAAATGATCAACGAATATTACAGTAAGCTTCAGTTTTGCTTTACCTTTGCATTTAAAATGGACAATGAGGTGTGATAAAACAAGGGGAGCATTGCTGATTCAGCCTATGTCCAAAGTTAAAGGTCCCATACAAGGCAAAATTCGCATTTGAATGGTTTTCATACAAGCACTTTCACCCAACTTATTGTGGCAGCGTGAAGTGCGGTTTCCTAAGCGTGTGGTGCAAAGCAATTTGAAGAGTGTCAACTTGTATTTTGTGATTATGACCATGCATGTCTTGTGTGCAAAGTCAAGCATAAGGCGCAAAGGGAAGGGATGATGTGTCTAGATTATATATGGATGTGTTTTGGGAGTAACATGAATCAAACCGATTGGAGTGTCGGCTCTCGTTCCCTTTAAACCAGTGTGTGCCAGGCAGCTGACATTTGGCTAGTAACAGGGTGGGATAGATGTTTGATCTGAATTACGGATGGATTATTTAATTCTTCCCTTTTTTTATTGTGCCCCTGTAGTCAAAGACGCAAACAGAACACTGTATGAAGTAAGTTAATGTTCAGATTCGTTATCAATTTCCTTATCAATTCCTACTTTTTTTTCTGTGGAAAAAAAGCAAGATTATTCTGCAAAGATGGCTTTTTGTGTTTGTTGTTGATGTTTCCACCGTTGTTTAAAAATCAAAAAGGATATTGTGTAACTGGCATCAGCTTGTGTTCAATCTATGCACACTGTCGACTGTATCTACTGTCTGCAGTGATTGCTTCTTTCACATCCTTTGGACTGACTGTGATGAGATTTGATGAGAGCTCTACGTCTTCCATTTGCAAGCGAGCTAAATACTTGTGATAGGACTTAATAAGAGAACTGTAAAAAGACTTATGATGCCGATACTTTAAGCTGTTTTCAGTTGGAATTGGTTTCCGATTCCCACCCTTACCACAGATATGAAAAAATCTATTACCTCCTGCTGTTCCTTGCACCACCTTTCTGAAAATGTTTGGTCAAAGGGGGATCACACATGTTGTGAGAAAAATAATGCCAGTACAGTCATTGTTTTTCCTATTTAACACGCCCTCTAAGCATTATTTATTGCTACTGTGCAGCTCAGTTTTCAAACCTTTACATGGAAAACGTGGCATCGAGGTGCACTTTAATGTCACAAATAGCAAAAACAGACAGAAAATGAATTTAAATACAGGCAGAGAGATTGGTGTTTGTGATGAATGAAGCCTTAGGTAAGCCATCTGTAGTCTTTGCCAATATTAGTAATCATTCTGACCGAGAGAGGTCAGATAGAGAGGACAGAGAAGTTTTCTTCACTTGAACTGACAATCCACTCAAGCACATTGTGTGTTTGAGCAAAGCTAAGAGCATACATGCTCTTTCAAAACCATTTTCTGCATATTAAATTTCACTGGATGTGTGTGTGGATGAAGATCCTCTCTTCGTGCACGTCCTTAATTCTTCTCCTTAGGTTTAAGTTGGTGCTGCTTCACCCTAAGAGATGCATCTCTATGTGATTGGCCCCAAACACTCTATTTTTTTTTTTACACAATATTGTCATTAGGTGTTGTACTACCTCCTCAAGATAAGAGACACTCCCTGAACCAGGTTTTTGTCAAGCCCCAAATCAGTTCCAGTAAGAACTTTATGTTAGTTTGTTCATGCAGCCATGGTAAACACTAGAGTGACATCCACTTTTTGAGAGAGGTGTGGTCGGACACAGGTCATGAGCATTTAGTCTTAATTGTCTTGCTATGAGCAGGGATTAAAAAGATGGGAAAAAATAAAAGTTATTTTTTGGGATATCATGAGCTAGTATACAGTTATTAAATAAAAGTATGAAATGAGTCCATTACTGGTATAGATCATTAAAAAAGTCATATTGCTGAAGAGGAAGACATTATTTATTCATGTGCATACCATGGCTTACAGACTTTTTTATGAACCTGTTAAGCATGGAGGAGAGCAGAAATAGGTCAGGAAAAGGAGAGGAAGGTTGAGTGGCAGAAATGGAGTTGTGATGTTACAAAAACTATGGGAGAATAGAGCAAATGTCACAGTGAATAAATGATCTCTAATTATGTGTTAGTGACAAACTGCTGTTAAGTTTATCACATTTTAATGGCCTTGGCAAATGAAAATATGAAATGTGGAAAGCTGATGCTGTGTTCACTAGAAGAATGACAATGTGAGAGTCTTAATTTATAATATTGAGAATTTAATAGAAAGTCAAAAATTTGCATCATAGAACAATGCATTCTTCTTAGTATTGTCTTGACATTATCTTGTGACATGTCTTTACATAGATAAGTAACTCTCTCTTGATATAAACCCTGCTAACGTTTGACAACATCTGCTGTAACTGTTAAAGAACAAACCATGTAGACTGGCCATGTATGCTTGCTTGTGTCTGTGATTGCTGCAGGTGCAACACATGTTGAAGCTCACCAGAGTCCTCGCAAATGCACTTCATTTTAATACCTAATTTAGCTTGTCATTTTTTTTTGTTTTGGATGAAAAAAAAATTAAGACACCCACACAAGATCTGTTAACATGATCACAGATTAAATCACAACAAAATAAAAACTGCTGGTCATTAAATGCAAAACATAATGTCATGGACAGTATG
The DNA here is from genome assembly GCA_036419115.1 of Scarus forsteni. Taxonomy (NCBI): domain Eukaryota; kingdom Metazoa; phylum Chordata; class Actinopteri; order Labriformes; family Labridae; genus Scarus; species Scarus forsteni. The sequence goes on along the minus strand of JAZDUH010000327.1, from coordinate 40,548,199 downwards.
CCCTACTACTGACTGTATTTTACAATGCATTGATATGTTTAAGTTATTATTGCATAATTATAATACTATATAATATTCCATGCTGTGCATAGATGTTGTTTTTTTAACTAAAGGAAGAAATCGTATATTTTTTTCAAATATAGTACATGTGTACGCGTGGATCGGAAATCAGATATTTCTACCCAAGCCCAAATCTGGCCACTCACCCAGCAGACCAAAGCTTGGTTGGGGCGAGGATCCATCCCTCCTTCACTCAGGCCACTTCTGCTTCTTTTTTAGATAGAGAGAGAATGAGTTGTGATGATAATTATGATAATGTAAGTATTGAGAAAGCAACCCTGTTAAACCTTAATATATAAACAGTGCTCACATATTAAGGCATCAACATATTTATTCCTGTGAGTATTGCTCACACATACAGATTCCCATGAAAAGGAAGCTTGAGGATGTGAAATGAAAGTAGTTTGTTACATTGTGTAATGTACATGTAGAACATAACAATCAGGCCTAGACTGATCACCCATGATCTCGGGTAGATGTCAATCAAATGCCCCATCCTGCCAATTAATCATAATTTCATTATTTATGTATTTATTTATTTTTGGTTTGTTTACAAGGTCTTTCCTCGACTGAACCCTCAGTATATGCAGCGAGGTCTACACAGTAGAAGCTAATATAGAGCCTATTTTAGAGTCCTTACACGGTGAATCAACATTTTATTCTGTCATTTTCTCCAAGGCCTCTCTTCTTGTTTCTTCATCTCAAGATTTAATATCAAAGTCACTGCACTTGGAATAAATGCTTCACTTGTTCTGAATACAATTATAATTGTTTACTTGTTTTCTTGATTTATGGATGGATGGTAAATCGGATAAAAAGATGGATGGATGAGTGGATGAATGCGTGCATAGATGGCTGAAAGAAAGATTGCTCAATGGGTGAATGAATAAATATGTATTATGTGTGCATGTTTTGGTCTGTCTCTGCAGGAGTGATTGTGACAGCCCGGAGGTTCGACAGGGAGCGACAGAGGGAGTATTCGATCACAGTAACAGCCACCGACTGGGCCGAAGAGCCCCTCATCGGCATCTGTCAGCTTACCATTCAGATACTGGACCAGAATGATAACAGCCCAAAGTTTGAGAATTTGCGCTATGAGTGTAAGTGTTTAGCATGCTGATACGCCATAATGAAACCACTTAACACAAAGTTTATAAAGTGTGCTTACAGAATGCTCTTAATTGACAACAACAGCAAATAATGTCAAAATGAAGACATGGTATTGGCTCCACCCACCTTTGCTACTTAGTTGTGATATAAAGGACTTATAGTAGAGCTTGTGGTATAGACAATGTAGCATATGGGATAGAAGTATCTTTGTCCATTGCAAGTGCACAACATAAAATATTAGTGAAAGACAGATGCATTCTTTTTTGGCAGATTCAAAATAATAAGAGTGTTTCCATGACAACGATAAACACATCCGCCCCTGTTAATGGCTTAAACATGAGCTCACTGATTCACTCACTCACTATTCCCTTTATAGTGTTAACAAAAATGGTAAACGACATAGGGAATGGCTGAATGACATTTCAGACACTACACTAAAATGTTCTAAACATCAATGCGTCAGAAGATGCCCAATGTCTTGAGTAGATGCGCCAAACATCACGTAAACAAACTGGACACTCGGGCGGATAACAATGGTTGCATTGATGTCAATAAATTGTTGTAACGTCAGTGGTGTAGAAGTTGATTTTGTCATCTACGGTGCCATGAGCTGTCGTGACCCACCATAGTTCATGACCGAACTACACCTACTAAAGCAAGCTATCAAAGTAACAGTTGGTTGTAGTTAGCTTATGAGCTACGAGTTAGCACAACTATATAGGCTATATAAAAGAGTGCAGCACCAATTTCCGCCACAGCAGCGATCTTTCCCTTTTTCTTCCTCTTCTTCTCCTCTGGAAAAACACAACTGCATTGCATTGTGGTATACGGAAGTACAGTCATATGTGCACTCATATTTACTGCACATTTTGGGTATTTATAGTGCTCTATATAGTGAATGACATGAACAACTCAGAACTCGAACAACACTAAATAATGGCGAAACACTAATAATGTATAACGCACTATATCTGTGATAGGGAACAGTTTTGAACACAGCTATGTAGTGCTCCTGTGGATTAGTAAACAGTCTTGATTGTGAGCTATGTGATTATGTTCTCACTGACGTACTTTTCTTTTTAATTAAAAGTATTATCTTGGGAGGAAGCAGGCCCAAGCAGAGCTAAAAGGAGCAAATACTGGTTTAATGCTTGTTGATGCAAACTGATTTAAGTTGCACAATCAGTTGTCTGGCTGTGGCACACATTCACATTTATATTTTATCATAATATTGATTCCTCTAATAAGAAAAGCACTTTTCACTGACAAGAAGAGACATCTGATAGTGATCCTGATACAGTTAATAAGCTGACATTAAATGAAGTTTGATAGTCAGGAATTTCTAGTACCTCACTTTCTAAAAAGCATATTTTTCTGAACCAAACTAATAACACTTCTAACCTTGGCTATATTCTTTACCTTGTAACTCAACTATGTCTATATGCAGTGTTACAAAATTAACAAGCTAGTTTTTATTAGAAAAAAGAAAAAGAGACATTTAATTCTTCTGATTTTTGAAATAAAAAAAATAAAAAAAAGGAATTGTGCACACATCACATTTTCAGGTTCCCTCAAGCTATGGGCAAAAATTTGATTAAATCGATTAATTCAAATTATTATCTGCAGAATATTTAAAAAATTAAAAATCGAGATTTTTTTTTCTTGCCTTAGTGTAATTGTAAGTAGTTGCAATTTTTGAAAAATAAATACAGTTTTCATGATGGTCTGCCTTGTAGAGTTTGCCCAAGCATATAGGCTTGTATTTGTTGTTTAATTGAGTTTCATGCTAATACTGTAAAAATACCCCAACCTTTTAGTGTTTATGTAGACACACCTGCCTATGTTTATACGACATAATCAACATTTCATGACCCAGACTTTGACTTTAAGCATTAAACATTTAGACAACATAAAGGCAAAACTTGATTTGTTTCATTTTTATGTCACTGGGAGTTTTGTTTCTTTTGGGAAGGGAAAAATCGATTAAAATCGTAAATCGAGGGATTTTTTGTCTAGGTCATATCGCCCAGCCCTACCTCAAGCCTAAAGAACATAGGAAATGGTAGTGGTCTTGGTCCTACATTCAAATAATCTAAAAAATTTGAAGCCTTGTGTAATATTTGGAATTCCAGGACTCTTTTACTTCTGTCACATTTCACTTCCTATGGTCACATTTTTCTCTACAATATGAAGTTCAACACCTCTATAGATTCAGAGCAACCATGCCTATTGACTGATGTAACTAAATTATGTCTGTATACAGCGTAACAAAATTGAGAAGCTAAAAATCATTAGGAAAAAATATAATTAAAAAAAATCAAAATATTGATTATTTTCTATATTAATATTAATATTAATTAAATTCATTTTATTAATTTACAGTCTACACTGCAGAAACTTTATGTTAAGCATACTCTTTCCTTTGTGAAACAGTAAGTTGCTGGGAAAAATTTGCCCTGTAACAGGCTTTCAAGGCACTGAGCGATGTGCTGAACTGCTCTGAGCAGGAATATGAGCCTGCCAGACACTGCCTTGGGATGAAAATTCAAAGATTTTTTGAACGGTGAATTCCGGAAGTATGTGAATCATTCAGGTCTTGTTGAACGTGGTCAAAATTGTAGATTTTTTTGTTGTTTTACAGAATTTAGCCAGAGCAAACTGTTAGTTTTCTGCATAATTTGAAAGAAGTCTGGAGAATTAAAGCTATGTTGATGAAATCTCATGAAATTTGCTCGTTTTTTTTCAGTTATTTTCGATATGTTGCCAACGTTACTTGTGGTATATTCAGGTACCCTTGGAAACTTGAAAATCTAACGATTATACCAGTGTTTTCCATTTCTGAATAGGGCAAATGGTTTGTAAATGCCACTCATTTAAAAATAAGTGGTATTTTGATCCAGCTGGCAGGATCGGCTATCTAAGGGTTAACTGACTTTGATCAACTATGAGGCATCAACAAGAGATATCACTTATTTATTAATTTATTGTAATCAGCCTTTTCATTACTGTGCTGGTTAGCTTTTGTAGCTCATTTTCAGGCAAGGGTTTAAATTTCAGTCTGTTTTAAAGCAATCTAAAAATTTGCTGCACAGTTCTAAAGAACAGCATCTCATGGGAACATTAGAAATTCTGCTGATTATTACACTGTGTACCAGTAGATGAATTTTGCATAAAAACCACTGCATAATCACTGCCATACACGACCTTTACCTTACCTCACACTGTTTTTATCTGTTTGATCATTTAACTGAAAGCACTTTTGTATCTCCTGTAGACTTCCTGCGAGAGGACACATTGGTTGGTACCAGTTTCCTGCGGGTGGCAGCTCACGATGATGACTTTGGCACTAATGCAGCGATCACTTACTCTATGTCCTTGGAACAGCCCGAGTATCTGCGGGTCAACCCTGTCACTGGATGGGTCTACGTTAATCAGCCTATATCGCAGGTCAGTCAGTGTTTATTACCCCCACTTTGTCACCCTGCACTCACAAACACACACATACACGGTCTGTGTCACAAAGCCGCCTCTGGGTCTGTGTCAACAAAGTTAATGAATGAGCCACCTCAAAGTGATCCGGGATGTGTGCTTTCCCAGAGGTGCTGCACATGGAAACACCAAAGAGGAGGAGGATGGGGGCAGAGTCTTTCAGGCTAAACAAATGATCAAAAAAAGATTCAGACAGCAAGAGATTCCTGTGGATGGATTTCATGACAACACTTTTGCATTTTTATTGCACTGTTACTAAAATTGTCTTTGAAATAGGTGTAGGAAAGGGAAAAATCAGAAAACTGTTCCCCTTATGCTGCGTTCACACCGCACGCTACTTGTACTACCTCGGCGATCACTCTCCATGCAAAGTCAATGTACAGCCGCAATGGGGCGGGGCTAACCCTCCCGTGATGCGTTTGCCATGTACAAGATGATCAGTTGACTCGTCGCGTGATGTCAAAGTTAAAAAAAGTTTATCTTTTCAGGTGATGTCGTGTGTGGCTGTGTGGCAACAGCCAATCAGCGGTGTGTGCGTGTGTGACGGTACCCGTGACAGTTTTTCAACCGGACTACAGAGGAACAATCCATGTCCGTGTGGGAAACATTAGTCAGTGAGGACATTAGTTCCGCCTAGACGGACCGTGGTAAACTCACAGATGATGCTGCTGCAGGGCATCAGCTGCAGTGTTTTGTGGTTGATAAGTGAATGAAAAGGATACAGCCGGAATAATGTCCGCTTGTACATCCTATTATATGATACTTGATATGATCGCGGTGAAACTCGAGCGGAAGTGACATCACCGAGTGACAGCCGAACGCAACGGTGACCAAAATGAGGTGTATGGACGCACGACGATACTTAAGCGGGTGACGCGATTTTGGTAGCTGGGTCGCTTGCGGTGTGAATGCAGCATAACACTCATGTCCTGTTGATGAATTAGGAAATTTTTCACCACCTCTAGGTCTTGGTTTTTGTGCAGGATCAAACAGGGTTAAAGGGACATGTTTGGATTTCTCAAACCTGGTCCTGTGCCCTTCCTTTTCAACAATAAATACGCACTTAGCTCTTTATTTTTCTTATGAACTCCTGTTTTACCTGCTCACCATGCTCCATCTCAAAGGCTTCAGCTTGGTTGTGAGCTAAATGCTTGTTTTATTATGTTGTGTCGGGTGCAGTTGCACAACCTACCAGTCACATTATCATGTTGGTGAATAGGAGTATTGAAAGGGAGGGTTTTGTGATTTTTTTTTTTAAGTAAATTACATCTGAGACTTTTGCTTATGTGACACAGAGCAGTGGCCTCTCTCTCCACTGGCACTGCCTCCTCCTTGTATCAGTATTATCAGATTATGTGATGGAGTATTTTGTCATGGTGTCACAGCAGAATTGAGCATCCCCTCCTGGTGTTTTGTCTTTGGTCACTTGCTTGAATTAAGTTTGGGATAGAAGTGGATGCTTCTTGAAGGCTGGTTGTGTATGCAAATACAGAAAAAGTCTCCTAATCTTTGCTTTGCTCTGCTTATTAAAATCAGTGCTTGTGATTGTAGACAGTTTTTATTCCTATCAAATTCAATACATTCAAAGTTCCCATCTCCTATATCAATGCTAGACCATTGTTTTGAAGGAGAGTTGTTAGAAATTTTGAGTGTATGGTAGGCTTAGAAATATGGAACGGAATGTGTGTCTCAATATGTTTTAGTTCTGTCTTGATATTTGATAAGTATTGCAATAGATATGAAAAAAAATCCTTTTCAAACTACCCAAGAATTGCCTTAGTATCACACCTACCTGAGAAAAACTAGATAAACAATACTGTCAAACACTCAAACAATAACATGCTGTTGGTGAACTAACTTTTTCATTTTCTATTTTCTCTAACTCTATTTTTTTATTATTGGTTTGATTGTTTTATGAATTTTATATCAAGACCTCCCCCCTCAATTTTAACAGAAATCTGGATGGCACCTCTGTATTTGTCTCCATATGCGCTTCTAGGATCTGACTGTGATGTCTAATTCAAAGTGGTTTTAGGTTTAGATAATTGTATCATTTTTTATTATTTTGCATCTAAGTCTTAGAAAGTGTACTTGCCATTTTTTTTCAGACTGTAATCTGGTCTGGTGGTTAACAACACAGTCGGTGATTGTGTAACAAGCCTAGACTCTTTATCTATGCTTGAGGTGGACTTACATCACCTAAACTGTCAGAAAATAAATTAATCTGCTTTTAATGCATTTTTCCTGGCCATGGTTGCAGAGAGCTAAATTTTACACCAGCAGTTCATAAACAGCATAACTTTACAGTGCAGCTGGAATTTGAAGTGATTTGAAGTGTGTAATCAGTCAGATCCATCTTGCAAAGCTCCAATCTACAACAACTGTGAGCGGCCCAAAGCGGCACGGCCAATCAGATTCCTTTTAAGTAGGAAGTGATACAACAGCAAGAAGTGATTGCTCATATGGAGATTAGCATAGATGCTTATCGCTTCAGTGGCAATATTGTCAGATCTGTACCAAATTAATTTATCAAATGAAAAACAAATCTCAATATTATAAACTTCTTGTTAAAAGGTATTTTTTGCTTCACTTCTGACATATTTTGACAAGCGTTTGTTTTACTAAAGTGCCCCATGTTCTGTCCTTTAGACCTGAGTAGTAGTGCCTGCCAGTTCCATTTTCTGATTAGCCCATAATGAATTTGATTGACCGAACAATCATCCAGTCACCTGCCAGATAAGCTTTGAAAGGTTTTGCCCACCCTCAAACACTTTCTATGGGCTGTTCCCAACCCACTAGTGACATATATTGAACAGTCTATCTGTGGTGTCAGGTTATTATTGAATATGGTACACCCTGGACCAGGTGCCAGCCAATCACAAGGCTGACATTTTAAGAGACAACCAAGCATACACAGCCTTTCACTGAAAGGGCAGTTTAGACTTACTTACTAACCTAAAGAGCATGTTCTTAGCCCGTTGGAGGAAACTTGAGTATGTGGACAAACCACCAAGAGATAACTAGCTACAGCATTCCTCAATACACCACCATGCAGCCCTCTCATAGCTTTGCTCTTGATTTTTACAGTTGGAAACTTGGTCTGCATGGTGTTCAATAACTCAACTCACAGCTGTTAAACAAAGTTGAACTACATGTTTTTCCTGCTTTACATGGACTTTTACCAGAGTGCATGTTAGACGAAGATGAGCTTTTTTTAAATGGACAGCACAAGTTTTTTAAGAAGCCCATTATCCAAAGGCAGAACTCTTTGTTTGGCCTTGGTGTAGCAGGTACAAGACTTTAATGTTAATTCATCATCTCACTCTTTGATAAGGGGATTGACAGCAGGCAGCAGCTTTGAGCGAGTCCTGTACTTTGATGCTATTAACAGACCACATTTGAAGGCCGTACCTGTGATTTCAGTTTCAAGGCACGAGTACCTCTGTGCTAACATCTTCTGAAAACCAAAGCTTTGTAATGTGTTATGCTGCAAAGATAATTTCCCTTAAGATGAATTAAACAGCTCTTTTTAAAAAGGACATTACTTGAGTTACATAAATGATTTTGTGTGATGTGAAAAGGCAGCTCAAAATTAGAGGGTTTCCTTAAGTGGTTGATGTTTGTTAACTAATTTATACACTCGTAAGTGAATTACCGTGTTAGACCAGCGTTGTAACACATTTAGTACATTTTTGATTGCTTTGTTCATCACAGTCATGTTTTCTGCTGCCTCACCCGTCTGTCTGTTTCCTCCCTTCACTTATTCAAAAGTCAAGGATGCTGTGCAGCTCGAAACTTGCTATAGCACTATAGGGCCGTGTATTATTTAGCATACTTTTTTAGTGTTGGAAGTCCCAAGCAATTTTGCTGCTGACTTCATACAAAATTGAAAATGTTCTGCCCCAAACCTCGCTGAACAAAGCTGCTGCATATTTAAGCACAGTTTCAGAGTCTGTTTGAATCATGCAACAGTCTTTGTGCTGTAACTAAGACTGTAAAAGCACTTCATTAAATGTTAAAAGTCTCCGCTGGTCTGAGACATTGTTCTATTTTGATTTTTCTCATCAGAATTTTAATTACAGGGTACAAATATTCAGACATTTCCAAATTTCCCCTACACAAACTTCACAGGGAAACGTGCAGCTCTGCTCCCAGCTGGCATTCAGCCTTTGAGGGGAAACATAAAGGAGGAAGTCCACGGAATATAACGTTATTATTCATATGCCCAAAAAACAGCGGAGCCAGCTGGATTCACACTGGGCTGGTAAGAATCTGCGGGGAATTAAGTGCAGAGAAGGATCCATATTATTTAATGGATAATTTGAGGTTCATATGTGACTCTGTTAATGTAAATTTAATTATAAGCCTTAGCTGGATGTTACAACAAAGTCGTTGAAAGCTTCAGATGCAGTTAAAGCAGCTGCTGCTTGGTCATGAACATCACAGATTAAAATCTTTGTTCTCTGCTGAGTTTCTAGCTTTATAAGGAAGAACTTGTTCACAAATACTAATTGGATAGTCCTGGGAAGAGAAAATGTAATTCTGGAGTTAAGTGAGATTTCTTTTTTATCAGGCTTTAGCAGAACAATAATAGAGTCACTAGGCCTTGATTTGCATTAATACATTCATCACATTGTTACAATTGAATCCTTATTTGACCATTTAATTAATAACAAAGTGGCCTAACTATGACTCTTATTATCTTTGACTGTCAGTGGTTTGAATGAAATCACATTATCTTCATATTGTTCAAAAAGAGGGACTCTTAAGGGGGTTTTACAGAATTTTCTCTCACCCTGATGATTTTAATATTGATGTTGCACATTATCAAATTAAGACAAAATCTAACTCTTCAATTAAAGTGTAAGGGATTTCTCAGCAGTGCTCTGAGCAGTCAAATCTACCTCCCTATTGTTGAGCAACTTATTTATACCCATACACAACACAGAGGTGATTTTTGTAGACTAGAAAAAAACTGTCAACAGCTGTCTCCTTTGAGCCAAATCCTGCTTAAAGGGGTAGTTTGGTATTTTTGAAGATGGGTTGTATGAGGTAAATGTCAACAGTTAATACATAAGCCGCAGTAATTCTGGTCTGCTCTGCTTCTTTCAGGAGAGAAAAAAAACTCAGAAGTTCGGCTCTTGCCGCCAAAGTCTGGGTAATTAAGTTAATTTCAGGTGAAATGAGAACAAAAGTCCTGTGTCTGGATGATTGTTAGAGATCCTTTAAAGAGATCATATTGTGCTGGCTTGAGTTTTTATGCCTTCTAGAGTGTTTTTCATGTCTCCTGTCCACTCATTAGCACTTTCATGCACAGGGTAATAAGGCCTACTGTATCTAGACTTATGCCTCTATTTAGTTGAGCTACACTAGTAGCTGCCTAAAATACCTGATGCCCAGCTTAATAGTCAGTCTTACCACTGTGATGTTCTAAGATGCTTGAGTCAGAAATTCAAGCACATTGGGTTGGAAAGCCCAGTGCAGAACACAGGTGCTGGGCTGCTGAAAATGGCACATCTTAGACCTATTACTATGCAGAAGACTGGAGCATAGAGGTGGATCAGGCGTAAAAGCAATTGATGTTTTTTAACAGTAGTGATTGCAAACATACTCTTACAGTCTTTTAAAGGATCTCATTGACTAATACAGCATATTGACTGTTGACATTTACCATGCGACCCCACTTCAAAAATACTAACCTTTCCCTGTGTCGTTCCTGTATTTAACTATTCCAAAGTTTGGCCCTAAATGAAAACAAAATAACAAGCAAATAGTGTTAGGATGATCGTACACTAGACTTATTTACAAAATTTTACTTTTCCACCACAAACACCTTTGTCTTGGTTCTATTGTACTTTAGCATGCAGCCGTATGGAAGTTAAGTAGAATCATCGCAACAGGGCTTGCCAGTGAAAATGCTGATTGTGTCTATTCCAGTCACCCAGCTTATTGGTTTGTTTCCACCTAAAATGCATTCAGTAATGTGACTCTTTTAAGCCCCCCAAAGCATCCATTTATAGAGCAGTTTTGTGTTTACTCAGTAGTGACATTATTTGTGGGCAGAGCCTAATGCCTTGGTCAGTCTATACATTTTTTGTGGTTTTTTTTACAATGGTTATTATGTCAGATTAGGCAAACACACAGATATGGAATCAAAATGTGACTTGTTTGACCAAATCAAATGGATCTGACAACTGACAGCTAGCAAACACAGTGTATTTAGAGATCTACACTTTTGGATGTCTTTTTTAACCATATGAAAGTATTTTTAAATAAATGAAAGCAGTCACACACCACAGCATTCCGACGCCTGGCTTTTTCCCTTTTTACAGTCTGGTGGTAGCTCCAACATATCGTAAAGGCAGGAATGTTTTAAGAGCTTGACAAACCTTTGTTGTGTTATTTAGTTCCTTGAACAACTTTGGTCCATTCACACCCATGATTTTGTTACACATGCAGATTCCCTGTGAGAGATGTTCATTGGTGAACATCTCTCACTTAAGGTAGTAAGTAATAGGAAGCAGGACAAAAATCAAACTAGACAGACTGTCATGGAGTCATATGGCATCAAAGACTAGTCCACTGTTGATCACTATGATGCACTACATAAAATGATGAAACTATGACTCCCCATTTACTTTTTTTTCAAGACTTAGATCAGCCTCACAGTACTTTTGTTTATTAATTTAAAGTTAATTCGTGATCGAGTGGTCGTGGGCTATTATTGTCATAGACTGCAATATTTTCAATGTTTTCTGCTCAAAGCAAGAAACTTTATTAATACTTACTATTTACCACCGTCGGAAAGCAACACCAATGTTGACCCGGGTCTTCGCTCTTTCATGGTCATAGCCCTTCTTTTTCACTTTTCACTCCTCTGACCTTTTTCTTTTGGGCTGTTCTTCAGCCATTGCTGCTGCACATATTGTATCTCTCTCTTACGCTAACTGCGCATGCTACGCAATCTATGACTCCCCCTCCCCCCTCTGTCTGATCTGCGCATGAGTATGATCGCCCCCTGGATGTGGGGGGTGTACCCTGTTTTGGTGACTCAGCCCGAGCCACAGTATTTACCTGCTGAAATTCAGAGCCAAGGCTGTGTATTGAAACCAGACTTTTTTTTCCAACATGCTGTCAGTGGTGACATCTTGTGGATGGAGAGGAGAAATACGGTGATTTTGACAAATAGTGCATTCAATTAGAAGATTAGAAGATCGCTGACTACACCTTTAACATTGGTCATAGCACAGGGGAGAACTGATTAGATTCTGTTTCTGATCTGAAAACAGATGTAGATCCAGGATTTTTTAAGGATTTGCTAACATTGGGCAATAAAAGTTTTCAACATTTTCTCTAATAACTCCACAAACAGTATCCAAAATGACTTGTCAGGGGTTTGTGCTCCTGGATCACTTCAGGTTTCCTTTGTTGGCCTCATGTTAACAGCTCCAAGTTAGTGCAGAAATTTAAGGTCAGGGTTGTCAATCAGTTGGTCATGAGCCCATCACTCTTACTTGTTTTTATGCATATTATCGAAAGACAAGTATGCCTCGAAATGTGGAGTGCAAATTTACTGGAAAGTAGCAAAAGCAAGCTAAACCTGACTGTCTCACTCATCAGAAAATGTCAAAGCTACTACCCCCAAACACATGGACGTGTGCTGACTCACTAAAGATGTTTCAGACTGTTGTTCTCTGCTATTCTTGAGTGAGTATGCAGCAGCTTTTAGAAGTCTATGCACATAAACAATTGATGCATTTGAAGGGGACGTGCAGGTAAGTAGAGAGGCAGATTTGAGTGTTATAGTGGAGAGGAAAGTAAGATTGAGTACCTAGAGAGTACCTAGGCAAACAATATTTGAGCAGCTTTCATTTTGGGACAAATTGAGAACTTTTAGATCATTTAAGATAAAGGCGTTCATGTGGACTCAAAAGTTTGAGCTAATATACACTGCCTGGCAAAAAAAATAGTCGCCACCAAAAAACAGGTCACACCCTCCAATATTTTGTTGGACCACCTTTAGCTTTTACAGCACGCATTTGCTGTGGTATTGTTTCATATAGCTTCTGCAACATCACAAGATTTATTTCCATCCAGTGTTGCAATGATTTTTCACCAAGATCTGGTACTGATGATGGGATAATCTGACCACTGTGCCAAGTCTTCTCCAGCACACACCAAAGATTCTCAATGGGGTTAAGGTCTGGCCTCTGTGGTGGTCAATCCATGTGTGAAAATGATGTCTCATGCTTCCTCAACCACTCTTTCACAATTTGAGCCCTATGAATCCTGGCATTGTCATCTTGAAATATGCCATTAGGGAGAAAAAATCCATTGATGGAATAACCTGGCCATCCATTATATTCAGGTAGTCAGCTCACCTCATTCTTTGGGCCTAAATGTTGCCGAACCTCGACCTGACCAACTGCAGCAGCCCCAGATCATAGCACTGCCCCCACAGGCTTGTACAGTAGGCACTAGGCATGATGGGTGCATCACTTCACCAGCCTCTCTTCTTACCCTGATGCTCCCATCACGCTGGAACAGGCTCATCATATGACTTTCTTCCAAATCTCCAGAGTCCAATATTTATGCCCCCTCACAAACTGAAGTGTTTTGTTTTCCAGTCAGCCTTACTGATTAGTTGTTTTGTCAAGGCTAAGCATTGTTGTGTAGCCTTGTCTGTCTTCGATTTGATATGGCATAATATTTATTGATTACCAATCTCAATCATTCAGGATTGTTTCCCCACTACATTTCTTCTTCGAAGATGATGGTTCACCACTATTGTTCCAGTTTGTAATTTTGAGTTGGACAGTTCTTAACCCAATTTTAGTAGTTTCTACAATCTCCTTAGATGTTTTCTCTGCTTGATGCATGCGAATGGTTTGACCCTTCTTAAACAAACTAACATCTTTTCCATGATCACAGGATGTGTCTTTCGTCACGGTTTAAAAAAAAGAGAAGCTACTCATTGCATCAGCCTGGGGTTAAATAACTTGTTGCCAGCTGAAATATAATCGCCCATGCAGTAATTATCCAAATTAATTACCTCAAATTATCAAAAGGAGGCTTGTACCCATTTGCGTGGTTAAATCTAGATGGCAAATTTGTTTTTAGGCCAGGTAGTTTTAAAACTGTCAAAAGTATTTTTCCTTGAGTAGATTCAGCATGCAGCAACTTCCTTTAATATACCTCCATCAAAGTAATTATGCTTTGAAGGCACTGAAAGAGTAATAGCTGGATTTGCACTACAAATTGGTGACCGCACTCGATGTTCTGTGTTGCTAAGGGCTACACAGATTCAACAAAAAGTATAAATGGACATTTAGAGTAACATTTGCAAAAATTTCTCTGTGTTAGATACTGTTTGAAGAGCGTAATGGTTCTGCATTTAAATGACAAAACTCAATCGATAAAAAAATTTGGCTTTTGTGTATACTTTACTATTGATAATGTTGAACTTAGTATTATATCTTTCTTTTAAACATCAACAAAGGGTTACAGAGCATTAGCCTTTGAAGAACTCATATTTGACATCACTCGGGTTCATATATTTATATTTAATGACTGTTTTTTGAATGTTCACCTGGCATGCATGGATTTTCTCTGGGTGCTTGGGTGACCTCCTACCAACCAGAAACATGCTTATTTGGTTAACTGGTGACCCGAGATTGGTCACAGGTGTGAGTATGAGGTTGAAGGGTTGTCTGGCTCTTCATGTTCTGTCTGTGAATGGCTGGCAACCGATCCAGGTTGTTGTTTACCACCTCTGCCCCTTTGACAGCTGGGATCTACTCCAGGCCCCACGACAAGGAAAAGGCGTATAGATGATGGTTGGCTGGATGGAAGTATATTTTGTTATTTTCCTGTCCTGCAGTACTCTAGTGTGGCAAAAAGCTGACAAAGCAGCCAGTAATTAAAAACTTTGCAGCTACAAAATACAACTGGGGGCAAAGAAAATGTGGTTTAAGCTGGAGACTCAGTGAAAAGCTTAATCAGATAATGTATGTGATCATTTCTGATAAATAATTTCAAAATACTATAGAGTTACAGAGGAAGTTCAAGTGAATTGCAAAACTGACAAAATAATTTTTCCTTGGAGATTCAACATTCAGTAACCTCTCCTTTAATAAACCTCTATAAGATTAATTATGCTTTGAAGGTACTGAAAGACTCATAGCTTGATTTGCATGTGCTCGATGTTCTGTGTAGGATAAGGGCTACACAGATTCACCACAAAAGTATAAATGAACCTTTAGATGACAGGTTGCGAAAAATTGTTTGATACCGTGTGAACAACATAACAATTCTGCATTTAAATGATGAAACTCTCAATCTGCCTTGCTTAAAATGTTGATCTTTGTTTGTACTTTAAGCATCTGTTCATGTGAACTTTGCATAAAATCTTTTTTGTTCATACATTAATAAGACCTATATTTTGCCATCACTCTGGTTCATATATTCAGATTTGATGACTGTGAGCTGTAAACCTAATCCAGCTGTGCTCACACTCTGACTGAGATCCTGTGTGGGAACTCTTGCCTCTCTAAGGTTCTCTTCCCCCAGGGACCAGTCTGCTCTGGTTTGTTGACCGCTCTCCCCTATGGTAATTGGTCAGTTCAGTGTTGACAGGTGTAGACAGCAACCCTGTATGTTTCGCAGTCTCTACCCCAAGCCAATGGGTTTAAACTGATGATGAAACAACAGTTGGATGTCACACTGGTAGGTCAATCTAAGGTGGCCAGAACTGAGCCATTCACACACTAAGCAGCTGTGAAGAGTGGGAGAAGGAGAAGCTCTGACATGGTGAACTTGTTGTCCTGTGCACAGAAGGACTCTATTACATTAATGAAACTTATCTTATGTCCCTGAAGGGTATATTAAAACACAATATGGGCTTTATTAATGTATGATTTTTTTTGTAACTAAGTGACTAGATATCCTACTGTTGCTCATGAAAGGTTTCGATTGAGCTTGGGCAGATACTGAACCAGGAAAATTCCTGCTGCATGTTGAGTAATTTTGTGCTTTTCCACCCCTGAAGAAATTAACTGAACAAATGTGCATCAAAATTTAAAGAGCAGAGCAAATCCCTCTCTTGTAAACTGCAAAATTCAACACAAAGCAGCAATTGTCTGATGAAAATAAACAAAACTTGAGAAACTGGAAACCTGTTTTTCTTCAAAACATTTTGTGAGTGGATTCACATCAGGTGTTGGTGAGGGAAGGTGGTGCAGCAAACACATTAATTCATTTCTTTTGACTGCACTCATCAAGCAATTATTCCAGTTCTTAACACTTTGATCAAAACTGTGGTGACTGATGTGTCTTTGCTTCCCATCAGAGGACTTATATCACGAGGGAAATCATCGCAACTGATGGAGGAAACAGAAGCACCTCAGTGGAGCTGTCAGTCACCATCACCAACGTGAAGAACCAGCCTCCAGAGTGGGAGAAAGAGAGCTACAGCGTGGTCATCCCTGAAAACACGGCCAGAGACACGCCCATCGTGGTATGTGAGCATGCAGCCCAGATCGTAGGCTCACTGTTATTTGTGGAGTTTGTTTTGTTGTTGTTTTTGTCACCTCTGTGTTGTTCGGAAATGCTTTAATTGTTGTTTGTTTGCTTTTCTAAGTTGGACCTCAGTCTAAGCATTATCCAGACACTGTGTTCTCTTTGTGCCTCGCCTTTCAAAGCTTGTCAGTGTGCAGATGAATCTGTGAATGCGGGTGCTGTATGAGAAAGCTTTCACCAGATCGCATGTGTTAAGCAAGTTTCATGACTGCAGGCTAATTAAATCCAATCAGAAAGTCTCCTTTGATGTAAAAAGTGTATTCTGTCAATCTGTAGAACGCAAAAATCCACTTTTTTTGAAGGTCCTCACGAGGGGATTCATTTGGAGATAAGAGGTTATTTCAGGACTCAGATAAAAGATATGACTGGCATCTTGCTCAGTTTCCTCTTGGATAATCAATTAGCACGGTTATTGTTATCAGAGTTTGACTTAATCAGTGCCTCTTTCAAATTATCAAACATGACTGACCCACTTTTAATGTAGCCTGCCACATGTGTTCAAAGACTGAGATGATGTTCATGACTCCATGTTAGCAAAAGCCGAAGCTAGATGTAGTGTATGTTCAGACTGTCCACTCGGCCAGATGTGTACATTTTTGTCTGTTTGGGTCATTCTTATAAATGCCACATTTCAGCAACACTTTCAGGATTATTCTCTATACTCTTCAAAACCAGTGCTCTGACTCGAAGCTGAGCTTTTAAGATAGTGCAGGATAAAGGTCAGGGGTGTTGGGCTTCTTCCCAATCTCTGTGGAGAATGCTTTAAAAGGTTGTCCAAAATCCCTTGCTGATAGAACAAATACAAATCACAATGAGGAAGGGCTAGAGTGGTTCAACATCAAGAAACTGAAAGGATACTAAAAAAAGGCTTGTGTGCCTTACCATAATTGTACCAAGATCATTTTTCCACAGTGAGAAACATTTATCAGATCTTTTTGACTGTAGTTTGACTACTTTGGATTCATCTGTTTACAGCTGTCTTTGAATAGGGTTTATTTTTCCCCACTTTTAACGACTGTTTTAAAATCTACACTGCACTGAAACAATGTATTTAAGTTTATTTTTTATTTACTACATTTTACTGTACAGATGCAACATAAAACTCAAAACCTTACTTTCACTGACAGGGTCTTGGCTGATCCCTGAAAGGTCTGTGTCAGGGCCTTCCCACCTTGATATTGATAGATTATAAGCCAAACAAGTTTGAAACTGCTTGATTTGAACCTTTTAAACCTGATTTGATTTGGATCTTATTTAAGGAATATTTCTTCTGCATTTTGCTTTTGTTTAAGCTCAACATCTCTTCTCTTTTTATCTTTGTGTTTTTCTTAATCTTCATTATTGTGTTCTTTTAAGTCGTGTGAAGCTCTTCAAAATTGCCTGGTTGCTGAAAATTGCTATGAAAGTGAAATTACCTGCCTTGCCTACTTTAAGACTTCTTCATTGAAAAGTACCTTTACGGCCTTTTAATGAATGTTTCACTTGTTTTGGTGTCAAATAAACTTTTTTTCCTTCTTAATTTAACCTCACTTTACCCCCCAAAATATTAATTTGTGCTCTACCTTAACTAAATACTGTATTTCTTTGTGGTGAACCTCCCCAGACCTCTGTCTGCAGGTTCTTCAAAGTTATCACAAATGATCTCCTTAAAATGTGTCCTATCTGGTAAAACCTGTAAACAACTGGGAGGTGGCTGGTTTATTTAGGTACATTGCCGGCTGTATTTTCAGGTGTGACAGCATGCAAAAAGAAGCCACAAAAATGTCACTTGTTACAGAAGACTTCAATTAAGACCATGTGTATTGTCTAGTTATAAAACATGGCCATCCTAATCATCTTTACTGGTTAAAAGTTTTCAGTCCAAAGTATACATTTTTCTACTTAAATCCTTGTGTTTGTATGTGTATGTTAAATGAAAAGAGAGGAATTAAATAAAAGATACCGTGTTTGTGTTTGACTGAGTTAACCACATGCCAGCTAGCCGGTGCAAACTGCTCAAACAGAGGATAACAGTGACTTTTGAATGACTTTGATTCATGCTATACCAAAACACTCACATGTCACCCTTTTTGCACTCATGGTCTAGTTTTGTGTGCAGTTTAGACAACAAAACCAGCAAGCCTATACTCCAAAAACTGTTTTGCTCAAAGTGCTTTTAGGCAACATGGGACCCTATATGATTTTTTAATGTACTTTAGGTACATACTGTAGTTCAACTGTAATTTAGCATCCCTTGACTGATGTTAAAACAAATGATCCTCCTAAAACTGTTAATTTGTACCCTGTACAGATAAACTACAGTGTTATGTCATAAAAATCTTCTGACTTAAAAACCCCAAATCCAAATTAATCACCTAATCTGTCATCCTGCTTAGACCATAAAGGCCACCTCCCACCTGGGTGACCCCAGGGTGACTTACAACCTGGAGGATGGGATGGTTCCCGAAACCAACATGCCGGTCCGCTTCTACCTCTCCCCAAACCGGGAGGATGGCTCTGCCTCCATCCTGGTGTCAGAGCCCCTGGACTACGAGACCACGCCATTTTTCTCTCTTCGGGTTCGAGCGCAGAATGTTGCAGCAGTGCCTCTTGCTGCCTTTACTACAGTTTATGTGAACATTACAGGTAGGATCATGGTGTATGCCATCAGCAACAACTTTGTGTTTGTTTTTTGCACCTTTTAAAGAATACACAAAGATGACTACAAACTGCTGGGTAGTTGTTTTTATACAATGCATTGAGTCACTTTTAACGCATTTAGAACTACCTTCCTGCTTCCTGTCTGTGAGTAAGGTGTGTTTGGTGCGTAGTTTGGCTTGGTCTTTGATAACTTAGACTTGGAGACCACTGGTTTTGGAGTTTTGACATTATGCTTTATGCTGAGATTCTCGGTTTGACCTTTTGCAAATTTTAAAAAACAATTTAAAAAAAAAAGGACTATAAGTTGCAGAAGTGGGACTGTTGCCGGCTAGCCAACTACCTGTTCGGCTAACAACTGACAACAAAACTAGCTGAACAGCTAACAGCATGTAGTGCTAAATAAAAATCAAAGCAGGCTGATAGGGTCCAAAGAAAATAATAATAACTTTGAAGAATTGAAACTAAAATATGCAATTTACTAATCTGATTTCTTGACTTTAATCTTGTCTGTACCTTTCGTGTTTTTTTTTTTCCATAAATCAGGGTTGTCCCCCATTTCAGGGGGCCATGGATGGCCTTGTTACAACAGGATGAGCCCCAACAGCAGAGAAAAGAGAGTGATAACTCATCCACCATGTTAACACTCCACCTTCAGATTCAAAGATTAAACTGCACAATACTGCCTAACTTTAGACAATTATTGGTGCTTGAAGGAGATAAGCAGAATGTTCTTTGTAAATTTGACCTGAAGATAGCAGATAGTAAAGCAAGGGAGGGCGATTCATTTTAAAAGCTGTTACTGGTCAAGAACAAGCCTCAGGTTCTTATGTGTGACAACAAATACACGTGCTTTGGCCAAAAAAAGATCATCTGATCATTAAGTTTTTTTAAACTGTTCAGAATAATGTTGGGTTCAGGGGAAATCTTAAATTCAGTATGCTTGTGTCAGCAGCTGTAGAAAACACTGTGAGCTCATGCTCTTTCTCTGCAGGAAATCAAAACCCTAAATCTTTAATGCGTACGGTTACAGAGACTTCAGCCTGAGATGCAACAGAATTTATTATCTAATTACTATCTGGAAATTAACACATTATTAATGACTCACTAAATCTCTCTTCTCTCTGAAGACGTCAATGACAACGTGCCATTTTTCACCTCCTCCATATACGAGGCCTCGGTAACAGAGGGGGCGCAGATCGGGACTTCAGTTCTGCAAGTTTCAGCTCATGACAAAGACCTGGGGCTGAATGGAGAGGTGAGTGGTTATCTGTGTTTGTTTATAATTTTTAGGGGAAAAATATGGATATTTTAAAAGAAGTGAATATTCAAGACACCCTGTTCTTGAGGAAATTGGTCCAAAACATTGTGGTCATACCTTGAATCCTAATATAATGCAATAAAGAACATCAGTGCATATGACCAGACTGTCTTCTTCCTATTCAACTTGTCTGTTGGCTGGGATTGGGATGTCCTGCACAGTGTATTAATTGAAATGTTTTATACCCAGTGAGCTGCCTCATGTTCTTTATATTATTATAACCTTTCTTTAATCACTGGACACTAATGTTGATGTCCTGCCACTTTCTGATCATGGCGCATTGTAAGCACAGTTCCTTTACCGCAACAGATAAAACTTCAGCATCCAAAATACTTCACCATGACCAAACTAGTTTTTACAAGTAGAAGTTGTAAAGTTTGAATGCTCACCCTGGCATGCATGGGTTTTCTCTGGGTTCTTGGGTGACCTCCCACCAACCAAAAACATGCATATTCAGTTAACTGGTGACTCCAGATCTAGCCACAGTTGCAGGTATTGGAAGGTTGTCTGTCTCTTCATGCTCTGTCTGTGAACGGCTGGAAACCCATCCAGGTTGTTTACCACCTGGGATCGGCTCCAGGCCCCATGACAAGGGCATGGAGAATAGATGATGGCTGACCGGATGGGAGTATTTGTATATTTTTTCTTCTCCTGCAGTGCTCAAGTGTGGCAAAAATATAACTAAACAGCCATTAATGGAAAAACTTTGCCGCTACAAAATACATCCAGAGTGAAAGAAAATGTGGGTTAAGCTGGTCAGTGGAGACTCAGTGAAAGGCTTTAACTCTGAATGCCATCAGAGATTTTCAGAAACAACTGAATAGATCAAAAAATATACTCCTTCTGACAAGTTCACTTTGGTCCCGCAGGTCCCCAGGAACTTTTTTTTTGTCTCACAGAATTTTTCAAGCATATAAACCCCTCTGTTTCATGCCTTCAAAATGCAGGGTATTTCAGCATGTGTAACCATGCCCCTCTCAAAAACTAGATGTAGCTTAGACTGTTAAGTGCTGTGCTCTAATGTTTACTGTGTTAATGGTGGTTACAAAGCCACTCCTAGACATGCCCTTTTCACCAAAGCTGTGTAGATTTTCCTTCTCTCATTTGAGTTATTGAACTGGTCATCGACACAATTTTTGGGCATTTTTGTGCCTTTTGATAGGAGAGAGAGAAACAGCAGATAGGTTTGTGAAGACTGTCAAAAGAGATAGTGGGAGGACACTCTACAGACTGGCCATAGGCTGGATTCAAACCCGGGCTGACAGAAGCATTTGAATAGGTCATGCCTGTTTGCTTACCTCTCTGCCAAACCATCACTCCACAGACACATACTTTTGTTAAGAAATAACTAAAAACCTTATTTTGCACATTATAGGGCCTTTCAGTCCAACTAAAGATCAGTTTCATATTATCATACTAAGGAAATTGGCAACAATACTGCTGACGGGTATAAGGTGAGTGTGCAAAACATGAAGAATAAAACTTTAAGAGGGATAGTTCTGTATTCTAAAAATGGTGTTTAGTTCTAAGTAAATAGTCTATCATCCTTGTCAGCTTTGCCCCGGTAAGGAGAGACTCTGCATGAAGGTAAGGCTGTGCAATACTGCAAATAAGGCAAAGACTTGGGCAAACGGAGAAAAACAAAACAGCAGAAATGAACAAACTACAACAAAAAGAAAACGGTATAGTGTTGATATGAATGCGTACTCTTCTAAACACATTTACAACCTTTTATTACTGTTATGCTAGCAAGGCCGTTGGTTTAGGGTCAGCTTCATTCAAGGCAGAATGACTTATAGGTTATGCTAAAGCTGCACTTAAACAGAGAGGGTTCCTATCATATAATTAAGGCAGTGTAAAAACATCCAGATAAGTTTACAATCACCCTGGAGCAGAGTTGATCAGAGAAACCACTGATAATGCAAATCAATGATAATTTATTACTGATGTCTACTGCATACAAACCATCTTAAAAGTACTGAAAGTACCCCTTTTAAGTTAGAACTAACAAATCATATTTAGATGTTGCTTTATAAACTGTTTTTTTTTTTTATTTAGCATTATTGTGTTAAAAGTTCTTAAGCAGCTTTTTCTTGGTAAAAGGTCAATGTGGCATTATTGATACCTCAATAGGGGTCCAAAAGTTTAACCTAGGAGGATTCCCCAAACCCTCTTGTGTCAAATTTAGGGATGAGCCCCCCAAACATCCCCTCATATCTTTTAATCCTACAAATGACTAAGAGGATTGGACCTAAATAAATCAGGTCAGTAATGGGCAACATGTTTTAAGTGGCATGTAATACTATAAAAAGGACTTTATGTGACTGATATCTTGATTTTAATCATATGGCACATCACAGCATTGTCATTTTTTTGTTTTTAACCTTTTTGTCATTAGGGCATCATGGATGTTGAGTCTTGTTTTAGTCAATTAAGGGCAGCATAAATTAACTGTCCTTTTTTCATCATAACATGCAATTTATTACATAGCAATATAAAAGAAACAAAACAGCATGTCTGATATTGCTGGGGGAAAAAAGCCTGGTTCATCTAAAAAAATAATGACTGGGTGTTTTTCAAGGTTGGCTGTAAGACCTTTAATTTATTTTTTACTATGTGAAACTCAGCAGATCTGATCAATCCTTAGGCTGAGTTTAATGCATATTTATGTTTTTTGCATCATATGTATCTGCTTCAGAGCAACAGTTCAGGGCAGTTTGTCCACATTTGAGTCTGATACAGGCCACATTTTCAAGAGTGAAGTGAACAGGCAAACAACGAAGCAGGCATGTACAAAAAAAAGTCAGAATGGAGCATCAATGGCTGCAGTTTGATGAAAGAGTGTGCTAACAACTGTACACCGTGAGGCTCATTCTGTAAATTATGTCTACAGTTTAGAACCAGAGCTGTCGATGTGTTATTGAGCCTGTGTCAACAGAGCTATCACTTCTTTATGACTGACAATATTGTTGGGATATAGTATCGATCTGAGTCTGCCTGTGATGATGAAGAGACATTTTCCAGGAAGATGATGGAGAGCCCCTGACATTTTCTACGACAAAGCCTTCAATATCTGCTGTTTTTACAATACAAGGGTTGGACAACATTATAACCTAATGTTCTGACCCCCCTGTGCTCCTCAGATAACCTACTCTTTGTTGAGTGACACCAGCGGCGACCACCATCTTTTCCGCATTGACCCAAAGTTTGGGATCATCTCCACTGAAGCTGTGTTTGATCGAGAGGCGCGCAGCTCCTATTTGCTGGAAGTGAAATCAGAAGACGGGCAGGAGTCAGCACGTCCCGGGAAGAACAAACAGCCCAACTCAGGTTAGCTTTAATGATGACTTCAGACTTTTTCCTAATGAATGCTGATTCACACTATTGATTCAATTTACTCAAACAAATATTTTTTATTTTGGGATTTTTTTGTTTGTTTGTTTAATGGTTGGTTATGTAGCTGTAGCCAACACTTAATTAGACTGGTACAGTTTTTCTCAAATAGTGTGGTGGGCATGATTTGGCTGGGATTGGGGCTTGGTCTTTAAACTGGTGCAAGGACGACATACTTTTGTTGGCCATGTTGAAAATTAACATTCACTCAACCGAAAGTCTACTAAATTGCTGTACATTCCTGGTAGGAAACAAAAAAAAATGAAACTTGCATGTTCTGTTCCTTGTGAAACCCTGAAAACAAGAACCTACTTTTCAGGCTCTTTTTAAGTATAAACATGATTGGTAAGAATGAAAAGTAACTATCAAGCTACCGTGGAACTACAACATGGCGGTTTGGATGAAAAGCAGCTACAGTATTTCCAATGTTACATCTTGTTTGAGAATTTCCTCATATTAGGGTGACGTGATCGAGCTGGTCTTTATGGCTGTAGCAGTATTGTATGAATAATTGATTTTAAACACACAACAGTTTGAGGTTAAAATCAGATGCATATTATTAATTATTATTAATTAAACATTAAAACCTTGTAATTGTGTGTTTATCATGAACCTTATTTCAGGCATTTATCAGAAGCAGGTATTCTAAATCTCCTATATTTTCAGGCATGGAAACCAGGAAGGGATTAATGTTAACTGACTTAAACTTTTTCAGACTTATTCTTGCACCACTCCATGTGGGCTTGGGTCCTCTGAATTTGATTAGCCGTCTTAGGTGCCAGTCCAAAATCCTGCACTGTGATTGGCTTATTTGCCTTGTCAGAGGTGGGGTTTCTGTAAAAATCAAAGTGAGCTGTTTAACAACAGGTTTTTGTTGGCTCTCTTTGTTTGATGCTGTTAACGTGTTTATTTTTACTTTGATAGAGCTGTGAAGAAATGTGATTCTTGACTTAATGAATGACTTCTTTTTTTTATGTCTCAGAGTCTCCCTCTAATATCCTTCTGACAAACTTTTACTTTTAGAATTATTGCTTAGGGTCAGCAATGGTCCCTCCTCACATAATTATAGCATTATTACTGTTTACTGTTTAGCGATATTATGTTATTGTTGAGATACAGTTGGGTTTTATTGTGTACAGTGTATTAAAAAAACAACTGAGGTGATCTTGCAAGGAAATGTCCATCAAAAGTTTTATAGATGGGGTGCCAGCATGGTGGAATACAGTATAGTTATAATAATATAAATATAAATGGAGAGCATTGTGATAACCCTGGGTACATACCATCTGTTTCTGTCATTGTTGCATCCTCTGTAATCTCTGCTCAAAGTCACTGATTTGCCATGAAGAGATTCAGGGCCAAACTTTGACAGGTGATGGCTTGAGCATTTGATTCAAGCAAATTGTCTTGAGGGTACAGTCCTAAAATATGGCTATTTTTGCGCAAATGATGGAGTAATTTACTGGCGTAATCCTTTTTTCTAAAATCTGCCCCAAGTATTTGAATCATTGTGTTGGGCGTATTGGCTGCCATGTTGATTTTGAGATGGCCATATTTTGGTTGAACCTATGAGGACGAGGGGTGAACAAAATCTGAACCAAGGCAAAATGATCTTACACTTGCCTGTTAATGGGCCATCCATCATGAGATTCAGTGCACGTTGACCACATCTGATTATTCACCAGACTACAAAGCTTGTCAGACATATTGTGTTACTGGATGAAGTGGCTTGTATGACACTAACAAGTTTAAGAATAAACTGTCTTCGTGACATCCTAGTTTGCAATTATCACAGCGGGAAAAATGTGTAACATTACCCTTTAGCAGTGGCTGACTTATAAATGGAAATATCATCAACACTGAATATGGAAATAAGGGAAGAGCTATACCTGCAGTGCTGTAATTTCCCTCAACAGAAAAGCTGAAGGTCAAAAAACTACACAGTCAGATTGTTTTTCTTATTTTCTCTAAATCATGCAAACAACAACAACCCAAGCACAGCGTTAAGGTCAGCGACTAAATTTACTGGGGTGACATCGAGCAGACAGGTAGCAACTCGCGACTGTTGCTCATAGAGGCCATGATCCTGATTATTCATTGCTTTGAGTCTTGTTCTTTTCACTGCAGAGTTGTTGATATGAAAAGTGGAATACCAGGCTGTCAACATGATGGGTTGTCTGTTAAGTTCTGTAGTTTAATTAAGGAATGAATCTGCTCATTTTTTCTGGTTTGTATAGATGTGTTTAATCCTGAAACATACATGTACATCAATCATGCATCACAATATGATCAGTGACAGTAGAAATGAGAACATTACACTGATCATCTCTTCGTCATGGCACCCATTAATGGGTGGGATTTATAAGGCAGCAAATGGACATTTTGTCAGTAAAGTTGATGTTATAGCAGCACGAAAATTGTACAAGTGCAAGGATTTGAACAGGTTTTAGAAGGGCCCAATTGTGATAGCGAGACGACTTGACCAGGTCATCTCCAAACCGCAGCTCTTGTGGGTTGTTCCTGGTCAGAAGTGGTCAGCATCTATGCAAAGTGGTGAACTGGCAACAGGGTCATGGGTGGTGAAGGCTCGTTGACGCTCTTGGAGAACAGAGGCTGGCGCTTGTGGTCTAATCCAACATACTGAATGAGCTACTGTTTCCCAAAGTGTTTTTTCTGATGAGGTTTCAAGTTTTGTGTTGAGTTTGGATCTCAAAAGAAAGTGGTTAAAATTGCAATTCTCTCTCACTCCCTTGTGATAAAAAGCTGCCAGACCAAACATTTGCTTTTTTGGAATGAGAGTAAAATCAGTCTGAAAGTTAATTGGGGAGAAACTTCTTTAACTACTGTACTTTAATTTCCAAAACACCCCAATCAAAACAGCTGAAATAAAGCTGGGAACAGGGCTGCCAAGATCTTGAATTTTCCCCTCACCATTATTATTTCCAAAACTTAATAAAATATATCATAATCAGAAAACCTTTAAATAACAATCATTTAAATTCCATCATTTTAAGCTGTAGTGTTCATTTCTAAAATGATTCATTTTAAACAATTTAATATGTGGTTGGGTAATACAACACAAGTCCAACTGGGCAACAGTCCACATGAAGCGTTTGAGAATGCAGAACCTTTCAAGAACATATTTGGAAAGTGACTGGATGATCTCTGTCAATAAGAGGTGTGAATCACCATAAACCCTACGACAGTGTTGTTACCATTCTTCAGTCCCAACAAAATTTTTTATTGCTATTCCTAATATTTTACAAACACCATATCTTAGTATATTCATCATGTCGCTTTAGTTTTATTAACAACAGGAGTAAAATGGTTGGTTAATTCCACTCCAGTTTATTTATTGTAGCTCATTATAATTATTTCCCTTCTTTAATTGGTTATTTATACCAGTCCTTGCTGGAAATAAAGCTTATTTACTTACAGAAAACCAAAAGCAAAGCAAACTTGAGGAATCTGTCAGAACAATCATTGCTCCTACTATTCAGTTTTCATGAATAATTTATTGAAGGTGAAGTTATTTGTGCAGGA
Source organism: Scarus forsteni (assembly GCA_036419115.1). Taxonomy (NCBI): domain Eukaryota; kingdom Metazoa; phylum Chordata; class Actinopteri; order Labriformes; family Labridae; genus Scarus; species Scarus forsteni. The sequence goes on along the minus strand of JAZDUH010000327.1, from coordinate 40,521,069 downwards.
AATTTTGTATTGACTGTTACGTTAATTTCCTTAAATCGACATCTCTCTGCAGCGCCTTTTTTAGAAATAAAATATGGGCTGTTTAAAGCAATGACTCTTCTGCTTTGATTTGAAGTAAAAAAATATAATTTGTGTCCATGTCTTTGTATGTAAACATTATTCATCACATTTATGAGGAATAAAGCTTAAAATGGTCTTTTTTCACTATGGATATGGTTGCTTGCATGAGAGCAAATGTGAATATCCGACTCAATTTCTCAGTGACAGATTTAGCAAGCATTTCAAGCTTGACATGAACACAAATCAAGGGAAATCATAGGATATTAATTTCATTTAATAAGATTAAAGAACAGTATATATAAGGATTCTAATTGTTAGATTATTATAGGTATGACGTATGGTTATAACTCCAGACGAGGCCGTACTTGGAGGAGTCAGAAAGTGAAACAGCAGTGATGTGTTTGCAGCAGACGCAGGTGATGGGGGGAGTCTTTTGAAAGGAGAGATCAACCTCAAAGCCATGCCATGTGGCTTTTTTTTACTTGCATTGATTTGCTGTTATTGTTGATGTGATTACGTTACCGTCGGACTACCTTGAGTCTCACATTCCACGAACTGGCCAAGTAAACAGCCGGTGCAGAGAACCATCCTTCACCTAAGGTAGGAGATGCACTACTGTTTGCAACCAGAGTGATCAGCGGCTTGATTCTTAATAATAAAGGACACTGTTACTCCTTTGAATGTCTGATTTCAGTTTTTAAATATATTGACAGTTCACTGCACTGAACCAGACAAAATTAATGTCATCATGTGATAGCAGACATTATATTTTTGAATGCTCTTTCCAGCTCGTTTTCCATACTTTCTTTTATGCAGAGTTGATTTTCTGTGTGTTGCAGGCAATATCGATAACTGCTTGCACTTCCTGATTTTCTTTTTCTTTTAAGAAAGACCGGGTTTTACCGAACCTGACACACCTGATAAACCGCTAAAATATTTCACTAGTCTATCTGGGAAAGAGCCCATAGAGAGTGTTTGGGGAGGGCAGAACCTTTCAAGAGCATATTTGACAAGTGATTGGACGATTGCTCCATCAATAAGCATCCATTATGGTCCAATCAGATAATGTAATGGGCAGACACTACTGCACAGCAGAACATGAGCCACTTCATCAAACAAGCTCTCATCAAAACATGTTCGGAAGTGGAGCAAAAATATCTTTACTACAGAAAAGCTGTAGTGTCAATGTTTGTTTTTCATGTAATAAAGAAAAGTGGAAACCCCTGATAAAACTGCTACTGAAACTGTCAGCATCTCCGCTAATCTCTATAAGCACAGTCACTTCCTGCTGTCGTCTGGCCCATAGCTTGTTTCTCTTCCTGCTCTAGAGGATGCTAAATTGTCCATGTCGCTTTGAACCACACACAAATATTGTAAATTGGAGCAAGGATAGGTTTTACCTCTACAGGGAGTACAAATAAATATTTGCAAGGCAGCATAAATTACAATAAAAGGGCAGTACAACAAACAGTTTGTTGAGAAAAACCCTAGCTTGATGTGAGCTAAGTCTGGGTTAATTCTGGCAAGATTCAATTTTATGATACCTCTATCTGTTTGACACAGTATGTCATTTCTAAACAGCTGCATTATTTCTTATAAACCAGGGGAGGCTACTCAGGATTCATCTGCAAAGAGCACTTCCTTTGTACACTGTGCTCTAAAAGAGTGACATGACATTTCATTCATATATGCCATGTGACTGAAGCTGAGGAGTGGTCTTAATTTGATTTATTCCATGAGCAGACAGGTTCACTGTTCACAGATTTCCAGGCATTTTCTCTTTCCTGCCCTTATTTCAATGTACCTCAGTCACTATGTAGCCAGAGCATTTGGACACTTGTGAAATCTTTCTCTATACACACTGGGTACAAAAATAAAAATGCTTAAAAAACAACATTGTAGATCATCATTGACTAATTCAGACCATGTCAATCCAACAAGATTCTTCTACTATCATTTTGTATATAATCAACATTTTTAAGAAAATTACAATTATTAAAGTACACAAACTAGGGAAGTCTTCAAAGTAGTTACTCTGATTTTTAAACAACACTGATGTTGGTAAAAGTATCTGATGCAGCAAAAGTAGGAAATCGATATTCAATGATGTTTATGGCAGGTTTCTGAAATATACTTTTTTGGAATTTATGCTTTACTTGTAAACATTTTGGGGATATGAGGGTTGTTCACTAAACATGCAGCAGTTTATCTTTCTTTTCTTTTTTTAACAGAGGAAGTTACAAACACACCAATATTAATTAGAACAGAGTTTAACTGAAGGAGGAAAAAGCACCACAATATGGAACAAAAGGCTCTTTTTGGAGCTGTAAAGTGCATCGTTTAAAAGCCCATTGTGCATGGTGGTTTGGGGCGTGTCTGTCTATGTTTTGCCATTTTGAAGATGCAGGTTCTTGGCATAAAGCCAGGCAGCTGGTGGCCTGCCATTTTACTATTAACACAGCAGGTTTAGTTATTTGGACTGAAATTTGGTTGGATTATTTGATATCTCTCCTTTTATTGTCCCACCACACTCCCAGAGCACTAAGAGGACACTTTATGATATGTGTTAACATTCAGATTTAAGTGCTTTTTGCAATGAAGCATCCTAGAGCTGAAGAAACTATCCAAAAAAAGAGTCAGAAACTCTCACATAAAGGTAGAAGCGAAACCAGACGGCTGGGTGTACAGATGTTATATGTGGGATTAGGACTGCGCAATATATCGTTTGAACATCGCCATCGCAATGTGTGCATGCGCAATAGTCACATCGCGCATGTGATGTGACTATCGCATTTCCCCCATTTATTGGGGAAATGAAAAAAAGCAACTGAAATTGAAACCTATTCTATTTTGTACAGAGACATGGCCTCCTGGATCCCTTTCATATACAGAAATCTTCATAACTCACAGATAAACCCCCTTAGCCTGGATTAAATGGTATTATATCAATACAATGGTGTCATTGTGAATCAACTACATTCTTCCCAAACAGAGCTATTCAAGTCATCTGGTGAAAATTCTTCTATTTTTAATATCGCAATATATATCGCAGTATATCGCAAACTCCCCAAAAATCGCAATGTCAATTTTTTCCAATATCGTGCAGCCCTATGTGTGATCCATAAATAAGGGAAGACAAAAAATTTTAGTGGTGGACATATAATTGGGCCCTAAGAGAACATTGTGCAGTTCTCACATTATAGTATCTGTACTAATAATGAAATATGCTAAAGCTGATGCTAAAGCTAATGCTAAAGCTCAGCAACAAACATTAGCCATACCTTAAAGGGAGAACAAGTCAGCTAACTTATGTAAACAATGGCTGCCAACTGTGTGCTTGCTAGAGGATGTGTCAAGGCATTCAGAAACACATAAAACATCAACGGGGTCACAGTGTTTTTATGAGACATTAATTGCACACTTATTCAGTTTCACAAACACAACATGACTGCATTCATTTCTAAGCATAGGTCCAGGCATTTGTAGCCAGACTGCTAGTGTTTCGGCGCTTGTTTTGCTTCCTGCTAATGATTCTGCTCTGACCTCTGAACCCAGTCATGTGACAGGTTTGCTGCACAGGAACAGGTAGAGGATCGGTTACAGTCTTCCCTTGCTCTTCATATTTGCAAACCTTGCTTAAAAAATCTGGCTAAACGGCTGTTTTAAAGGCATTGTTGTTCAGAAAATGAAATTATGTTGTATTTTTTTTAAAATGTGGTATCTTTCCCCAAAATCAAACTCAATTGCTTTTCAAACATACATGTTAATAACCAAAGATATTTTGTAATTTATGTGTAATATGTATGCTCGCTGCAACACATGCAAAGCATTTCTGTTATACCTTTTTTATATTAACCTCTCCCGAGGCCACATTGATGGGCCATATGTTCTTGCATATGAAGTTTGCATTCTTGTCTGTGATGGCCTTTTTCCTTGCCTCTGGCAGGAGAGCCTGCCAAGGAGGACTCTGAAGTACTGGGCTCAGCATTTGACAAAGCACTGTTGGACTACAGTGGGTGAAAGGCCAACAAACTGACCTGCAGATTTGTTGCCGTGGGTTACTTTGCACACAGAGAGGCCCGAAGTGCTTCCACACGGTGCTGTTGAAATGCCTGGATGTTGTTTTTGTTGGCTCGGAGTGGCTTTGCCGGTCCACTATTTCCTAAAGGTGTCTTCTTCGTTTCGTAGTTTCTGACAAACTAAGTCCAGCTGTTGTTGAGGTCAATAGAGCATTGGCCAATCGGGTTGAGCTGGGAGTGCCCTCTGCTTCAGATGCCATAAGTGCAGATTTTTAGCCCCATACTAGAACAGATGTTTGAATACTGTAGTATAAGGTGAAGGCCCACTATACTGTGCATTCTTCCTTCCTTGTGTGAAATGTCATTATTGCAGGTGCTGTCAGCATTATTTTGCTTTTTTTTTAAGCTGCTGCAGTCCTCTACGAGCTTCATCTACTTTGTTTACATGCTTTTCACAAATGATGTACTGCTACAACAGCAATGCAGGTGCTAAAGATAGGTGAAAAATTTATGAACAGCACTATTCTCCTTCAGATATACTCTTAAAAGATATTTGTAGCAGTCCAAGAAGCCGAGCCATAACTCGTGCTCTTATTGAATCATGAATTGGTTCCAAATTGATAATGGTGATCTGTGTCTAAGGCTGATGGTAAAGGGAAGTGAACTCTGTCCTTGTAGCAATATCTCATTTATAAAACCCAGTACTGCTTCTCATCAGCCTGCAGGGAATAACTGAAACTTATCTATGTAGAGTTTTTCCTGTGTGCTCAGTTCTTCAAACAGGCAGCACAACATTTTATTCATGTGGCTGATGTTGAGGAATGGTCTTAATTTGATTTATTCTGTGAGCAGCCAGGTAGGCTGTATTCTTTGTGGAAACACCTCAGAGAGTTCCTGGCACTCTCTTTCTTTGTTTCACAACCTTCTTCCTGCCCTTATTTCAATTTGCCTTGTTCAATATTTAACCAGAACGGCCTGTGTTTGTTTGCCATTTTCTTTTTGTGACATTTTGGCATTTGTGAAGAGCCTCGCTCTGCATGCGGAGTTACATAATAAGACGTTTGGATTCTGGAGCAAGTCTTTGGTAAATGTTTGTGAAGGAGGTATTAGGGGTAAAGGGTGATGTTTTGGAGCAGTAAAGCTTCCTCTCCAGAGCTGCCAAGGCTGCTTAGCATTTGCAATGAGCCTTAGCTGCGTCTTGTGCTACAAATCTCCCGCATCCAGAAGGGCTCATCTCCTCTGCAAACATTACCTGTCTCTCTGCGTCACTGCTGGGACACGGGAGGAGCGGGAGGGGGAGAGTGTGGGAAACATAAAAACAAGTCTGGAAATCAGAGCTACCTTCCACCACCTCTTCACTGCAGTAGCTCTAAATTAACATGTCAGCCATGTGATATGTGAGCAGATAATTTACTCTCTAACTAAAGAAATCAACAGCATAATGAGGGGGAGAACCAACAAGACGCAAACACTTGTCATCTTATGAATATTTAACTTTCCCTGTAGAGCTTTTTTTAATCTTCTCGATGCGATGGAGCAGCTTGTTGTGGAGGTTTATTCCCATTAGCATTATTCCTTCTGTTAAAAACGGTTAGCCCTGTTAGAACAATAAACTCTTGACAAAATGAATAATCTCTGTAATTTACAGTGCATCTTTGTGACTAATGTTTTCTCTGATCCCTGTGTCAACGAGGCACACGGCGTCGGGTTAAGTGCCTCTTCCGCACTAAACAGTGACAATGAATTGTTGAATCAATAAACAGACGGAGAGCGACTGCAGAGTACAGTGAGGGTGTGTGTGTGTGTGTGATGTTTCTGCGCTCCGTCTTTTAATCTTCTGACATTCTGTCATTCCTGCAGACACAGCGTATGTGAGGGTTTTCATCAGCGACGTCAACGACAACAAACCAGTTTTCGCTCAGAGGCTGTATGAAGTAGGAGTCGACGAGGACGCGGATGTGGGCCTCGCTGTTGTCACCGTGAGCGCTAATGACGAAGATGAAGGTACGCTTGATGAGGCAGCAGGTCCCTGAGAGATTTGCCACTTCTGTGAAATAAAGGTTAAAGGAGCTAGCCAGCCAGAGAAAAAAAATGAGAGAAAGTTTTTGTGAGACTGTAAAAAACTTCACAGCGGACTTTCATTCCTGGATCTACAGAGACATTTTGGCAGGCTAACACTCATTTTTGTTTTCAGCAGTTTTTCAGTTTTGCAAGTTCACAATAACATGAGCTCGCAAAAAGTTCAGATGACACATCTGAAACTGAAGAAGCTCATGTTCATAGTTCATTGTTTTAGATTTTGAGTCTAACTTTACAGGTCAAAGATGGAACTGGTAAGTGTTCATTTTTGTTCATTGTTTTTGCTGTTTTACTGCACCCAGAATCTCCTTTTCTGTTTTTTTTTTTAATTTAGAGCTATAAAGAAGTATAGTTGCCATATGCACTGCTTATCCTGTTTTCACCAGCAGCAGCGCCCCATTTTCTTAGATAGGAATAGGGAGACAAAGGGGAGAGAGGAGGAGAAAAAATACCAATCTCACACTATGCCCTGCAGAGCACAGTGTCAGATCAGAAAAAAACACGTCAGCACATGAGCAACATGATAAGACAATATCAAACAAACGAACAAAAAAAAAGCTCCAAGATGAGCACATATGATACGATATGATATACGACGCATGTTTCACGATAAGGATATTATGATGCAGCAATTCTGTGATCGCACAAAATAATGTAACAAAATGTCTAACAATACATCCCAATATATCCCTTCAATGTTGTCAAAGCAGAAACGAGTGTCTTGGGTATCCTTAGGTGTACTTCACTTTGCGCTGATGTTTGCCATTTCAGATCTGTAACTCCCTTTTTTTTTGTTAATTGCAGTTCAAATCTCACTCATTCCAGTGTGGAGCGCCCACTTCAGGAACCATCATGCTTAGAGCATCACATTTTAGTTGTTTTGACCTTTAAAGTGGGCTAAATACAAGGCTTTTAGTAGCATAATTGACTGCTGCATATTGTCTATTTTCACTACCTGGCTATCTCCCCTCTGAACGAAGCTCTTTGGGATTTTTGGAAATCGTTTTTACCTAATAGACCTTGAGCAACCCCACTTAAAAACAAAATCTTTTCAAGGCCCTTCTTTGACCAATGGCAGCCCTGCTTGGTTATCAGAGTAAACTCCATTATAACTGATGGGCTAAACATCTTATCTCCGAAAATATAAAATAATAATGAAAATATATCTATTTTTCATAAACCAGTGCTGTTGGTCACCTTCAATGTTATTGAAGTACAGAATGTTACAAACCTAATTAAGACTATACAATATCTAGAGAGTAGTAGAATATTGTTTTTCCTGATAAGTAGCATTTTTTGAAGATAAGAGGTTTGTACCTAACAGAAACAACATGCACAGTTTGTGTCCCTAAATGCTACAGTGTGGGCTAACAGCTATAAGGATTTTGAAGACTTTATGGAAAACAATTTAAAAAGGTAGTGTTAGAGTGACTATAAACTGTGGGAGATGCACTTACCATTATTTTCTTCTGCTTGACAGCCCATTTGGTTTTAAATGCTTTGTTTTGTGGAGTGAAGTTGCACTAAAGCAAAGAGGCTCTACTGGAAAAATAGTGTTGTAAATGTGTTCAGTACAATGTGCAAACACCCTAATGCTGTTAATTTTGTTTGTTTGCACCTCAATTTCCCCAAATTACTCAGTGCATTTGGCCCCCACAGCAGCAGTGTGCAGCCAAGCTTCCATAGCTTCTCATTAGTGGGGCAGAGCTGATCAGGACTATTGACATGAACATCGTACAGCCCAACTTCAAAAAAACACCAAAATATCCCTCTTAAGTATCTGACGGCTCAACACTGGAGTTATTTGCCAAGTCGTCACTTTTTTGGATGCTCTCCTTTGCAGCAGTGTGCACAAACTGACCCTCTGGGCAGTCTCCCAATCTGGCCTGAGCTCTGCTGAAATCATTGAGTGTGCTAGATTTACAGTCGTCATTTAAGTGCTTGGTAATGTCCTGCTGCACATATGTTCCAGTGAGAGTGACACGCTCCCACACAGCAGGTGGGTGGGATTTATCCAATAAAACAGTTGCTCATCCTCCAGTAGCCATACGATTCCCTTTATCGGGCATGTTTGGGTCGGTCCGTTAATCAAGTATTTATGGCCGAGCGGGGGTGCAGCTTAGGCCGTCTGCAGCTCTAATGATGAATAGTCCTGAAATAACACCAACCCCCAACATTAAAGTTGCAATAGTGTTGCACTTGTGTCTAACAGGCTCCGCTCAATCCGTCTTGTTTAAAAACTCCACCCCGCTGTAAGCCATTCGGATCCCTGTGGGAGGCAGGGAGCACTTTGTCAGCCAGGGTTGTGTTAATAGTGCAGATTAGTGTATTTACATGGGATTGTAGATACTTTAACCCAGCAGCATGATTGAAAGCAAAGGCTGTTCATTCCAGGAGATTATTTTATCTGCTCCAGTGTTAAACCATTAGGCCGGACAGCCTCCATGGAGACACACTAGATAAGTTCAGATACCGACTTCCTCTCCTCAAAACTACCCCCATGCCTACCCCACTACCCCTCAGAATCCTTCCCCAAAGGGTGCTATCAGAGTGCATTACAGTATGCTGCTTTTAACTCTCCTGCTCCCTTTTACTTTTTCGTCTCCCGTTTTTAATTAGTATCTGATTAAAGCAGAGGAGACGAGCTACAGCGTTTCCATTTAATTAAGTAATCAAAACAAGAAAGGGATACATGAAAACCTACTAATGCTCACGTCTCTGAGGAAATGAGGTGTAATACTCTTGTGGTTACTCACTTCTGTTGTTGGGAAATGAAAGTGCTCTGGTTTTTTGAAAGCGACAATAGTGAAGAGGTCACACTGAGATTAAGGACAATAATGCTGCAATTCAGCCTGCTGTTGGAGAATTTTGTTAAAATAGTAACTGTAAAGCCCCTTACAAACAAAAAAATTGTGATTTATGTATAAATTGAAAAATGTATAACCATGGAAGAGGCGTATCAAGCATATCTTCCCAGAATATTTGAACATGATGTGGATGGGGGAGTTAGAGATTGATTAGATATGGACCAAACATTTATCCTTTTTAATGCAAGGTCAACTAACTTGCAAATGTTGTTCTGATTTGTGATTATGCTCATTTTTTTCTGCCTTTATATGAGGTAGCCATCTTAACAGTGCAGACCATCTACCTTAAAAGTGTTCTGTTCCCGTACCACACAAACTGAGAAGCTCTTTTTCAATCCCACCTGTAAATGCTCTTAACCCCTCCCGTTTGATATAAACTTAGATCATGGTTTTGTAAGTGCAGTTCATGTTTTTATTTGGAATCATAAAAACATTGGTGTTGATGATTTTGAAACACTCAATCATTTACATTCAGTTTCTTTTTTGATAAGCCTGTTTGAAGGTTTGTGTATGTAAAACTAACAAAACGCCTTTTTTGGGCATAATTCTGTTTTTCCAATGTTTTGGACATAAAAGTGCTATGGACAATAGCTCCAAAGGAATGAATGAAAAAAATAATTTAGGGTAATAATTAGGGATGTACATATGCATGGTTGTATTATCATTATTGGCTGATATTGGCCTTTTTTGCAAACACCAACTTGTTAATGTGGAATGAACAGATTTTACCTTCAGATGCTGATTTGTTGTGTCATACCAATTTAATGCTGACATCAGGAATACCCCAGGAACAAGAAAGAAAATACTGGTTTTGTGGGCAAATTATGCCAAAAACATCATCAGAAAAACATTAGTATCAACATCAGTAACAGCTGAAACAGTAATTTTGAACATCTGTATTGACAATGGTCCTGATTTTTACAATCTGTGCACCCCTAGTAATGATTTTGTGGTTTGAAAAGGAGGTCATTATGTAATTATTGAATATTGTTCTGATATTTAATCATTCTGTCTGCAAACTGGCAGAATAGGCTAGTATGACCCCTTCATGTCCTTCATCTCTGGTTTGGGGTCTTCAAGATGTTTGACAAAAGGTATTTCTGTAATTTTAAAAAGTGAAGGTTGAGTTCTCCTGAAATTTGTGATAAAAAATCACTAATACTCCAGTATGGGCTTCACTGCTTGTTATAAATCCATGCATGAAATGACATGAAGGAAACAGGAGTTCAAGCATGTGAAGATGTGAGAAATGCATGTACCTTAACAGCAAATGAATGACCTCATGAATTACTCAACACTTTTAGTTCCGTGTTTCAGCCATGAGCTATATTAATGGTGTTTTGTTGTTCAAGATTTGTCCATTGGTAAGTCTTGAATTCACGGGACAATAAAAACATTTTTTTTTGTGATGATGATTACCTTAGCATGACTTCTCTATTATTCTGTAATATGGCTCTGGACCCTTGAATAAAGCAGAGCCCTGAACTGTCCTTCAGGCCCCATAAGATATTTATGATCACATATACTATCAACTACCTAAGAATTGTAGGGCAGATCTTTTCACAGTAGTTATATATCAGCAGTTAAGTTTCTGAGGGTGCTCGGATACTGGATATTAAACGGATGAGCTTAAGACAGTCATTTGTTATGTAATAATGACTCGGGCAATAAAAAAATTAAGAATTACCAAGATCAGTCTCTACACGTCAAAGCGACAGTGATTGTGCCACATGGTCCTGAGAAATAATCTTAACTGAAAAATAAGCTGCACTTGTACAAGATTTGCTCAGTCACATTTTCAAGGATGCTTGATGGCATATTAAATTTTCATATTCTATTAAAACCAAAAGTTTCAAGTCATATTCCCATGGGTTTAAGACCATTAATTTTCATGAATATGATCAAAAACCTTTTAAAGTCATAACACTTGAAAGGGGAACACTTTGGTTGGTGTAATAATACATCAAGTTTGGTGTAATACAAGCGTTTAATATGTGTTTAATTTCATCATCACTGCATACTTAAATATATGCCTGTAATCAGTGATAATAAACAACCCTCACTTTACTTTTAAATTATTCTGTACCATAGGAACATGAAAGGTAAAATCATGAAACTAAACATGAATGAGTAGAAAATATTGATATGATCAAAAAGCCAAGACTGTATTATGATGTTATATGATGTTATCATAAAGAAATACTGTCACTTTCGTTGTTTATTTACTGAAGAACACTTTTGCTTGAGCTGAGAGAGTGTTTTTGATTGTGTCTAAATGATTAATATTCTCTGCTGTGCGTACATGATGATATGTATCTATACTGCATTTTCATTTGTGTCTGTGCATTAATGCTTAAAGCTTTTTGCTACACTTATAATGTAGTCTTGAATTTCATTGTTTCTTCATAATAACAGCAACACAAAGAACAGATCTCACATCAGCCATTTTGTCATTCCTGCCACAGGTGCGAATGCTAAACTACGTTATCAGATCACATCTGGTAACAAAGGAGGTGTTTTTGACATCGAGCCAGAGGTAGGCACCATCTTCATTGCACAGCCACTGGATTATGAGGAGCAAAAGAGATACAAGCTGCTGGTCCTTGCCTCAGATGGGAAGTGGGAGGACTACGCCGCTGTGGTTGTCACTGTGGTTAATAAAAATGACGAGGCGCCAGTTTTCTCCATGAGCGAGTACTATGGATCAGTCACAGAGGAGCTTGATGGGTCACCTGTCTTTGTACTGCAGGTGAGAGCTTTCTTCATATCAACCCAAAGACCTGTAATTATCTTTAAAATTGTCAAAGCAGCAGCTACTAAGAAAATAATCAGTGTGGTGCTAGGAAAACCTGGCTTCTTTTGTATCATATTATTTCTGAGCTTAAAAGGCATTGTGTGTAAATTCTACCATTTAATTAAAGCAACAACAAAAGAACAAACACGTGGTTCTCAGTTTCACTTACCTTCTGTATTTACTTGTATTTTTGAATGAAGACTGTCATTAAAAAGGGGAAGCTTAGGTGGAAGAGCGTAAAGGCAAAGAATCAAAGTGGTCCTTCACATGTAAGCAGCACCAAACATGAATGAGGCACAAAACAGACACTTTCACTTCAGTTCCTGCTTCTTTGTGAAGCACTGTTAAAGTATCATTTAATGTTACCACAAGAACTGCAAAAGCATGGGGAGTTTTTGTGGCAGCAGCCATGACAGAGCCACAATGGCATATCAGACTATAATGACATGAAGTGTTGAAATTTGACTTGCTTTGAAAATTGTTTGAAACATGGATGGTAAGTACAAGGGTAGGAATTAGCTAATTCTTATTTAATTTTTTAATGTCATTTTTTGTGTAGTTGCATTTTATTAGTAGTGTTTAAAATCAGTGCTGCTAATTTGACTGGAACAGTTGATTTGCAAAGAACTGCACTTCACTACATTGCACAGTGCACCAAGATATTAAGTAAAAACTAGAAAGCACTAGGAGAGCACAAACCTCCACCAAGGTAGTTCACATATTGCTTTTTCATGTTTATGCAATGGTTTCATGATAAAGTTGCCATCATATTGACGCCTTAACCCTGAAAACCAACAATGATGATGTTATCAGTGGTTAGAGAGTTATCAAGCAAAAATGATTGTTTGTTAATGGCCGTTATCTGGATCATACGGTGGCCCTGAAGTGCAAAACACAAGCAAAAGACACACAGCAAAGAACTAAACACATTGGCAAATAACCAAACACAACAGCACATAACTAAACACATTAGCAAACAACCAAACACAACAGCAAATTTAAAAAAAAAACACATTGGCAAATGACTAAACACAACAGCAAATAACTAAACACATTAGCAAACAACCAAACACAACAGCAAATTAAAAAAAAACACATTGGCAAATGACTAAACACAACAGCAAATAACTAAACACAGCGGCAAATAACTCTAGAGCTACCAGAAGAGGTAGGTACTTGTGACGGTATTAACCGTTGGTGATTGGACGAGAGAGAGAGAACTTGCTTGATTGTTCACTGCCTGATAGTTTTATGCCTCTGCAATGTCAGGATGCATAGATGGATTTTCAAGGAGAATAATGTGGTTTGCTTGTGGATCAACAAACAACAATCCATCTGTTATTGCTCACAACTACATTGATTGTGTCAAGAGACAGGGCCGAGCCAAAGGGCTTCAGTTTGTCGTAGCCATCTACATGCCAAATGTAATTTGGCCCCATGGAGTGATATGTGCATCATGTAAACCTCCTTTGTGTTCTCGGAGCCGTTCCTTGTGGATTAAGTTGCTTCAACAGCCTCATAACAATATCACGTTTAACACGTAATTTGTGTTTCTGTTGAAGAACTTGCCACATGGTCCAATAACCCAACAGTTGCCCTGGTCCTTTCTGTTTGATCAAAATGGCACGCCTCACCTCAAGCAATAGAGAATAGTTACACCGTCTGTGCAGCCCAGCCTCTTTTAAATGCATTTTCATTGTGCGCAGACTGATTGAAATGTCATGATTACTCCGCAGTATATCTAGTATTACCTCATATGTGTGTCCTAAATCAAAATATGCTTTGATAGCAGCAGCTACGTTTGGGTCACCAGTAACGCTCATGTTTAAAAACCACACCAAATGAACAACAACTTCCTGGTCTAAGGTTAAGCTGTGCTTTCATCTGTTGTGTTTAGTCATTTGCCAATGTGTTTAGTTATTTGCTGTTGTGTTTAGTCATTTGCCAGTGTGCTTAATTATTTGCTGTTTTGTTTGGTTTATTTGCCAATGTGTTTAGTTATTGGCCAATGTGTTTTTTAATTTGCTGTTGTGTTTAGTCATTTGCCAATGCGTTTAGTTATTTGCCAATGTGTTTAGTCATTTTCCAATGTCTTTTTTTAATTGCTGTTGTGTTTAGTTTTTTGCCAATGTGTTTAGTTCTTTGCTGTTGTGTTTTGCACTTCAGGGCCACTGTAGGATCACCACCAAAATGTTACCATTTTTAAGTTGGAACATTACCAACATCTCCTGAAATTTAAGCAAAATCTGTCCAGTAGTTTTTGCCCAATATTACTAGCAAACAAACAGACAAACATACGCCAGTAAAAACATAACCTTCTTGATGAATGTAACTATGAAACCTGGACCCACTGATGCTTTAAATCAACTACTGCTGTCACAGTGCCAACCTTTTTAATTCAATTTCAATAACAAGTATAGTATCACAATGCCAGAAACTGGTGACATAATGATACCCAATTTAGATGTCATTGCTATCACAAGTAGTACTCTCAACTTCAGCTTCATACTGCTTCTCATCAGCTTTTATTGTCACTAGCTTGAAAATTTACTTCTGATCACCCTTAATCGTGTCTGTAAGGTGGTGATTAGATGTTAAAATAGCTCAATGCGCTTTATATTTTCTTTGAAGCATTAAGGGTTCACATGTAAATAAGAAAACCCATTTAAGGGCTCACATCCTGGCATTAGCAACATCTGCAGACCTGACAATTTTCACTTGGTAAGATAAATCAGGTTAGTTTCTCTTCCGCCAATCATGTTGGAAAGCTGCCTACAGACATCTTGTTCAAACATAGGTGTTTGTTTCCAGTGTCCCATGAGTAGAAAAGGTACACAAATAACCAACCCATAACGTCCCACAAGGGCGGCTGATCATAACCCTATAAAGCCAATTGTGTCATAATTGATTCATACTTTTATAATACCTCTATCTACTCAATATGATCAACAAATTACAAAAAAAACATCTGAATACAATCAGATAAATGATGAAAATCTCCTCAAATGGATCATCAGTTGCCAAAAACACCTAATGTATCAATTGAGATACGAAAAATCTATATGTTGAATTTTATGGACATTTTGGTTTTTTTTATGGATTTTAGCAGAAAGTGAAACAAACATTTCAGCTGCAAAAAATTAGAATTTTCTGACTATAATCTATGGTCTTGGGTCTTAAAGGGATAACATACTGACCCTAAAGGGCGGAACTAAATACAAAAGTATGTTACAGTCTGATCATTGGTCAAAAAAATCATCAATCACTCAGAGGATGCAACAGCAAATAAAACAAATACACATACTGCATCATGTTCAAAGAAGTTGTTGATTTGGAACGATTTTAGTGTAAAATGTCCCAATGAGACAACAGTCCATGGAGCACTTCAGTGCTGGAAGTCCACACTTTGTTTACAACCACACATTCAAAACGCTACACTCTGTCGTTTCTCTCTATGCTATGTAATTACGTAGATGACACAACCTTCTCCTGGCTTACAGCCCTCAAGTGAAGGTGCAGCTGGCAAAAATAGCAGCCATTGAGACAAGTTCTTGTTATCTAATATGATACAAATAGCTCATATAGTTGAGTCATTGTTCTTATTTAATTACTTACTTCAAACTCCTCCTTGGTAAGATTCATAAATTGCCGCTCCTTTCACAATGTAGATTTTATTGTGTTTTACTGAACTACTCTTTACAAGATTGCCATGTTCTTGAACTCTTCCTGCCCTTGGTAAATGTTTAACCAATATATACATACAGTACATGACGTAGGACTAGCTATTTTCATTTTTAATTAACCTTGACGTTCACAGGCAAAATGACACACTGAACACATTCACTGAATAATTTCTCCAAAGGCTCCCAATAAGAATCCTGTGTATGTGTAGGATCTCTCTCTGGGATTGATCAATGAAAAATGTAACCTTATTTTTAACAACCATTATCATGTTTGTGTCTTAGTCCTGGGGGCTTTTGAATCTTGATCGGTAAAAGTAGACCGGGCTTCAGGGGAAACATAATGGAATGAACCACTTCAGTCAGTGCTTTTTAGATCTTTATAAACTACAGAAGTCTGAACTATTAAATGATTATTATTTCAGTGCGTTAGAGAGTGATTGATCTCGTGCAGAAGTTCAGCAGTGAGGCTGTCAGACGTACTCTGAGGCCAGATGTAAGAATTATGCCTGATCAGAGCTCATTGCTTTCATTTAGGCTGTCAGGGAGAAGTGAAAACACTTAAATGGGCTGTCTAAAGAAATCTAAGTGCAAAGACGACCAGAGTGAAGTCTGAGAGGAGATTAGAGGAAGCAATCATTTGAGTTTCACTGAATGAATGAACATCTAGTCCTTAAGGAGCTGTCTGTATCTCTGCAGGTAACCGCCACAGACCCAGATAAAGATGCAGACCAGGGTGCCATACGTTACTCCATCCACGGCCAGGGGGCAGAGTCACACTTCATGATCAACGACATCACAGGGGAGATGTATGCACAGCGCACTATGGACCGGGAGGAGCGTGCTGTCTGGCGCTTTGTAGTTATGGCGACAGATGAAGAGGGCGATGGACTCACTGGCTTTACAGATGTTATCATAAACGTTTGGGACATTAATGACAACGCCCCTACCTTTACATGTGCACCTGATAACTGCCATAGTAGTGTGGCGGAGAACTCACCTCCAGGAACATTTGTGGTGGAAATGACTGCAGTGGACCTGGATGACGCAGCTGTGGGTCAGAACGCAATCCTCACCTATAGGATTACTGAGAATGCTCACAATGTAGACAATAAAGAGCTGTTCACTATTGATTCAAGCACTGGAACCATCTCTTTAGCAGCAGAAGGTCTGGACCGTGAGTCTGCTGACAGCTACAGGGTAGCAGTAGAGGCCAGAGACGGTGGCGGAATGACAGGAACGGCGACCGCCACCATCACGGTCACAGACATCAACGACCATATTCCTAAATTCAAAGAGGAGTGGTGTGGCGTCCGTGTGCCAGAGAGCACCAGTGAGGATGCTCCAATCCTGGAGCTGAGCGCTGTGGACCCAGACGCAGGTGCATACGGACAGCTGGCATTTAGTGTGGTGGCAGGAGACACGGAGCAGACATTCTATATGGTGAGCCACAGGCAGGATCAGACAGGGACTCTGAGGCTTAAGAGGAAGCTGGACTTTGAGAAATCAGGAGAGCAGCGCTTCAATCTCACCATCAAAGTGGAGGACTCAGACTTCTCCAGCCTCATCCAATGTGTCATAAAGGTTAGTTTTGCTTTATGTCATATTTTCCTATACAACTTTTGTTTCATTAAGCAGAGCTCAAATGTAGCCATCCTGGAGTCTATACCATCTATATATCAGGGTACACCCAGGACCAGTCACCAGCCAATCACAAGGACAACATCTGTATACAGACAACCAATCATACACACTCACACCAAAGGGCAATTTGGGTCACTTCTACATGGCGTTTGGATTCAGTTCAGGGGTTACGCTGCGTTCACACCGCAAGCGGCCCAGCTACCAAAATCGTGTCGCCCACTGACGTAGCGTCGCACGTCCATAAATACCTCATTTTGGTCACTGTTGCCGTCGCTCGGTGACGTCACGTCCACAAGAGTTTCACCGCGATCATATCATATATCATATAATAGGATGTATAAGCAGACATTATTCCAACTGTATCCTTTTCATTCACTTATCAAACACAAAATACTGCAGCTGATGCCCTGCAGCAGCACTATCTGTGAGTTTTCCGCGGTCCGTCTAGGCAGAACTAATGTCCTCACTGACTAATGTTTCCCACATGGACATGGATTGTTACTCTGTAGTCCGGATGAATAACTGTCCATCTAGGGTAACGTCACACGTGCACACACCTACTGATTGATCAACTTTTTTTACTTTCACATCGCGCGACAAGCTATGTGGTAGTGTGAAAAGCGGCTGTCGCATCGCGGGAGGGTTAGCCCCGCCCTATTGCGGCTGTACATTGACTTTGCATGGAGAGTGATCGCCGAGGTAGTACAAGTAGCGTTCGGTGTGAACGCACCTTCAAGCTGCAGTTTTTGCTTGGTCTCTTTTTCTTTGCTTATATAGCTACCTGCCACTAGTTGGGGCTGTAGCTGAAGTCTTTGTTCCTGCCTCCATCCCAATCTTGTCTTTTTGACTCAAGAATACACAACCGGCTTGTTGGAATAAAATAATTCAAGTCGAGGCAGTTTGGGAGTATTCTGCGCTATAAAATAAAGACAAAATTTTTCTTGGACTGCCTTGTATAAACTTGTAGACGTTATCAAGAACTGAGGGTGGTGGTGTTAGCAATACAACTTTCTGCTTGATATTGTCTGTGAGCGCCAAGTTAGCTCACTTAGTGTTGTATTTGGCCAAATTCAAGCCATAACTCACTGCTTTTTGGTCCACTTCAATTCAATTCATTAAAAAGACAAATACTTGACCTGTGTGGTTCTTGTTTGGTTCAGGTGGCTTTGACTCCCACCATGTCCTGCACTCTGGTTCACCTGTAAAAAAATAAAATAAAATAAGACCCCTATTTTTAGGCAGACCAGCATTAGTACTTTGGTCCTCACTACAGTATGTTTTCATGTGAACTTCAAAAAAATACATGCCAGATTATTTGGTCCTTCAACTTTGTTCATCTTTCCAGACTTGCCTGGTGTTGCGATGGTACTTTTTAGGTCCCATCTCACATTTTGTGCAGACACAATCAGAAAAAAGGTGTTGTGACCTCCTTTTTTACAGTGTATTCTGTGACTAACTAAAACATAATACATATGTAAAGAATCCAGATTAGCCGTACTCTGTCACTATTTGTACATTGCGGTAACTGATTAACATCTGTTTTGGTCATTTACATTGACTTCATTGGCTGGGCTCACACAGAGCATTACCAATACACCCAACAGCCACTTTGTGGCAGGTACTCCAAACAGTAGTTGCTTGTTAATGCAAATAGCTAATAAGCCAATCACATTTCAGATTTGGTATGTAGTTTTGGTCAAGAGGACCTGCTAAAGGTCAAACTGAATATCAGAATGGGGAAGAAAGGGGAAATGAGTGCCTTTTGAAATGACACAGCTGTTGGTGCCAAGCATGCTGGTTTGACTGTTTCAGAACCTGGTAAGCTACACCACAGTTTCACCACAGCTTCACCACAGCTTCACCACAGCCATCTAAAAATGTACAGAAAGTGGTCCAAAAATAGAAAATACCCAGTAGTTGGCAATTTTTGGGTGAAAATGCTGTAATGAAGCCAGAGGTCAGAGGAGAATGACCATTGTTGTTTGAGATGATAGGAAGTCAACAGTAGTTCAAATAGCTATTCCTTTATATCAAGATATGCAGAAGAACACATCTGAATGCACATTACATGGCTTCTGCCACTCCTGTCAGCTGAGAACAAAAGACTGAGGTTACATATGGCATGAGTTCACCATAATTGGATTACAGAAGATTGGAAAATGTTGCCTAGTCTGATGAGTCTCAATTTCTGCTGCATCATCAGGGGTCAGAGTGTAGTGTATTTTAACATGAAAGCATGTTGGTGGTGAAAGGAAAAGGAAACTGATGTTTCAGTTCCTCAGGCCCATGCCTGTTACTCAGCCTTATAATAATTATCCCATTTTTCCTTATATAGCCTGCATGTTTGGTACCCTTTCATATCTGCAGAGCTGCTTCAGGAAAATCCTAAAAACATTCTCTTGCATCCTAAAAACTTACTTTTATCCACTTCCTCCGCAGACAGATTACTACCGTCTTAATGGCTGCCGTCCAAGTTTCTCTTAATTCTTTCAGTTATTGATTCCAGTATGATTCCTATAATTATTTCACTTCAATTTCAGAGCAGTTTCTTAAAAGTCTCTCATAGACATAGGGATCACTCTGAAAGGTTAGTTTTTGACGTTGATGGCTGACTAGCAACCTCATATGTGCTGTTGAGCTGTTATTTTCTGTTTGAATATACTCTATAGTTTGAGTTAAGTTTTTACTCTCATGTATGCATGGATATTTCGGTGTCAGTTACCAGGTGACATCTTATTTCTCACTCGTGCTCTGTGCCCTGGTACTCTAACAGACATCAGACTTAGGTCTGGGACTTTTTCGAGGATATACGTGGATAACCGAAACATATTTGGTCATTGGTATGTGCTGTCGACCTGTGTAATTTTCTGTTTAAATGTATATTTTCGGCCCGTAAGTGGCTGGCAACCAGTTAAGGGTGTACGCTGCCTCTTACCTGGCAGCTGGGTTAAGCCGGGCGTCCACTGTGCAATTTTTGGCCCTTTTTGACGCAATTTTTCACCGGTACGACTATTTTGAGGATCGGGCCAAGTTTCGGCTCAATCGTGCTTCTGGTATCGTGGAGTATACACGAGGTAACGAGAAGCAATTAACACCTCACGACCACCTCACGATCGAAACCTGTTAGAAATCCTGGTCGCCCCTCGTGAGGCTGTCACACTACACATGCGCAAATTAAGCGTAGCCTGCGAGCTAGTTCAGGCAGACAACTCGAGCTGCGCTGCTATTCACATGTCACATTTCACATGTCATACGTCACACTCCTTACATCAATCCTCCAATCACACTCTCCACCTCCCAATTTGGCGGTGTATTTAAACTGGGAGTTTACCCATCTCTCCCTCTGCACGGCAAACGTCTATGCTGCCAGACACTAATTTGCTGCGTGTTCTTTCACCCCCACCTCCACCCCAGCATCCACCTGCAGGCTCCAGGGGTGTTCATATGTTTTGCTCATCACTCCTCCATGCCTTCATGTAAACCTTTCTGCAAGGAGTGATGAGACTGGAGCCTGGACGCCAAACCTATAACATGTATTTGCAGCAACAATAAAACAATTTAACATGAGTTGACTGACTGAAATGTAGATACGGAAGAGAAAACATATGCACAAGACGGAGCAAGTTCTTATAATACATCCATGCGTGTCGTACATGGACGAACAGTGTGAGCAGTCATATTGCATCTGGTCATATAGTGTTAGAAGAATAATCGTGAGCTGTAAACTGTTAACCCCTGCGATTCACTCGCACAGTATGAGCAGCAGCTGAACACCGTGATCGAAAAAGTCGTACAGTGGATGCCCAACTTTAGGCACTGGCCTCGTGACCATAACAGAAATAAGAAGCAAAGATAATGGATGGATGAATAGTTGGATGGATATTATTTTACTCTGTCACACAAGAGGAAACATTAAAATCACACTAAGAGTGTGTGAAACTCAAAACATAACATGGTTCTCTAATTTTACAAATGTTATTATATTTATTTTCGTATGTACACTGTCTCAAAAACTAAACTTGCCTTTCCTTCAGGTGGAGGATGAGAATGACAACGCTCCAGTGTTCACCCCAAGCTCCCATCTGCTCTCCCCTTTGCCTGAGGATGTGACTGTAGGGACCAGCATCATTCAGGTGGTAGCCTCTGACTCAGACTCTGGCGAGAATGGTGAGATTCTGTACAGCATCCTACCTGAGTCTGACCCTTTTGGACATTTCTCAGTCAGCCATGCAGGTGTGGTCACAGTGGCAGTCTCACTGGACAGAGAGACGGTGGCAGGTTATGAGCTGGTTGTCATAGCGACAGACCGGGGCACCCCAGCACTGACTGGCAGTGTTACGGTCCACTTGCCACTGTTAGACGTGAATGACAATGGGCCGGAGCTGGAGAATGCATACTCTCCTGTGGTGTGGGAGAACAGTCCGGCGCCTCAGGCCGTCTGGCTGAACGGCAGCTCCACTCTGCTTCATGTGGTGGACAGAGACTCCCCAGAGCACGGGCCGCCCTTCACCCTTTCCCTTCCCTCACTGCACTCTACGGACTTTCACCTCCAGGATCACGGAAATGGCTCGGCCACACTCACTGCCCTGCGGAGGTTTGACAGGGAGAGGCAGAGAGAGTTCCGCTTGCCAGTGATTATGATTGACAGTGGCCATCCTCCAATGACATCTACTCACACGCTCACCATCACCATCGGTGACCAGAATGACAACGCCCACCAGGCAGCAGAGAAAGATGTCTATGTGTACTGCCGCAAGGGTGAGTCTCCTGCTTCCCCTCATTATTTCCTGAGTGGACCCTGTTTCCTCTACTTAGTTCATTTTCACACAGTCAAAAAGGCAAATATCAACTTCACTCTAATAAAACCCACCTTCAAAATGCCACTCTGGTTAAAGTAGTCCCATGTTGAAATTCCTTTAGTCTGACTAACATATCTGGATAGTAAAATTAAAGATCAACACTGTCTTGCATGTGTTCTCCTTAATCAAATATGACTGAACTATAATTTCTACACATCCGGACGCAGCAGCCCAATTCAAAATCTGAAAACCTCAGGGGCCCACCAAGACCCTCAAGCAACCACAAAATGAGACTTGAACTAGTCCTGCTTTGAAATGTAAAAGAGGCAAGTGATTCAGAAAGAGATGAATCTAGCTTGTGTAGACATGAAGAAATTAGAAAAATGATTACATTCATGTGAACTTGATCAATGCTAATATCCAGACAATTGCCCAAGTCCCTCCGATCCGAGTCCCAAGCAAGTCTCGAGTCATTTGCTCCAAGTCTCAAGCAAGTCCCAAGTTTTTTCTGTTGTGGGCAAGTCGAGTCGAGTCGAGTCACAGATTTGTCAAGTCAAGTCGAGTCATAGGTTATGATGGGTCGAGTCCCTCACCACTGCTCCCAAGTCCACCCAAAAAGCATTCAGGTTTTTATCTTGAGGAGAGAGGTCGGGCTAACGTTCCTGGCATATTGACCTATGGCAGGACTGTTAACTACCTGGCTAACGTTTGCAGGTGTCACTTACTTGGCCTCATGTGTCCTCAGGTGGCGGATAAAGTTTGATGGTGTGCCCTCTTTTTCGCTTATTGAAGCGTTTAACAAAAGAACAACAAAATTGAAGCTGGGGGCGACTCAGTGTATGGGCAGTTAAGAGAGATGAAAACATGATAAAAAAAACATCAAAACATAAATAAAGACTATTATACAGTTTTAATTATGTTTAAAAAGGGAGGATGCATTTGCAAATTTCCAATTATTGCACATTGAATTATAAAGCAGCTTTACTTCAAGTTCAGTACAGTTGTTGCTCCTGGGTTTTTCTAATCGGTTTGTCCATGCTTTTATTGCTTTGTATCTTCTACCTGATGGAAAAAGCAAAATACACAGAGATTGTTATGTAAATGTTCTGTTTTTTAATATTTTTCATTGCAGACATTGTCAGTATCTTCATGTTTACAGTGCATTGATATTTGACATTTTTGTGTGGGACGCATTTCGTCCCCGGGCTGTATTTTGCCCATCTTTGGTTTTTATACAACTGTATATAATCAAGCCACATGATCGATCTCCTGGTACTCTGTGCCTGTCTTTGCGCTGCCATATGTATTGGACAGTATAGACCGACATGCTTCCAACTGTCATACATGACATGCTTTCAGAAAATGTGTTTCCTGCTGTAAGAAGTGTTTTATTGCGTTCAGCATGAGAGTGAGGAGGGGAAACTGAGGCTACAACTGATGGGAGAAGTTTTTTCGCTGCCATACCTGCGCTGTGTAGTCTGGAATTGTTCCTTTCACATTCTGACTGTGTTTTGTTATGCTAATTTCTTTGTCAAATCCTCTTTCTGCTTGTTCCTCCTTCTCCAGCCCTCTGCCTAAATCTTGTCTCAACATCGCATTATGATAAGGATCATGACTCTCATTTCTTCAGTTCTCTTTCTACCCTCAAGGCACGCAACTTAGGTGTGTTGCTTTGTTAGCATTTGATCACACACTCAGCTACATGGCAGTTTAGGTAATTGTGGAAAACAGGGGTGTTGTGACTCATCCAGGCTGCCATTGTTTACCCAGCTGCAGTACTCTGGCACTGCAGGTCGATAATAACATAATCCATACTGAGATAGCCCTGCTTCCTTAAGCTCCACGCTCTCTGAAGTGGAGCACTGAGAGCCTATTCATTCCAGCAGTGGGGGCTCCACAGTTATGAGCATAATAAGTAGAACAGAACACAAGAATGCAAGATAAGGAGAAGAGAGGGACCAAAAGATAAGTGTTGGCATCAGCAGATTTTGTCCAGACTGAATCAATGTGTGTGTGTTTACCTTGAATAGGAAGGATGGCGAATGCAGCACTGGGGAGGGTGTATGCCCCAGATCCTGATGACTGGGACAACAAGACCTACACTCTGGAGACAAGTGCAGCCAAGTAAGGGCTCTTTGTTAAATGCATATACATTTTTTTCTGCTCTGGAAACACGCTGAGCTTCAGATGTGCAGCAACAGAACAAGAACAAGTGCTAAAGCAGTGGGGAATCAGAGGAAGTGCCTACAGTGTGAAGTTTGAAAGATAAAGAGGATGTGGACTCAATGTCGAGGCTGGCTTTTTCTAGCACAGCCTCCTCCAGCAATAACTCTCGGTCTCAAATATACTCTACTGCTATTTCTGCTAATCTTACATCTTACACCATGGCCTATAATTTAAGATGCACTTTCCAGAGGGACTCCAATCACATCCATCAACAGCGATTGCCTCTTTAGACAATGCAATCAGATTGAAATCAACATAGCAATCTGGGCCCACCTGTATGATGAAACAGCCAAGCTCCATTGGGGACCTTGTGGAACTATTCAGTATTCACACCCTCAAGATCAGATTAGAAATACCAATTGCATATTTGTTTCATTCACAAAACAAATTCTGACAGTTCCCATGACAACTATCAAACTCCTTTGGAGGCCACATTTTTTCTTTCTTTTTGGCTGCTTTTCTTTTTCTATTTACTTTGTATTTTTTGTCTTAACTGAATCCTCATTCAGGAGTTAAAGCAGGTACCGCTGACCGATTCTGTTCTTGTCTCTCTGCCATCTGTCAGGTATTTTTCCTCGGAATAAAAAGAAGCCACTTTTCTTTGTTGTTTTTCTTTCTCTCATCTCCCCTCCAAAGCCGTCCTGCCGCACTCAACAGCCCCTGTGCTTCTCCTCAGGTACTTCTCTTTGAACCAGAGCACAGGAGAGCTGAGCGTTCGACAAAACACTCCAGCCGGCAGCTACTGGCTGAGGGTCGGCGTGTCTGATGGGGTTTGGCCCGATGTGTACTCCGGGGTCAGAGTTCACGTCAGGGAGCTGGAGGAAAAGGCCATCCAGTCATCTGCTTCGCTGCGTCTGACGGGTAACATTAGCAGAAATGCTGACTCACCTGTTGACTCACACATTGTATTATTTCATGCATTTAGACCTGAGGTCACCCAAAAACACCTCCAAATCCTGTCTGCTTTTTGACAACAGCTCCCCAAAGCCAAAGGCAGTTTTCACACCGACACTTACACATATGTTCTGATTCTGTTAAAAAAAAATTACTAAAATTTGCATATTTACATTGTCCACACAGAACCTTTTTGGATCAAGACCACACAACAAGGCAGAGCTTGTCTCATGTAATTAAATGTCAGTGTGCTATGACTACGAGTCACACTCTACATTATTGAAATGAAGCTAGCAGGCTAAACTAACTCCAAAACAAGTCGGTGTTTAGAGTAGATAAAATGTTGTATGATCAATTATTTAGATAAACAAACTTATCAATATTAAACGCATCTTGGGGAATGAATGTTAACACACTCAAACTGCACAAAGATAGCATGGTAACTTATTACACCATAACACTGTAGCAATCAAAACAATCCAAAAGTTATTTTTACCACCATAGACGGATTAATCAATCCTGTTTTTAACCAAACTCTGACTTGTCATGTGATGACTTTTCAGTCCTCTTCAGCAGTAAAGTGGATTCAATAGTTTAAACATTTTACTTCCTCAGCCTTACTTTCCAACTCTTCAGAAACTTTGTATTTAAATTAGTAAACAATGGAGAGTTTTGTCCTGGTTGATGCCGAAATGCTTGAATTTTTTTTTTTAACAACTCAAGCTAACTACCTGCCTTTTAGGCCCTATCCCAGCATCCCTTGATAAAAATTGTGACTTCTTTAACTCAATATTATTACTATTCTGCATCATTCTCTTCAGACAGGTGTATTCCACTCTGTTTTTAAACTTCCATTATAAATCCCTCCTGAAGAAAAACTATTCGGAGACAGTGGTAGCTGATAATTTTAGACTTGTATCAAATTTGCCATTTTGTAGTAAAATTTAGAAAGGGTTGTTTTAAACCAGTTAAATAATTTTATTAATTTTGGAAGTATTTATGAAATGCATCAATCTGGTTTTAGGAAAAATCACAGTACAGAGACTACTCTGGTCAAAATTGTTAATCACCTCTGGTCCAACATGCATAATAAATTACCTTCTGTTTTATTGGACCTGAATGCCGCATTTGATACAGTCGACCACAAAATTCTTTAAATAGACTCCATGATTTTATTAGCATCTCTGGCATTGTTTGTAACTGGTTTAAATCTTTTCTTAGTGACAGAAAGCTTTTTGTGAATCTTGGGGCTCACTCATCTAAATGTTTTGGCATGGAGTGTGGTGTTCCCCAAGGTTTAAATTTAGGCCCTATACTCTTATTAATCTTGATATACTTGCATTAGGTAATGACATCAGGAGGCACCACGTCAATTTCCACAGCTATGCTGACAACACTTAGCTTTATGTTGCTGTGTTTCCTGATGACACAGGGCCACTTGATCCCCTTTTTAACTTTGTTTAGATAGTAAATCATGGCTGGCAGAGAACTATTTACAGCTCAACCAGGACAAAAATCAGTTTTAGTCATTAGTTCAGGAGTCAAGAGAGAGAATTTGATCAGCAAACTGCAAGCGTTATCTTTTAATACATGTAGGCAAGATCCGCAAGATCACCAGAAAAGCTTTTTTTAACTTGAAAATATTGCGCAAATGCAACCGAGTGTCTCTCGGAAGCCAATGCAGTGACTCTTAATGTGTTCCTGTAGGACACAGAACTTAAAAAAAATGTATCATGTTCAGGAACAAAGGGCAATTTTTGTTCAGCAACCACACGTCTGATGTGTAAGCTTGCACTTACTGGCCATGGAATTAAATAATAGCACGGGTATGAAATATGATATCATATATTATGATATGATCTGTAAAAGTGAAATCCTGAATTTCTTGTAATTGCATGTTGAAAATGATTGTCAGCTTTGATTGACTGAGCCTATCAGTTTAGCTTCTGATCTTGGAACTATCCTGATTAGTACATTCTTGCGTGCTGAATGATCTAAATGTTTTTTTGTCTTTACACAACTCTTCGTGTCATTTTTTTGCTCCTGTCACAGGTGTTTTTGTTACATGAGGTTGGCATCAAATTCAGAATGTGTTTATCTAAGACAGAAAATAGCAATTTGAACATTCAATATCTTGTCCTTGTGCTGCATTCAATCAAGGATTTGAAGATCATTGTATTCTGTATTTATTCACATTTTACACAATGTTCCGACTCTTTTTCAATTGAATTTTTAAAATTGACGCCACTGTGACTCACAGACGATTTTACTGTATCTCTGCATGACCTCTAAAACAATAAATATGAACAATATTGCATTCTCAGTGTCTTTCAGTTAGATTCCCTCCTTCAGTCAATCTCCAAAGAAAAAGACATGTTCCTCTTTGTTGCAGCTGCCGATGGTTAATTCTTTTGTGAGGTTGAATCTGAAAACTGCAGTCCCTGCCACAAGCATGAACAAAGTGCTTTTTTTCATTGAATGATTATCACGTTGTCAATCCAGTTAACGATGATAATAATAGGCTGTCAGGGGAGCATTTTCATTCGTTCATTATTAAACATTTCTCAGCTTTGTTAGTTAGAGTTTCCCTCAGTGTGGTTTCCTTTTTGTGTGAACACTCTGAAGTTTATGTTGCGGCGTTCATTTTTCTGTCAAACCCTCAGAACAAATCGGAGCTAGAAAGGTCAATTTGGAAGTGTCAGGTAAAGTCCTTGACATTTAAAAAGCCATTCAGCTCAGGCTTTATGGATGCCTCTGACTCCGGGTCATTATCATTTTTGGAGATTAAGAACGACTGCCCACATCCTCCAAGTATTCTTGGAAGGTGAAAACTTAAATGTGATTGATTTCCTGGGCATTACTGTGTTTTGTAGGAAAGACCTGACTTTGTTTCAGTGAAGAAACGAATGATTTCACCTGTCAGCATCAGACTGGCTCACCTTATGGATGATTCAGTGAGTGAATGGATCGATACCAGGAGATGTTGGTCTACTCTGGTTCTAATGGAATCAGGAACTCTGCAGACTTTGATCAACTCTGTAGTTGTCATTGATGAGTCGGTACTTCTTATTTTCATGAGCTACCTCTCTCTTTGTCTCCCGTAGGCATTACGGCGAGAGATTTTATCGACTCGCACGTCGAGGGGAAGAGTCGGCTGGAGATGTTCTGGGACTTCCTGTCTGAAACGCAGTCTGTCAGATCGGGGAGCATCAACATTTTCAGCATAGCGGACCGGGAGCAGAAAACAGTAGACATCCAGTTCTATGTGCTAACTGATAAAGGCTACCTGCACCCAGAGAAGCTGCACGCCGTCCTGGCCGCACATAAAAAGAAGGTATACATAAAACATAGTGTCTGATAGATAAAGATCATCAAATGATACACTTTGGAGCTTGAGGGGAAGAGATAACAGGGGTTTTATCAGCCCTTTTATTTTCAAACATACTTTCCATCTGTTTACCGCCTTGCACTGTCATGTCTTTTTATCGTCCTCATTTATTTCCTGTATTTGGACTTTTATCGTTTTAAATGCTGTCTATCAGTGTTTCAGTTCAGTTCTGTTTTGTTTCATATTAATGTGTCCCACCTCTTAAAAATACACCACTTTTTACATTTTAAGACTTTTCATGTAGATAAGGCTAGAGAACTTTTTTGTTTTATAATGTAAAATTTTTGCAGAAAAACTTTTGTACATTTTGTAAAATGCACAGAAACATTGGCAACATTTGAGGGTTTGGGTGGAAATCACAAGTAGATAATAATGTCCCTCTCGAAAAGCATTTATCTCTCCATTGTGCTTTAAAAACATAAATTTCTAAAGTTTTGGTAGTTTTGGACTTCTATTTTTGCAAACAATTTCATGTGACTTTATAGTTTATGTTTGTGTTCTTGTTGAGTCAGTTTTAAAAACTTGATATTGTGGGGGTTTTCTGCCTTTTAGTGTTTTTCAAGTGCCAACCATGTGACAGAGTACCTCTATGCTTAGGACCACACAGTCCTCACTTGGCATTAGGCCCCGGTAGCTGTCTGAAATAGCTGATACCCCATTCCCCCTAAATAGAACAACAAGTTTTACTTTCTGCCATTATTAAGTCAGTAGTTTGAGTTACTGGCTTAGGCACAGCACATCAGTTGATGCTGAAAAGTTATTGGTTACATATTTAATACTTAATGCATCAAGAATTTGGTTGAAAGAAATGTCATATCCATTGATAATTATTATTTTTTTTGAAACAACAATATTGGCAGGTATTGAACAGTTTCCTAATCATCACTGAATGTCTACTCTAATATATCAGAAGTATAAATTAATAAAGAATACAATGTTTTCTGCTTCACATCAAACACTAACACAAATGAACTGTGACCATGAAAAATGGTCAATGTAAGTGAAGTGAGGGATTTGTTCTCCTGACCAACACTAGCTATCAGCATTGGCAATAAGGAGTTGGACAACAACAACAACAACAACAACAACAACAACAACAACAACAACACACGACGATAATAACGACGATAATAACGACGATAATAACGACGATAATAATGACAATAATAATGACAATAATAATGACAATAATAATGACAATAATAATAATAATAATAATAAATGATAATAAATGATAATTTACTTATGTGATTTACTATGCATTACGGAAACTGTTCACCTGTTCTCTTTTATTCATTCTCTACTTTATAGAGTGCACAAAATGACTTTTGACTGTCTTCCTTAGCCTGTTGTCTTGTTTAATTGATACCAGAAAAAATTATACTGTTTGGAATATAATCTTATTTGGGTATATTATATATCATAATGTTACACCAAAAGAAAAATTTCAGCACTTTGACAATGAAGTGATTTTTTACTTTTACTTGATTCGATGAAAAAGTGCCACCTTTATTTGTAAATCTGATCAAAGTTATTCCATTGATATGTGGTTATAATACCGTTTTTCTCTTCCTAATCCTTTCAAGTAATCAAACAGGTACAAGTGCTCACAGATTTTATCAAGGTCGTAGCAAAGTTTGTATTTCTGGCATTGTGACAGCCACTGTTGATATGATGATATGTGTATTACCTTGCAGACAAACTTTCCTGACATGATCAAGCCTCCTCTTTTGCTTTCTGCCTCTAACTGTATCACTGTGCACTCCTTGTCACAACTGGAGATACAAATCTTTAAATCTGCTCCGACAATTACTGTAATTCATTTTCCCCTCCTTGTTCTGCCCCCATCCTGCCTCCTCTGATTTCTCACAGCTGCAGTCACTGCTGCGTGTCACCGTCAGCCAGGTGCAGATAGACGAGTGCGTACATGCAGACTGCAAGACATCTGGCGGCTGCTCCACACAGTTAAGCATCAGCGACACTCCCACCTTGGTGGACTCGGGAGCTTTATCCCTGGTGTCAGTGAAGGTGACGTTCTTGGCAGTGTGTGGCTGCGCTGCCCGGGAAATGACCCACCAAACCTGCTCCTCCTACCCCAGCAACCCTTGCCTCAACGGAGGAACCTGCGTCGACACTCAGAATGGATACAGGTGAGTTTGGCGATAAAGTTTTTGAAACTTTAACACTTTTTAGAACTATAGACTTTGAATTAAACAATATCTATATTTTTTCATTAACAGTAAAAATAAAAAATGCTTTCATCCATAGGGTACATTTGAATAGTCTCATTAGTTATAAAGTCTCTTCTAAGCATAAAAAGAAGCTGGAAAACACTCTTGAAGAAGAAGATAACACATTGAAAATAGCACTCTCAGGTGCTTTGACCACTGGTTAAAAGCTGTTATATCTATTACTTCAGTAAAGCTTAAAAACAAATTTGACCTCCAAACAACTGTTGTTGTTCAGGTTTTTAGACAAAAACTCCATTGTCTTTTACTTGACATTACATTTGAAAATTGTCTTGTTGACATTTTGATTATTCGTCTAATTGCCATATTTCTGAAATGTCACTGAGCACATCTTTGTAGACTCATTAACCAAGCTTAAAGATGCAGTGTGAAAAAAACTGAGTTTTTTTGCGACATCTAGTGTTCAGATTTTGTAATGAGCCTGTCCGTTACTAAAACGTCACATCACTAAACGATGAGAGCATTTGAAAGACCGAAAGGATCGTGAATAGGGCATCATTTACAGCAGTTACAGTGAGGGTTTTTTCATTCTTATTCGTAACTATTATTTTTTATTGATTATAGGTCAGTTAAGATAACGATATAGGTTTTGTAAACTTTTAGACACCAGTAGACTACATGGCGGATCATTATGTCAGCCTGCACAAAGGGGAGAACCTATGTGCAAAAGTTTCATGTGGATGGTTGCACACCTATTTTGACTGACTTTGCGTACAATTAGAAACATTGTATCCTATATTCACTGTTTCTGTTCAGCGAAATGCTGCCAACTGCTACACACTACACCTTTAAAGCCGTTTCTAAACTCGAGATACTTTAACAGGCACAAGAAAGTGTTATGTAGTGTGATTATGGACTAGAAAAGGTGGCACCAGCTTGTCACTGCCTGGAGCTTGCATGTTTGGGGCCTGAGTCTGTTGAAGGTTAAATGCTGTTTTGGTAAGATAACGTAGCAATTAATACCAACATGGAGGTGCAGAGTTCAACGACCAGCCTCTTTGAGTTGTCGTTGGGCTTTGAATGAAACACCTATGACTCCTACCAGCCCTCCACCTGGAGTTGGAGGGCTGGTAGGAGTTCATGTGGTAGAGTAGATAACATGGTTTTTACCACTACCTGGAGCATGTATGAAACTTGAGTCAGTTGAAAGTGGTGATGCTGTGGTAACAAAGGGCCATGCAGTTGATTAGGTAGCACAAGAAATGTATGTTGATACTAGTGGGATTAGGGGTCTCTTCAATGATTGCTTAGCTTTTCATTATGGCAAAGGAACCTTGTGTTTCTTTCAAATGCTGACAGTCATTTTACTGATTTAAGCAGACTTTAAATGGATCTACTAATCAACTGGACTTTCAATAAAAGGCTGGATGTGCTTTTCAGTAAATGAAGAGGATTTTTAAGGACTTGTAAGTGGAGTTACTAGAGTTCTTTCTTAAAATTTTGGTGAAAATCAACAGCTTGAATTGAACCACAATGCCAATATGTCAGTAGAACTTCATGTCCAAATCTCATGTGCAAAGCCTGTAAACAGTGCAAAAGACCAAGTGGAAGTTGGCTAGCTTTGTGTGTGCATTCCATACCTGCTTGTCCTTCTTCTTTGTTTACATCAGTTTGCTGACATGACAATATTATGGAGAGAAACAGAAACTTTTCAGATGCTTCTGGGATTAGTTTTTTCCTTCTAGTTGGAAAATGAACAGGTGATTTTTCTTAGTTTTATCATTAGATATACTGTCATGAAAAAGTCATTAAAAACAAATCAGTAGGTTTAAAAGTCTCCCTTGTCACATTAATAATTTCTTACAAAAGTGATTTAAGTACTTAAACCTATAATATTCTTAAATGTTTTAACAAATCACTGAAAATCAGGTGGGACACAAGACCATCTCAATCAACAGGTTATGCAGATCAGCAGTCAAGTATAAACAATTTCATGGATTTTGGCTCTTCTTAGACCTCAGATGTTGAAATCTATCCTTTCTGTTAGATTTTCACACATACTGCATTAAAAATTTAACTCTGCAGTAATGGCAGCTCTACAGGTGAAACACTCATCTTTACTTTTTAGGAGTTAGAGAAGCTTTCAAAGACAAACTTGGAATCTGAGCTCCCTGGCGTGCTGCAGCCTTCACCCTCGCTGTGTTCAACTAACTGTAAAAGTGACATCTCAAAAAAATGAACCCAAAATTACTAACTGCCCCCCTCAGTGGAAAAATCTCCTTCACCTGCAGCTTGACCCAACTTTCTTGAGTTTCACTGTGGTGCTGTGCTGTCAGCTGAATATAGAGCAGCAGCTTTGGGCCTTTTTTTCTACCTTGGAGGCAATATGCATGTTTGTGCATTTCTGAGTGTATCTTGCCAGAATTATTAAATTAGGTCTCTGGATTTTACAGCCTTGTATCGACTTTTTTTAAAGGTCTGGGGTGCTGTGTTTTGCAGAAGTTAACAGTAATTAATGCACATAGCCTTTGAGTCAAGGTCAGTTGCCAGTGCTTCTAACATTAGCCCTTTATCTATTTCTATGTGTATAGCCTATGTTATGCCGGCCTTCAACTTCAAACATATAGATCTCTGTGGTCTATGGAAACAGAAGGAGCACATATTTTATTTCATGCACTCACTAATGCGCAGATTAAATAAATATAGGGCAAAGGGATTAGTGTGAAAGCTCCCCCCTCTGTGCTCACAACTTCTCAAAAATCTCATTTAATTCCATCTACATGAACATGCAAGTTTTCTACATGAATGCTCTTCAAAGAAGGCTGGTTTTCTTCTGCTTTTATCTTCAAATTGTCTCCACTGCAGTTGATCACACACTGCTGCGAGAGGCTTGCCTATCTCCTCCTATGTGCTATATGTGACCTCATGTGGATACACTAGAGCTGTAAAGAATTCAATTTTTGGTTCTTTCGTCTGTCAAAGGAGCTTAACAGACAACCTCAGTCAGGGCTGATCAGATATTGTCAGTCAGAGGAGAGAAAAACATGCCCTGCTCCTCTTGATTTGAAGTGGGCATTGCTCTCTTGAGCCACATGAAAGAGCAGTGAAAGGTGTACTCCACTCGCCGTCTGGATATGTATGCATAAGGCTACGCTCTGCCTAAGCCGTCCCTTTTTCCCGCGTCCGGATCAGTATTCCTGACATGTGTTACCCCCTCTGCAGAATAAACAGCGTCAGGGAGAAACAGCCCCCTAACAGCCTCTGCGCACACACTGCTTCACACCCTCACACACCGCATGAAAATAGATGGCTTTGACATTATCAGTGGAGCCAGCTTGTCGCCCATGCCTGCAAGTGGAGGGGACCGGATGGGATCAACTGGTCGCCCCCGTCCTCGCCATCACAGCTGAAGAATGGGTTGCTTTTCATCACCGTGTGTATCTCCTCCCTCATGGTGTTTTGTGTGATTGTTAATATTAACCTTTCCACTCCCATGCATAAAGCCTTCGAGGAGGGTGCGTTTCATCTCCAGTTTCTGCAAGAGCGGTGATCCTTAACACTCTAATCAAAAATGATAAGAACAAGAGGAAGGAATTGCACGGAAATCAACCAAAGTGTGCAGTATTTTAAAAAATGAGGCTGGGTGGTATTTTAGCAAGAGATTCCAGGAATTCAGTGGCAGTTCTGTGTAAAGCAAAGTGAAATAAGTAGAATTAATTATCTGTTAACAAAGGATGTGTGATGTGCTGAGTCTCCAGAGGGTTCAGCTCGGGCAGCTGTGATAGATAAAGAATAGACCCGAGTTCTGTTGTGTACATCGCTAATTGATTTAATGTAGAATTAAATATTCAGAGCTCCACGGCTAATGCAAACAGTTGATTGATAAAAGGCTCAGTCTGCTGTCTGTGGAGAGCGGGCATCTTACAGCCTCATGTCCCATTAAAAAAAAGTTACACATACCACATTAGGTATTAAAAATAGATGCACCGGAAAAGTGCTATTAAATTATTACATACTTATTTTATTTTCCACTTTCACTTCATAAAATATATTCACCAACTTAAGTCCTGTTCACATTTTATGCTGATTTGAATAAATGATTTGCTGACATTTACACACACACACACACACACACACACACACCCACACACACACACACACACATTATTTCCCATTAATGAAATACAAGGAAGTACATTGTTTTGGGTGATGACCATTATATAGTGGTTTAACCTAGTAATTGAAAGTAAATCAGTTGTCCCAGCTATTTTTTTTAAAACACACAATTTACTTATTAAAATTGCTTTTTCAGTTTACTATGTCACTTTGTGTGTATTTTATAGCACCTCAATGTGACATAGGGACTCAGTGCACTAGAATACTACCTCACTGCATGAGACTGACCTCCCAACCCTTTTTTTTTCTACAGCACCAATAGTTGTATGATTATTTTGGTTTCAAAAAGCTCTGAAGTCCCATTTTAACAGATGGGACTAATTTTAAAGAAGCACATTTCTGCCAAAATCTATGTTGTAAGGGATATCACCTCCAAAGGTTCCTGAAAAACAAAGACATTCATGCTCCAAAAAGAGACCAACTGGACCTTGGAGTTGAAAAAAGTCACTCTCCCCCACCCCCCAGATGAATCAACAGCACTCTCACGTCTGCTGCAGAGAAGCCACCATGCTCTGATCTTTTCCGATCCTGAGCTTGAACAACGTGAAGATCCCACCGAACACAAAACAAGGATCAAGCTGATTGTTTCTTTCTCTCTCTGATTTTTCCCACTTTTGTTTTTCTCCCTGCTGCTACAGGTGCCGCTGCCCCCCACAGCTGGAAGGGCCAGACTGTCAGCTGACGAGGCTCAGTTTCCTTGGCGACGGTTACGCCTGGTTTCCCCCCATAAGGCCCTGCTTCGATAGCCATCTTTCACTGGAGTTTATGACAGAGGAGGACGATGGGCTGCTGCTTTACGCCGGCCCGCTGGCCACACTGCTGCCCGGGGACACTGAGGACTACATGGCCATTGGTAAAGACAGATAATGAGACGTGAGCCTGCGGGCTGTTATTCCTCTGAAACATGGAACTTAATTCTGTGTGTTTAATTACTGAGTGTTGGCTAATCAGATACCAGACACATTGTACTGCTGGGGGAAATGAGCAAATACTTAATATGGTGCTGCACAAGCAAGCCTGAGTTACACTTTGTAACTCAGGCTTTTGTGTTGGACTTTATGGTGAGCAATAAGGAAAGCCATCTTTGTTTACCCTTCAGTGTCAGAGCCAAACAATGAATCTCTGTGGGTGTTTCACGCAAGGACATATCAGCATGGGTTATTCTTTACAAAACAAAGTCCTTCAGGTAAAGGACAGCAGTGAATGTCTGATCAAATTGAAAATCTGACTCAGTTTAGCTGGAGCTTAAGACTAAAAGGGATCGTTTTCTTTTTCTTTTCTTTTTTTTTTCAAGTGGGGTCACTCGGGTCCCATGGCCCCAGTTAACATTATGACAAACTAAAGCAACTGGCCATGTCTGGATGCCAGACAATGCATAGAAGTCATTGCTTCCACCAAGGGCCTCATAATTACCCCACTCTTAGGGTATAACTGGCCCTTGAGTCAAAAGACTACACAAATATTGAAGCAAAGTAAAATTGCAGTTAGCACTTTGGGTCAAGGGAGACCAAAGAGTACCTGAGAGTATCCACCAGCCACTGCATTGGGTACACATTGCTGGTACCAAGACCACCTTTTGGACCCCATCTTTCTTCCAGAACATCCTTAGTTCTTTATTGCATTGAATTAACAAGGTACTGGAAACATGCCCCAGAATTTATTAATATTATTTTTTTAATGTATTTTTTGGGCATTTTGTGCCTTTATTGATAGGAGAGAGACAGTGGATAGGCTTGTGAAAGGGGGTGAGAGAGTAGGGGAAGACACTCTGCAAACTGGTCACAGGCGGGACTCGAACCTGGACCGGCAGAAGCAAGTACATGGGGTGTCTGGCTGCTAACCACTCCGCCAAACCAGCACCACATGCCCCAGAAGATTTTATCTACATTGACATGATAGCATCAAGCACTTACTGCAGTTTTGTTGGCTTTACATCCATGATGCAAAATTCCTGTTCCACCACGTCCCAAAGCTGCTCTATTGGAATTTTATCTGGCGACTTTAGGAGCACTAAATTACAGTAAAGTCACTGTCTTATCCAAGAAACCAGTTTGATATGATTTGAGCTTTGTGACATGGTAAATAATCCTGCTTGAAGTAGCCATCAGAGGGCGGATGCACTGTGTAAATAAAAGGATGGACATGGATGGGAATGTGGGGCATTTACTTGATGCTGAGTTAGTACTGAAGGGACAAAAGGGTGCCATGAAAAGACCCCAGACCCCCACATCATGACCCCAACACTGCCAGTCTGGACCCGATACAAGGCAAGATGGATCGTGCTTCCATGTTGTTAATTCTAACAGCAGAAATCAGAACTCATCCGATCAGGAAATGTTTTTTGAACCTTTTTGTCCAATTTTGTTGAGCCTGTTTGAGTTGTATCCTTAGCTTCTTGTCAGCTGACAGGAGTGACACCCTGTGTGTTCTTCTGCTGCTGTGGTCCCTCTGCTTCAAGTTTCCTGTGCTTTGAATTCAGAAATGGCCTTCTGCATACCCTGGTCTTTCTATTATCTGAAGGACTCTGGTCATTCTCCTCTGACCTCTGGCATCAACAAGGCTTTTATGTCTAGGGAACCGCTGATCACTGAATTTTTTTTCAGATCATTCTCTGTAAATCTTAGATGTGACTGAGTGTGAAAATCCCTGTGGATCGTTAGCTTCTAAATTGCTCAGACCAGCTTCTCTGGCACCATAAACCATGCCATACTCAGTCTTCTAAGTCACTTTTTTTCTGATACTCAGTTTGATCATCAGCAGTTCAACAAGCAGCTGAATAGGTGTACCTAATAGAAGGGCTAATGGGTGTCTTTTAAGATTTTCACCACTATATATGTATCACCAATTTATGTAATTAACACTAGGATGAACTTACACAAAATTAAATGAAAAAAAAATGTTTCCCATCTTCAGTAGTATTGATTTATAGTATTTACATTAATAGACATGTTTCCATCCCCCCTGAAACAATGAAAATGAACTTCATTTCATTTGTGAGGACTCACATCATTTACTGTACAACGAAAACAAGAGCATTAACATCTGATTCCAGGAAAAGAGTCTTTATTGGGAAATTATGGGCTCAGTCTGGGCTGTGTACCCAAATAACAGAGCTTGAATTGATTATTTTCTAGTTTTACATCAACATGTCAAAAATGTCCAACTCTGTGTCTGGTGGTTCTCAGACTTCCTTCTCTGATCCAGCAGTATCAGGACTTTTTGACTCTTGTTGTTATTAGGGGTGCTCTATATTTGATAGGGGTGCTTTTCTTGTCTTCTAGGTTCCACTGTAATTGAACGAACTTGTTATTTACACCTCAACTTTTTTTTATTCTAATAAATTTCATAACATTTTTTAAGCTGAGTTGTTTTCTGTACTTCAGACCCTAGAGAGTTGCTTATTCTTTGATTTTTTAAGGGTTTGATCACGATTTACTCTTAATTATGAATCTTTCTCTCCTCAGAGCTGATTGGTGGGACCCCCAGCCTTAAGGTTAACCACGGCTCTGGGACACTGGTCCTCCAGTTGACTAACATAGCTGGAGTGGCTGACAGACGCTGGCATCGCTTGGACGTGAGGAGCAACAGCAAAGTAAGAAGAGAGCTAGTATTCTAAATATATGGCTCGGGGTGTACCTGGTTTGGGGTGAGCCTATCCCATCTGACATCTGACAAAAGGCCTGATGTCAGATGGGACAGGCTTCAGTCCTCCCCAAAGCCTTGAAAGGGATACGAGGTATGGATAATGGATGGATGAATGGATTTTAATTTGGATTTGTTGACAATTAAGATGTATATTTCCATATTCTTATCCTTTCTTGCAATATTATGTTTCAACTTAATGTTTTTTTGACAATCAGCACTAA
Source organism: Scarus forsteni (assembly GCA_036419115.1). Classification (NCBI taxonomy): domain Eukaryota; kingdom Metazoa; phylum Chordata; class Actinopteri; order Labriformes; family Labridae; genus Scarus; species Scarus forsteni. Next base: position 40,482,388 of record JAZDUH010000327.1, on the reverse strand, counting down.
ACATGTATTGATATTTTAAGTTATTTCAGCCCTGTGGTAGCATTTTGTTTACATTTTGACCTATTTTTTTAAATTAAGACAAACTGTAGGGCTCCATCCATAGAAAATGTATACATTGGATGAATGATTCAACTTGATCTGGTATTTTTATGAGGTAGGCCACTGGATCGCTGTTACTGGCTACTTCTCTGCATCAGCTGACTACCCCTTCCGTATGCGTAGAGCCCTGTGTTAGGATTATTATTTATTCTAGTTATTGCTGCACTGTTCACTACTGATAAAATACATTCTATGTCTTTTTCTCTTTCTTTTCTCCCCCTCATGCCCCTCTCTCTCTATTCATTTCTCTATTTTCCTTTCACTTTTCATTAAATACAGCTTAGGTATTTGCACGCTAGGGTTTCTTTCAACCTAACCATTAGACCATAGAAAATTTTGTCTGTATTTTGAAATATTTATTTGATTTGATTAAATCTCTTTCACACTCACGGCAAGCAGCTCCCTGGTTCTGGTTTACCATGTCTATGAAAAACAACCTGAGCCAAATGGGACCAAACAAAGGAAATTAACCAAAAAGAAGTGTATTGTGGATTGGCTTTGGCAGACATTTATGGCATTTATTGATGCCCTGGCCATGAATTTGTTCTCATTATGTTTGTCTCTATTGAACCAACATTTATCAGTGGTTAACCCCTTGTGATGTGGCACCTTATTTTCAAGAAGGTCCCCTTCTAAACTTAGTTGTAAAGGTAGTTATTATCGTAGTATAAGCAGTAACAAATGTAACAGTAACAACCTTGGATAGAGATTTTTTTTAAATGATATTCACATCTATAATGTTAATGAATTGGATAGGACTGGTCTGCAATTAAACTGGGTCCAAGTCTGAGCCAGCTCAACAGTCTAACTCAGGGGTCAGCAACCTTTATTAAGGGCCGATTAGTTTATTAGTTAACCAATTTATTAGTTAACTAATAAATTGTTAAGTATGAATTATGATCTAATTTAGTTTTGCTCAGTCAGGTCTATGTAAGGATGTACTGTCACAAGAATTAGGGATGTACAATACTGTTTTTTATTTCTGATATCCGATATGCTGATATTTCTGAACTCATCATTGCTGATACTAATACAGATATTTTTTGTCAAGAGCACGAAGTCTTTAGATTATGAAAATGAGCAGATTCTTTCAATGTTACTTTCTATTTTGTGAGGAACAGATGTAAAACAAGAAAAACATTTAACTCCTTGGTTTTTAAATTACCCATGCAGTGATAAAAAGGTGATGCATCATGATATATTTTGGACAATACAATAATCAACTTGTTAGGCCAGTATCTGCAGATACCAATATACCAGTAGTATGATGCATCCTTAACAAGAATAGTAATTCTTCCTTAAATACTCAAAGAAAGAATGATCTTTTCTCATGAATACAAGCAAATAAGCGTGAAACTACAAGTGAATTGTGTATGAATAGGACTTCAATCTAGTTTAGGAGACGAATTCTGAGTCACAAATATTTAACTAAGGATTATTAACATTGAAAGACGAGAAGTTTGTTTCTGGAGCAGTAATTGGGTCATTAAAAAAAAAGAAACTCTTAATAGCATATAGTCTGTTTGATGTAGTCATGCTGAATGTGGTACTGATAAGCCCAGATATTTTCTACTAAGCTGCAAGTAAACTAATAACTAACATGCTAATACACAGCTAATTAGTGGTGGATATGGTGACCTTGAAAAGTGTTACTGTTTATTTGTAAAGTCTGCAAAGAAAAATGTTGTGCTTCCTGAGTGTGAATGTATGTGACTCACAGCTACCTGCTGTCAGGGGCCTGCAGAGCAATGGGAGAAGGAGTGGGTTTATAGATAATTGAGTTGAAGTTAAAGTGTTGCATGTTAAAAGAGCATTTATCTGATAAAATTCCTCTAAAAACACAGTATATATTACAGGAGGAAAAGGAGCTGCAAAGTGTTTTTCACACAGTATGGCTCTGCTCTATTGGCCTCCTTATCTACATTTAACTATGCATACCAGCCATCAGGGAACATTGTGAATTGGAAAGAAGATTGAGAAATAACATTTGCCATTAGTTACTTAATCCTGCGTGCACTAAATGGACTGAAACAAACAGTTGGTTTAGGCTGTGATTGCAGTTGTGTCCTCCTGTAAACTGCATGACAAATGATGCATGAGCCTGCTGAAATTCTGCCCGACTTCAAAACAAGATAAACAGGACTCCAAATTTTGGACTCAGTGGGCATGAAAAAACACAGTGTACGCCTGGCTTTACTGTTTTGGACAAATCATAAGAGATGAAGTGGTGTTCTTTCCACGACATGATTCTCTGACATTTCTCCTGCTGTTGCACTGTAGCAGTGATGGCATGCCTGTGCATGTGCACAGGTGTGACTGCAACTGCAGCAGGAAAAAGAACAGAGGACGGAGAATTGAGCTGGCCTGAATCACACATTTCCTGACCAGATGTTTATATTCAAACCGATGTGTTTTTGTTGGGAGAAGCCTAGAGTATTTTTAGGGAGGACACCATCCCTGTGAAGGCCTGCTTGCTGAGGCAATGACCTCTGTCCTCTCTTGCCTGATTTAAAGGAAGTACGCTTCACTGTGGATCGATGCTCCACTGCGATCATCATGGAGACAGAAGGCGTGGACTCCTGGGCGATGACAGAGGACCGCTCGTCCTGTGAAATCCGAGGGGTCACACCCAACAGAGACAAGTAAGATCAATAATTGAGTGGAAAAAAGTGTGAAGGTGGGGGAGCATTGGAGTCGACTGCACAATTTGAGAAACAATGCTGCTTGTCTGAGCCTTAAAGGGAACTACAAAGGCCTTCAAGCCTGTAGGGATATGTCACAGATGACTGCATAGGTTAACTACCAAAATCATATTAGACAATAATTAACATTTGAGAACATGAAGTTAATCAAGCTAGAGGCTGCATCATATTTAGTTTGTCAACAATAGGATTCATAAATTCTCCAGAGTTCTTTGGGGGGGTTCCTTTGGTTTCAAAGTGCTTTGGGTTATTTTTCCTTTACTGTTTTAAAATGTCAATGGATGAATGGCCCACAGGGACTCCAACTAAATGCCCCGTGTCCCCTCAGGGGTAAACAATCCCGTATAGAGTGCAGCATTAGCACTCACAGAGGCAGCAGACTGAAAAGGTGGTAAAGTTCAAACATTAGGAAAACATCATTTTACACATTATTAGACAGGAGAAATGAACTACATGCCATGAATGTAGAGTGTATTCTAGCATGTAGTTTCAATGGATAAGCAAAAACTTTATCTCATGCACTGTTGAAAAAGTAGTTTTCAGCATAGCAGTAGTTTTCAAACGTATTTTCTCAAAACTCACCTAATATCATGCCAAAATATCTGGGCACACCATATTCAGAACAAAGCTAAATAGCCAATTTAACATGTATCACAGCACCTTATGGGTCTTTACTAGTTTATTCAATCAATTTCTAATCAAATTCAATAGAAAACTGAATCATTTTATGAAATACTGAGCTAAACACAAAGGAAAACCTGGTTAGAAAATATAGTTAAATTTCTAAATGTCAGTGACTCACATGTAAGCATGAGAATTTCACATAAATGTTTTGGTAGTAGGTATTCATGGCTGGACAAATTCCCAAATTTCAGAACCTCTAAAATATAGAGTAGTCAGTTTTCTGTGATGTTAGTGTTGAGTGCTATATGGCAATATTATAGTGTCCCTAAAGTGTGAAATATTAGGACAAAGTAATATCGCCTTATCCCCTCCCACCTTATCGTGGTGGGAGGGTTTAAGAGTCATAAGACAATGACTCCAGGAGCTATGTTGTTGGGGTCTTTATGCCCCTGGTAGGGTCACCCAAGGCAAACAGGTCCTGGGGGAGGGACCAGACAAAGCATGGCTCAAAAGACCACTATGAAGAGGAAGATAAATGGATCCATGTTTCCCTTGCCCGGAAGTGGGGTACCGGGGCCCCCCCTTGGAGCCAGGCCTGGGGGTGGGGCTCGCAGGCGAGCGCCTGGTGGCCAGGCCTTTGCCCAGGGGGCCCGGCTGGGCCCAGCCTGAAGGAGAGATGTGGGACCCCCCTCGCATAGACCCACCACCTGTGAGAGGGGCCGTAGTGGTCGGGTGCCATGCAACCTGGGCGGCGGCCGAAGGCGGGGACCCTGGCGGTCCGATCCTTGGCTGCAGTATCTGGCTCTAGGGTCGTGGAGTGTCACCTCTCTATCAGGGAAGAAGCTGGAGCTTGTGCGCGAGGTTGAGCGGTTCCGACTAGATATAGTTGGACTCACCTTGACACATAGCTTGGGCTCTGGAACCAGTCCTCTTGAGAGGGGTTGGACTCTCTTCTTCTCTGGAGTTGCGGGTGGCGAGAGGTGCCGGGCGGGGGTGGCAGTTCTTGTCTCCCCGCGGCTTGAGGCCTGTACGTTGGGGTTCACCCCGGTGAACGAGAGGGTAGCCTCCCTTCGCCTTCGGGTGGGGGGACGGAACCTGACTGTTGTTTGTGCTTATGCACCAAACAACAGCTCAGAGTTTCCACCCTTCTTGGATTCCCTGGAGGGGGTGCTGGAGGGTGCCCCTTCTGGGGATTCCTTCGTTCTACTGGGGGACTTCAACGCTCACATCGGCAATGACAGTGAGACTTGGAGGGGCGTGATTGGGAGGAACGGCCCCTCTGATCTGAACCCGAGTGGTGTTCTGTTACTGGACTTCTGTGCTTGTCACAGATTGTCCATAACAAACACCATGTTCAAGCATAAGGGTGTTCATATGTGCACTTGGCACCAGGACACCCTAGGTTGCAGTTCGATGATCGACTTTGTAGTCGTATCATCGGGCTTGCAGCCGCATGTTTTGGACACTCGGGTGAAGAGAGGGACGGAGCTGTCAACTGATCACCACCTGGTGGTGAGTTGGCTCCGATGGTGGGGGAGGATGCCAGTCAGACTTGGTAGACCCAAGCGTGTTGTGCGGGTCTGCTGGGAACGTCTGGCAGAGTCTCCCGTCAGAAAGAGTTTCAACTCCCATCTCTGGGTGAAGTTCGACCATGTGGCGGGGGAGGCGGGGGACATTGAGTCCGGGTGGGCCTTGTTCCGGGCCTCTATTGCGGAGGCGGCTAATCGGAGCTGTGGCCGTAAGGTGGTTGGTGCCTGTCGTGGCGGCAACACCCGAACCTGCTGGTGGACACCAGAGGTGAGGGATACCGTCAAGCTGAAGAAGGAGTCCTATCGGGCCTTTCTGGTCCGTGGGACTCCGGAGGCAGCTGACAGGTACCGGCTGGCCAAGCGGAATGCAGCTTCAGTGGTCGCTAAAGTAAAAACCCGGGCATGGGAGGAGTTTGGAGATGCCGTGGAGAACGACTTCCGTGCGGCTTAGAAGAGATTCTGGACCACCATCAGGCGTCTCAGGAGGGGGAAGCAGTGCGCTGTCAACACTGTCTATGGCGGGGATGGTGCGCTGCTGACCTCGACTCGGGATGTTTTGGATCGGTGGAAAGAATACTTCAAAGACCTCCTCAATCCCACCAGCACGTCTTCCAGTGCGGAAGCAGACCTGGGGGACTCTGTGGCGGGCTCTTCTATCTCTGGAGTTGAGGTTACCGAGGTGGTCAAGAAGCTCCTCGGTGGCAGGGCTCCGGGGGTGGATGAGATCCTGAAGGCCGTGGATGTTGTAGGGCTGTCTTGGTTGACACGTCTTTGCAACATCGCGTGGACATCGGGGACAGTGCCACTGGATTGGCAGACTGGGGTGGTGGTTCCTCTTTTCAAGAAGGGGGACCGGAGGATGTGTTCCAACTACAGGGGGATCACACTCCTCAGCCTCCCCGGGAAGGTTTATTCAGGGGTACTGGAGAGGAGGGTCCGTCGGATTGTTGAACCTCAGATTCAGAAGGAGCAATGTGGTTTTCGTCCTGGTCGTGGAACTGTGGACCAGCTCTATACTCTCCATAGGGTCCTCGAGGGTGCATGAGAGTTTGCCCAACCAGTCCACATGTGCTTTGTGGACTTGGAGAAGGCATTCGACCGTGTTCCTCGTGGGGTCTTGTGGGGGGTGCTCCGGGAGTATGGGGTAGCTGGCTCCCTGTTACGGGCCATCCATTCTCTGTATGACCGGTGTCAGAGTCTGGTTCGCATTGCCGGCAGTACATCTGAGTCGTTTCCAGTAGGGGTTGGACTCCGCCAGGGCTGCCCTTTGTCACCAATTCTGTTCATTACATTTATGGACAGAATTTCTAGGCGCAGTCAGGGCGTTGAGGGGTTCCGGTTTGGTGACCTCAGGATCGGGTCTCTGCTTTTTGCAGATGATGTGGTCCTGTTGGCTTCGTCGAACCGTGACCTCCAGCTCTCACTGGATCGGTTCGCAGCTGAGTGTGAAGCGGTTGGGATGAGAATCAGCACCTCCAAATCCGAGTCCATAGTCCTCACCCGGAAGAGGGTGGAGTGCTCTCTCCGGGTTGAGGAAGAGATTCTGCCCCAAGTGGAGGAGTTTAAGTACCTCGGGGTCTTGTTCACGAGCAGAGGAAGGGTGGATCGGGAGATCGATAGGCGGATCGGTGCGGCGTCAGCAGTAATGCGGGCTCTGCACCGGTCTGTCGTGGTAAAAAGGGAACTGAGCCGCAAGGCGAAGCTCTCGATTTACCGGTCGATCTTCACCCCATCCTCATATATGGTCACGAGCTCTGGGTTGTGACCGAGAAAACAAGATCGCGAGTACAAGCGGCCGAAATGGGTTTCCTTCTCAGGGTGGCTGGGCTCTCCCTTAGAGATAGGGTGAGAAGTTCGGTCATTCGGGAGGAGCTCGGAGTAGAGCCACTGCTCCTACGCGTTGAGAGGAGCCAGATGAGGTGGCTCGGGCATCTGGTCCGGATGCCTCCTGGACGCCTCCCTGGTGAGGTGTTCCGGGCACGTCCCATCGAGAGGCGGCCCCGGGGTAGACGCAGGACACGCTGGAGAGACTATGTCTCTGGACTGGCCTGGGAACGCCTCAGGATCCCCCGGGAAGAGCTGGACGAGGTAGCTGAGGCTGCTGCCCCCGCGACCCGACCACGGATAAGCGGGAGAAGACGTGAGACGTGAGACGTAAAATTCAACAAACAATGGAGCAAAAGCCAGCAATGAGAAAAACCCAACATCAAATCCAAACCCCCCCCCCAAAATTGAAATTTTAATTGACAAAGCAGAGAAAAAAACACAATCACCAACAACGTCAAAAGCTACAAGAGAATAAAAAAAATAGTAAAATCAATAAACAGCAGCAAAATATTGAAAAACACATCGACACATTATAACAAACAGACATGTCACAAAACAAACAAACAAAAAAAAACTTTAAAAATACAACCTAGGATTAAGTTTAAAAAAACAGATACAACAATTAATCAGTCACTTTTATGATTTCTTTCTTTCAGTTTTTGTTGGAAAAAATGTTTTATATCTTTTTAATTCTGACTTGACATTTGTTTGTTTTTTTATTCTGTGTTTTGTTTGTGTTTTTTTAATCTGTTGCATTTTTTGTTGTGATTTTAATCATGGGTATTTTTTAGTCTGTGTTTTTTAACAGTGTTTTTCCCTATTTTTTCCAGTTCTTTATTTTGTTATTTTGTTTTTTGCCTTTAAGCCACCATAAATTATTAATTAGTATTCAGTTACTTACCAGCCCTCATTACTTCCATTATACCTTCAGCCCTTCATGCCCACAAGTTTAAAGTTGCTCCCACATGATTAGGTGATTAGCTATTTGTATAAATAAGCACCTGATGGTGGCACTGATTGTATCTGGTGAGTGTGTGGACCTTATGGTTTGTGAAATGTTACTTTTTCTTAACTGAAGCCTCAGCAAAACAAACAAACATCTGCATTCCAGAAAATTCACATTGTCTAAAATCTTGTTTATCCAGAAGCTGCATGGGAGCATTTATAGAAATCAATCAGATTCAGGCTCAGACTGTTTAAGGCCCCCTGAGTTCAGTAACTGCCTGTACCCGGCTGCCCTCTCTGCAGACAACATTATTGATAAAACCCTCAGATGTTAGCCTTAAAATGCCAGCTTAATCGCTCTGCCTGTGTTTCTGTGCACAGCTGGATCTGCATTGCCACAGAGGATTCTGATTTACCCTGCTGCGTGCTGGGCCTGCCACTGAGCTGCTTGTTTTGTTGTGTAATTATTCTATGAGCTTAAAGAGTTTAAAATATCCATAAGGACCTGACTGTTGTTATTAATTTTAATAACTTCTGAATTATAAGAACTTTTTAAAAAGCCGCTGTGATCGCAGTATTTGAGTTCAAACTTATTACATTGTGCAAATTTTAGTGTTTATCATTAGCAAGGGAATGCATTCAGTTACTAAACAGATGTTAGCATTTAAGAGCAGCCCTTGATATTTCACTTTTCTGCAGAGTGTTTGGAAAATGTGAAGAGTTTCAGCTGGATGGGTTTTGATCGTCTCTGGGGAAAATAATTTGCCGTCTATGCATTGATGTTTGCAATAATAGAAAACCAGAAGAATCAGATGTCATATTTGTTGTGATTGAGCATTAAAAGTGACTGCATCCTCGGCAGGAAAAGAATGAAGCTGACATTTCAACCTTGACAGATTATATATTGTGTTTGTGCTCCTTTTCTTTTCTCTGCATATATGGCCCTTTGTATTGAGTTATGCGTATGGAATTTCAAGTTGAGGAATCAGGTTTTCCTCTCTTCGCCTTTGTTCACGTCCCCTCTTGTTTGTAGACTAATAAAACATCTTTGTTTTCAGGTATCTAAATGGAACCCATGTTCTGCAGCTCGGAGGCGTCAATGGAAACATGTCATATGAATATCCTCAGCTGCAGCACAAACATTTCACTGGGTGTTTAAGAAACCTGCACGTGGACAGCAAGGTAACATTTTATACATAATTCATTCTGTGATAATCAATATGGATAGTGACTTCAGATTATACAGACACAATTTAGCTTATACTTGGCTAAACAATAGCTGGTCTATAGTAAGCACATTTCAAGAGGAACATAAGCCTCAAGGCTAGATGGGAATAGAGAATTTGCTATTTACTATTTCATCCATATTGGTTATACTCATAGATGGAACTGAGTCTATTCTGTTCAATAAGGGCACTATTATAAGGCATTATTTTCAGCCAGAGTATTCACCTGATCTGCTGAATGGAGGGTTTTTAAATCTTGACCCTGACTGGGCCTTTGAGTAAACACTGTAATAAACACTTATATACAACCATATAAATATATCTGAACAAACATGATAAAAAACAGTAGTTCTACTGGTTATAAATGGTGGGAATGCAAGCTAACAAACAGCTGAAGGATAAAGAATACTCAGCTCTACATTTACAAGTTGATTTAAATGCATAGTATGTGCAATTTGACTTTTTTGACAGTTTTTATTTTTGTTCTATATGAACTGACTCTAAGTTACATGTTTTTGGGGTTTTTTTTGTAGAAAGGTCACAGCATCCCAACTATTTTCTTAAGTTTTCAAAGACAGAAATACTGATAAGGGCCACTTTTAACAATTTGTTTTACATTGCCATGAGAGCAAATAGTCATGAAAAGCTGCAAAACCTGCTACAGCAGCAGTTCTGTCTCTGTATCTCATTAATATATTATGCTGCTTACCTGTGACGAGGCAGCAGCCTCCGAGGCTGTGAATGCAGAAGTGCCAAAATCTGTAGTACCCCGACTGTCCACTTGAGGCTGGCTGCAGAAAAATGACACCTTGATATGTGTTTGTAGGGCAAAGATGTTTTATGGCCTTAACACAAATCTTTAAAGCCTGGTTCAAATAACTGCCTCAGTCTGACGATTTTATACATCGATGTGTTCTCATTTTTTTTTTTTTTGCACCCGATTTTCTGTTTTAGAGGTTTTACTGAGGATTTTCAGTTTTGGAAATAATGCTGCCACTCTGTGTAGAGGAACACCAGTTTCCAGTTGCAGGGGATTTTGACACATCTTTTCGGGTGCTACCCACATGTTCTGCTGTGTTGCAAATTCCATGAATAAATGATCCTAACAAGTTGTATCTTGTTGTGAAGGTGACTTCTCAGGCTATCTTTTATCTCCAGTATACCAAGTTGGAAATTAACATTTCCAAAACATGTTCAAGCTTTGTGTGAGGAGTTAAAGGTCAGGGTCATCTGTTCTTCTGCTCATCCCTCACTTTTAAGGGCAATATCAAGAATACTTTGATGAATTTACTTCAAACTTTGAACAAATGTATATAGTTTGAAGGTCAAAAGTTCAGGTCTCTAGTTCCCATTTCATTACAATGACTGTAAATGCAACATCTCCGGAGCATTTTGTAAGATTTCCCTAAACTTGTCATAAATATCTGCTCTGATGTGAGGCCAAGCTAATTAGGAGACAGGTACAAGTTCAAGGTCACTGACTTTAAATCTTGCGAGCACATTATCTCAAGATTTTATTCAGGGCTAATTGTTGAACTTTTCACCTCCTCTTGGATTTGAAGGTGGCCTGATGACATTTTGGAGGTCAAAGTCCAGAGTAACTCTGCACTCTCACAAAACAACTCTAGCCTTTCTTTTGTAACCTACTTCTGTTCAGTCACTGTCTGATAATTATGAACCTCACTGGTACACAAAACTGTCAGGCAGTAGTTCTAATTTTACCACTAAAGGAGCAATAACCTAATTTTCAAGCTGTGAACACCATGTGCTGCAGACACCAGACTCCTAAACACCTGATTCCATTGGTGTCGAGCAGATTTTTACAGCCTTATGATAACTTCATCATCTATTTATATACGTAGTGGTCTTTTCAGGAACATGTTCAATGTGCTCATGCTTTCTGTGTGGTAGACTTGTTTCTGTTTTTCATAAACCTCAGTTTCAAAAGAGTTGAACTTGGGCAAGAAAAGATGTGAATCTCTGCCTGAAAACATGTGTTATGATCGAGATCAGGAAACTTTGATCACCATGTGAGTTTTTTAAGCAGTCCATAACTTGGGATAACTAAAGGTATACACAGTATAGGAAAACACACATGGGATAATCTGAAAAACAAGAAAAGGAAAGTAAGTGTACAACAAAGAATAGGTAGGGGTAAATCAATATGGAAAATCATGAAAGGAGGAGGATGATCCATTTAACACTGCTGCCACCCCACGTGAACACTAAAGACTAAGCAAGACTGAGTTAGAGTGAGTGCAGGCTTTAAATAAGGAGGGGACCTGGTGAAATAACTAAAATTAATCAGTGCAAAGGTGCATCCAGATACTAATCACGGAGGTAAGGAAACAGCCAGGAAGTGAACCAGGGGATGTGGAAAGTTGAGGAGAAAACAATAAAACTTCCGTAACACCAGCTGATTTAATACGTCACACCTATCATCTGGTGACACTTCTAAGGAAGGCGGAAGTTTTTCATGAAACATGTGAAGATACGTGAAAAATCTGCATGTCTGAGATAAAAGAAAGTAACTATATCTACTGTGACACTCGGTCCACCTATCAATCATTTATAATGAACACCTTGAATAAAAGATCAGTCAAAGTGTACTTTTATCACACGTTAAGAAGCACTTCACTTTACAGTATTAAGTTAATGGAATATAATTTTCTGCTATCACGTTTTCCTTCAGCGAGTTGTTCTCTGTTATTTACCGCCATTACCTGACGCACCTATAGTACTAAGTTATGGTGTACAATTGTCTGTAATCACGTTTCTTTCAACAAGTTGTTCTCTTTAACTTCCTGCCCATTATCTGACATTTCTATGGATGTATTTTCGTTTCCTCCATCAGCTCTATGACCTTGGTTCTCCAGCGGAATCTGCCAACACCCTGCCAGGCTGCTTTTCTACTGAGGACCACTGCGCCAACACTGAGACCCTCCCCTCCTGCAGCAAGAGGGGGCGCTGTCATGGAGAGTGGGGCTCTGCTGCATGCCTGTGTGACCCTGGGTTTACTGGCCCTCAGTGTGAAAAAGGTCAGTAATTTTAATGGTCTTTAACTGACCTGTCAGGTTTTCAGCCAGCGTACAGTTAGACCTCTATGGAGTCACGCATTTTAAGCTTCATGAAGCGTACAATCCAGCTGGGAAATGTGAAAAATTCTACTTTCATAAATGTCACTTTGCTGCTGTAGAAAGATAACCTCTCCTCGCACAAAGTGCCTCAGCAGAACAGTACGTCCTCCCTGTGATATACCAGCAAATTTCCCACATGACAGCTGAATTAATTAAACAAGGCCTGTGTGTTTTTGATTGACAAGCCGCTCCAGAGTTCTCCTTCGATGGACGCAGCCACATCCAGTTCCAGCTCCTGTGGTCGCTGCCTGCAAGACAGACCAGAGTTCAGGTTGGGGTTAGGACACGGGCCGCTGCAGGGGTCCTCCTCAGCCTGCTTTCCCAGGAGCAGAACGAGTATCTGCGGTTAGAGGTGAGTCACTGCACCTTGATGGCTTGGTTTGTCTTGTTTGTGGGACTTAAAAAGGTAATTAGGGCCCTCACAATGATTGCTTTGAGGACCTGTCAGGCTGAGAGTGAGTAATATCAGGGTTGCAGACATACGGGCGGGTACTGAGGGGGCCGATGATTGACATATGCATTTTCTCAACAAGCTCTTTCACCAAGTCTGCAGATAGCTGCTGTAGTAAAAGACGGCTATTTTTAAAAGTTTTGCTATTTACCACAGTTCAGAGATATGTAATATATATTAAATTTCTAGAATAGATGCATACAAAGAAAGCATAGATTAGGAGAGTTAAAAAATAGAAGGCTGTTTGAATGTTAAGCAAGACTATTAACATTAGAACCAGAATTAGAAATCAAGATCTTGATTGTTTTTCCAAGATCAAGGATAGGAGTCATTTGCTATAATACTTTTCAGCTTCCTTATCGATGCCTACTTCAGCAGGTATCAACTACATTTTCACTATGGTCATTTATTCTTTTACACACACAACAGGAGACTTGTATCTTCAGACAGATGAACATTTTGAAAAGAGATGTTCACAAAGATCTTTCTTCTTGCTGTCAGAACAGAATGCCTCAAACCAAGACCTGCCATGCCTGAACTTCTTTTATCCCTGTTGCCATTTAAAATATTTATTCATCAGCCTAACCATCTGGTGTATATTTCATGCATGATGTGGATTAATTTTAGATCATAATCCTGCAATCATCAAGTAGCCAAGATTAAATAACAAAACTATACCTTACAAAAAAAGTCCAAAAACTAAAAATGCTGGGGACCTTTGACAAAACACTAGAGAACACACGAAGAGCACAGGGAGGATTTTCAATGTAGAGCCACAGGGAACTGACAGGAAGATGCAGGACGAACTGACAAAGAACAGCAGACGCACAGAGACTTTAAACACACATGGGTAATCAAACACAGGTGATAGCGATGAGAGACAGTTGAGACAGGGATACAAGTGGACACAATCAGAATAACAAGGGAAACACACACAGACGACCAGGGAGTGAATAAAATGAAACATAAACATGACAGGAAACCATCCCTCCTTTCTATACCACTTATCCATTTCAGGGTCGCGGGGGGCTGGAGCCTATCACAGCTGACATTGGGAGAGAGGCGGGGTACATCCTGGATTGGTTGCTAGCTGATGACAGTTCGACATAGAGAGACATACAACCATCCACTCTCAAACTCATACCTAAGGGCGACATGGAGTCACCAGTCAACCTATTGAGCATGTTTTTGGTCTGTTAGAGGAAGTCAGAGTCCCAGAGAACCCTTACCCTGCTGGGAGGCACGTGCACTACCAACTGCATCACCATGCAAACTCAAACACGTTTAAACACAAATAAACAAAAACTAAACTCATGAAAATTATATTTTGGCTCTTTACTCAAACAATTTTTTAAATGGAGTGCTCTGCTGTATGCTCTACTGTTAAAGGTGCATTCACACCGAACACGACTTTGTGATCATAATTGGGTCGTCCACTGAGGTCCCGTCGTCTGTCCATAAATACTTCATTTCGGTCACTATCCCTGTTGCGTCCCACGGTGACGTCACATCCACTTGAGTTTCACCGTGATTATATATCACATAATAGGATGTATAAGCTGACATTATTCCAACTGTTTCCTTTTTGCTCACCTACCAACCATGAAACACTGCAGCTGATGGCCCTGCAGCAGCATCACCTGTGGGTTCTCTGCAGCCCGTCTAGGTGGAACTAATGTATTCACTAACTAATGTTTCCCACATAGACATGGATTGTTACTCTGTGACCTGAAATAAAAGCTGTGCTTCAAGGGGTGCTGTCACACACTCATGCAATGCTGATTGGCTATTGGCGCACAGTCACAGGCAACATTCCCTGAAGGTCAGCTATTTTAACTTTGGCCACAGAAGCATGAGCAACCAATTTGCCTCGATTGTGGCTGCGCATTGCAACAGAGTTAGCCCCTCCCCATTGCAGCCGTGGATTGACTTTACTTGGAGAGTGGTGACTGAGGTTGCCAAAGTCATGTTTGGTGTGAACGCACCTTCCACTTTGGAAATTTTAGCTTTTGGAGATGCCACTGCACTACTCAATAAAATAATTAAGCTTCAGATAAATTGGACTCATGAAACAATAACGCCACTACAAAATAATTGAAAAATGTAATTAAGCCTCTTACAGCTCTATCTGTTGTGTCATTACTGCCTGTTACTGGTCCACAGTGTTACCAAATTATACACAAAAGGACAATGGTTGGCTGAATTGAAGTGCAACTTCAAGCAAAGGTGAAGATGTTGAAGAATTTGTCGACAAAGCACAACATTAAATAGCAGGAGTGTCACATATGAACTTGATCACAAAAAAACAAAATATTCAAATGGAGCTACTTAAATTTTCCCCAAATATCTTGGCAGAGTCTTGGCTTCATCCTTCGCTGAAAAGTGCTCCAACATGCCCATCCTTACACTGGATTTTCACACAGAGCAAACATACCAAAGCGCTGTGCATTTGCTCTGACTGAAAGGCTGGGGACATCACCCAAGGGAAGCACTGCAGTTCGTTGTACAGCCCTGTTCAACTGGAAGGGGAGGGCTCAAGATCTCCAGATAACCACAAGCTCTTGTGTGAATTGCAATATCATGGAAAACAATTTTACAAGTGGCTGTTGAGCTTAAAAAAATTGCTATTACCAAGTAATTAAAGTCAAACTCATTAAAAAGAATTGATATGCTGATAGAGAGGTAAACTCACCGTCCACTCCCTAAACTTCTGAAACTTAAGTCCACACCTTGTCCTTTCTGCCTATATACTGGTAGAAAGGATGTTTGATGTCATATAATGTTAAATTTATTTACCCCCACATGGTCTTTTGTTACCTCTGGGCCCCCCAAGCGACTGTCGACCTGAGGTTAGTGCATCCAGTTGTGAGATAATGCCAACCTATTGAGGAAATTTATGTTCTGGAGTCTGTGCATTTTGTTTAATTTTGAAAGTACTGGTTTTTGGCCTGTTTGGAGGTAATGATTAATATTAGATCTCCCACAATTGTGTGTTAACATCTACGTAATCCTTACCACTTATATTTTACAGGATATATATTTATGAACATTTTTTTCTTGGCATGGAAAAAGACATTATGTACAGAAAAAGAGATGAGAAGCAAAGAAAAAACTCCTCTTTCAAGCTCCCAGTGGCTGGAAGTAACTGGATGGAACTCGGCTGGCATTTGCTTAGGAGGAGAAAATTGATGTGGCTGCATCTGTACTTTTAAAAATATCTGTACCCGCGGCAGAGGCTTCTCCCAGTAAAAAAAAAATGTAGTTATGGTTTGTGGTCCACATTTTCCGGCCCTACAGCGGTCAAGGTTATTTCTGTGTTTAATGTTTCAAACACAATCGAGAATGACAAAAAGAGCAGAGTGTGAGCTGAATGTGAGGGCTGAGTGTTCTTCAGTGAAGGTCAGATCCCCTGCTCTGCACTTGAGGGTTTTGACACAGCTTGCTTCAAGAGCTGGGCTCAAAGTCATGTCTGAGAGCTGGCTGCTTGCTTTGCCACACCTGGGGCAAAGCAAGCAGCCCAGTCAAAGACCAGTCAACTTTTCTCCAGGAGAAATGTTGACTGGGCTTCCCCAAAGCAGTGCACTAGCATGCTTGAAATATCGCTGAGTGGATATAGAGCCAGTGTTGCCTTTCAAAGCTTTCGTCTCTCTGACTGACAGACCGCATGTGAACAGCACCTGGAATAAATGGCTCTGTTACAACCGCCACAAAGGTCTGCTGTGTGCGGTGAACTTTGTTTGGTGAATTCCACACCACTGCTTTTTCTGTAAAAGCATCTACCCCTTGTGTCTGTGCTTGTTATTTGTCGGAGAGCATTGTTCCTAGCCTTGTTCCTCTTTGTGTTTTCACCCTACATGAGAAATAGCTGTTGTCCTGTCCCCTGGCTGAAGCCCCACATTGACAGCAAGAGGAACAAGCTGTAGCCTTTACTCTCCGTACGCTGTGCAGCTGAATGAAACAAGTGATGTCTGTCCGCAGAGGCATACTGATACGTTTTCAGCCTGACTGTCTCAAAGCTCTTAGAAACACTTGAGCAAAAGCCTGTAGTGTTTGCCCAGAACAAGCCCTAATTTAAAGGACTGCCTCTTTCCCTTTTCTTTCTTAAGGGTAGATATGGGGTAGAGTGCAGGATGAATAAATCAGCACACTTTCACACTGAGGTTACCAGGAGCTAGCTGGGTGTAAACAGCATGAGGCTTTCCGAGGAATAGTGCGTGTCTTTGAGGAAAACATTTACAGTATCTATCTGAAGCAGTCTGTGAAGGAGTTTTGGAGTGAGTGGCACTTACTGTGTTCTTGTCAGGAACAGAATACCCCACAATCACAGATTTCATTCTTCTATATTTTTCTTTAATGGGGTTTGAAAAGTTACATAGAATTCTGAGAATCTCTTGAACATTGTGTGCTTAACAGTGATTGTGCAGATCTCTGCAGGCGCCACAGTAAATGTCTGTAATCAGATTTTTCCTGACTATTGATTGAGTCCTTTGTCCTCGGCTCATCTTTGTTGTGGGCTCAGGGGCAGGACGAGGCAGTGGAGAGAGCGCAGTCAGCTTTTTGCCCATGTGGAGGAGACTCATTGGAGAAGCCCATGCTGGGGGAGCAATAGTTAATTCAGGCCGTGGCTGAATGTGAATTATCTTGCCCCACTGTTTCCAATTAAGCCTTGGACATGTACAAGCTGCAGTTATGGGAGCCCCTCATTGGTGGAGTCCATTGTGTTCGCTCATCCTTAACTGCTGAAGATAATTGTTGTTTCTTGTAAACCTTCCCTTTGGGATGACTCCGCCTCTGCTGCACACTTGTGCATGCTTGCTCTGTGAGGCATTGTGGCCAGAAAAAAATTGCAAAATAAATTTTGAACTCTGGAATTTCCATGCCATTTTTTCCTGGCACGTTCACCACAGAGAGTCTTTTCTGGGTACTGAAATATCACAATTCTTGTTTGGCTCAACCTTTACTGCCTTTTCCCCGCCAGGGGAGCTGGCCTACTTCTTATGATGTTGTTATTCACAAGATCTGTTTATGCCCATCAACGCGGCACATTATGGCAGCAGTCCAGGTCTGCCGCTTTAGAATTTGTGTCACCCCGTTTTACGCTGTATTCACACATCCCGACTAAGCCTTGAAATCCAAACTAATTCATAGAGCACTGCTACAGCTGATGACAAAACAACCACCTTATTAGACTCAGCCATGCAGAAGGCCTCCTTATGGGGTCCTGCAGCAGAGTATGATGCCTTGAATTTGGAGAACATCCAGTGAATTAAAACATCTTTTTAATTCCATGCTCATTATTTTCTCCTTGTCTGTTTCAGTGCCAGAAACTTAAATGAACTCTGTTTTGTTTTCAGGTTGTTCAAGGACAGCTGGCTGTGTTCTACAACCTCGGAGATGGGGACTACAACCTGACATTGCCCCATCACCGTCTCACTGATGGAGAGTGGCATGAGGTTGAGCTGGATCGGTATGGCCGAGAGTTCACCCTGAGACTGGATGGAGGCGGGGGGCGACGGGAGGTCACAGCTTCACCTGGACAGAGTCAGGAGATCATCATCGACTCCTCCACTGTTATGCTTGGGAATTCTTTTCCCTCAGGGCACAACAGGAGCTTCCTTGGTAGGTGTACCAGTGTCTTAAAAAAAAGAATAAATATGAAGATAGATTAGTAAAACTGAGTATTTATCGACCCTTTGTCAAGCCCCACAGTCCTTGGTGACTGCTAGTAGATTAGACAAACAGACCTATTTGCAGTCAGTCTTCATCTTACAGATGCTAGGCCCTATTTTGATGGGGTTAAGCATTGTTTAGAAGTGCAGGGTGCACAGCAGTTTTTGGGTGTCTGTCTTGAGAGCACACAACCCTGGCAGTATTAAGAGGGTAGATTATTACCCTTAATTATTATTAGCCAGTATGTAGATCTAGTTGCTTTAATTGTCTCCTGCCAGCTGGCTGCCTTCCTGCTTTCAGCCAGCTACTAGTGTTCTTTCAGCCCCCAGGAGTTCCCCTTACTCTTCTGAAGGTGTACCCAAATGTTACTGGAAATATATCCATTCATACACCTGCAGGGTGTTTCCATGCAACAGCACCTCCCTTACAAGGTCATCAACTGTTGTCATGGTTATAAGATTAGCTGCCAAATCAACAGAGGGCGAACTTGACAAATCAACACAAATACACTGCCTGGCCAAAAAAAAGTCACCACCTAAGAAAAGGTCACACACTCTAATATTTCATTGGACCACCTTAGCTTTGATTACAGCACGCATTCGCTGTGGCATTGTTTCAATAAGCTTCTGCCATGTCACAAGACTGATCACAGACCACAGCACTGCCCCATCAGGCTTGTACAGTAGGCACTAGGCATGATGGGTGCATCACATAGCCTGCCTCTTTTCTTACTCTGATGCGCCCATCACTCTGGAACAGGGTAAATCTGGACTCATCAGACCACATGACCTTCTTCCAGTCTTCCAGAGTCCAATCTTTATAGCAAACAGAAGCCCTTTTTCTGGTTAGCCTTACTCATCAGTGGTTTCCTTAAGGCTACACAGCTGTTCAGCCCCAATCCCTTGAGTTCCCCTCACAATGTGCATGTGGAAATGCTCTTACTTTCACTATTAAACACACCCCTGAGTCCTACCGTTGTTTTTCTTCTGTTTGATTTGGCCGGATGTTTAAGTAATTTTCCTGTCACGATCATTCAGCATTTCTTTCTGATTGCATTTCTTCCTCAAAGATGATGGTTCCCCACTATTCTTCCAGTATTTAATAATGCCTCAGACAATTCTTTACCCAAGTTAAGTAGTTTTTGCAATCTCCTTAGATGTTTTCTATGCTTGATGCATGCCATGATATGACCCTTCCTAAACAGATGAACATCTTTTCCAACACCACAGGATGTGTCTTTCAAAATGGTTAAGAAATGAGAAGCTACTCACAGCATCAGCTGGGGTTAAATAACTTGTTGCCAGCTGAAAGATAATCACATGTGCGATAATTATCTAATAGGAGGCTCGTACCTATTTGCTTACTTATATTCAGGTGGCGATTTTTTTTATTTTTTTTTGGGCCTGCTAGTGTATTTCCTAAAGTTAACAGTTCAGAGATGTCAGAGGATACTTTCATTCAACATGAGTTGATGGTAAGTACAGCATGTTGCTGAGGAGGACACAAAAACCTGCTTTTAAAAATAGACTTTTGTTTTCAGGGTCATTAACTGACACTTTTGGCAAATTTGGTCACTTTTAAAGCCCCTGGTAACACAAATTATCAGAAAATTTCTGAATATTATATTTTTGCTCATGTGTATATATTTCTATCTATCTATCTATCTATCTATCTCTCTATCTCTCTATCTATCTATCTATCTATCTATCTATCTATCTATCTATCTATCTATCTATCTATCTATCTATCTATCTATCTATCTATCTATCTATCTATAATATCAGCTATTCTATTTAAAATGTAATCTTTGATCAAATTTTGAAGGAGCCCAGAAACTTGATGTACAGTAGGTGAGCTTTATGTAATGTAATGTAATAAATAAATAACTCAGCCAGTAAAAAAAATAACACCAAGTCATGCACACTCAAAGGCAACTTGACCCTTTTACTCCCACCCATAGACCTCTTCCTGTCAAAGGCTCACATTCTTGAGAATCATCTAAACTGTGGAATAAGCTGTTTTATAACAAGATTTTCAAACACTTGCAGATGTTTTTTTTTTCTCAAACTTTCAAGGATGCTTAATGAAACATTGAACTTTGATTTTTTATTAAACATAAAAGAAAACAAGATGGTCTAAACTGCAAAGTTTTTCTACATCTTCAAGATAGTAACTTACCTCTATGTTTGGCCTCCTCATTTTAAGCTAAAAACATAGCTGGGCACTAATGGGAGCTCATGTTAATTTATAAATAAAACAGCAGCAGGGTACAGCTTAACTAGATGTGCTTAGAGAGCACAAACCTATACTGAGGCATTTCTTACATTATAAGCATAAGTTATCCAGGTAAAACTGACTTTTTAATGTGGCAATAATGTCTGAAACCTAAATGATTTGTCCTCAAAATCCCACTGTTTGCATTTTGAGCCTTAGCCTCTAAATCTTTTGTAAGTTTTCCTTGTGGTGATTGGTTGTGCCCAAAGGGGGGATTTTGAACCATCAGCCCACAGTTTAGGGAACAAGACAAAAGACAAAAACTACATTACAGTGTGGATTTCTTCACTAACTCTTGCAGACACCAAGCACATCTTTGAACCTATGTTTAATTTTGGTTAAGCAGAAATTGCTCAGCAAAGGTTGCAGAAAAAAGAGGCTCATTGTTTGTAAGAGCAATGGACCAGTCAGATAGCCAACAAAGGGTTAATGACTGAAAAAGTGAGTGAAAAACATCTATGTAATAAATAAATTAACTTGTAGACACATACTTGAAGGATGGACTTCTCCTTTACCCTATATACCTGGTGACATAAAAGATTTAGTATTTTTTCTGAGCTGCTAGCTGGTGTTTCTACATTTCTAAATCAGCTGTTCAAATGTGTTTGAATCCCTTCATTAAGAAGATGAGAGAGCACAAGTCAGTGGCACTGATCTCTGTTTAAATGATGTGTTAGAGCTCATGCATCCCACAGAGAAAGCAAACTAACCAGCTGAGAAAATATCCTGAAAAAAAGAAGTCCATGCTGACAGCTTAGCCTCGGGCTGTTTGGCTGTTTGCATGCATGAGAGCTTGCGTGCGTGTGTGTTGCTCTGCAGGTGTGTCAGTGAGTCTGTTTATGGATGCATGTGTCAGAATATTAGAGCTTACACCGCTGGCTTGATGTGAAGCGTGTCCATAAAAGATTTAGCCTGAGGACTGGTGTCTAAAAGTGTCTTTTTGACATTACAAACTCATTTTTCTCACTCATCACCTTCTCCTTCTCCATCAGGCTGTTTACGAGATTTAAGGTTCAATGGCCGTTCCATCCCCCTAGATCAGGATGAGCCTGTAGAGGGTCTTCAGGTGGTCACTTCACAGGGCGTCTCCATGGGCTGCACTTCAGACGCCTGCAGGAAACATCAGTGCTCGCCTCCGCTGGTCTGCGTGGATCTCTGGAGATATCATGAGTGCAGGTGCTGTAAATATACAGAGATAACCCAGTACATATACCTGCATACAGAGAGGAGGACTGCATTAAGGAGCCTTATTTATGATAATATCAGAACCACCAGCATATAGTCATACATACAAACATATGGAATAGGGCGAAGACCAACATGCTGCCATGGTTTGGGTGTTTACTGCTACACGTTAAGAAAAATAAACCATACGGTGAGAAACCTTTTCAGTTATTTGTCAACAAGCTGGAAAAAAAAAACTGCTTGGATTGATCTCATACGACGCACATTGATTCATTGTCAGGTAAGAGTTGTAAAATATGCTGACAGTCATGTAAAGATACGATTTAGCACATCTCATCAAAGAAACACAGATGAATTCACAGACAGTCACAAACTGAAAATAAAATGTATTTAAAAAACACAGGATATTTGCTCTGTGATGAAAACAATTAACAAAAAGTTGTCTATCATACTTATTTTAACTGTATCACCACATATTGATAATGACTGTGACTCTTAGAAGAATTAATTAGTCTTATTGCACTTTCTATTATTATTAGGGCTGTCCCTTTAGTGCATTAATTAGGTTTAATTAATTACAACGCAAATTAATGCATTATAAAAATGAATCGCAAGATTAATCATAGCACACAAACATTTTGATATTGGCCAGCTGGAGGACCCGCACATGGCAGTGGCACGTCACTTCACACATACGTCTCCAGTCAAACCAAACAAAGCCCAGGTGACAACAGGAATGGCCTCTTTAAGACTTAGTCTTATTTTATTATTGAATTTGTATATCTACATTTGTACTACATTCTTTAATAATGCATCAGGCCTAATTGGTTTGCTGGATGTCCTCGACCTTTTTCTTATTTTGAATTTGATTTATGAAACACACTTAAAGTGTAATTTGAGTTGCCTGATTGAGCTTGGAATTTTCTAGACAAGTTGCCCTGACTTTGGTTTTATTTAGTCACCAATAAAAATGTGGATTTACAAATCTTCACTTCTTAGTGTATTCATTTGATTAGTCCTGCACTACAATTTTATAATATCCTAGAATTCAAATTCTTTATTTGGGTACTTTAAGCAGATATGAGATTAAAATGCGATTAATTTGATTAATTAATTATAAATCCTGTAATTAATTAAATCAATTTTTTAATCGCCTGACAGCACTAATTATTATTATTATTATTATTATTATTATTAATCAAAATCCCTCAAAAACTAATTAGGTGAAGAAAACATCTCACAAAGAGACAGCAATAACAAAGACACGTAATAAATGAAGCAGATACAAGCTGGATCTACAAAAGTGGCGAGAGGGAAGAAACAAAGGCCTAAACACGGATCAAACTGTAATATTTATAATTTCAAGAAGGTTATATTTTACTTTTTGAGTTTTGTATGTTTTTTTTAATTCTATACCTAAAAGTCTGGATTAGGGTTCTATTCACATATTTGTTACTTTGCATGGATTTAGACTTTACAAGACCTTTCATAGCAGACACATCATATTGTCGTCTCCAAACTTTACATTGATTGGTGTGTTTGTTGGCAAATGTCTGACACAAGCACGCTTAAAATAAGGGTGCAAGCTTGCCTGTGTTTATATGCAAGATGGATGAGAGGATTTATGCTGTTGCCACCATAATAATATTACAGATTCTTTGTTGGAATTACCAACAGCAACAACTACAGGAGCAATACAGCAGAGTCGTTCCATTCCGCAGTATGAGCTTTTTTATCATACGGACACTTTATCGTTGTCGACAGGAGAGGAGGAGAAAGCTGCATGCAATCGTGCACCCATGGGGACGCTGTGTCAGGAGAAAAGAAAGTAAGCGTATCCCTTCTACTTCATCCTCTCTGAAAACAACAGAAAACTCTCAGTATGCTTAGCCATCTTTTTGAGTTGGCCTTTAATAACGTTGTCAGACCAAATTTCAGTCAAACATTTGGTCTCCTCCTCTCCCCATATGCTTCTACAGTTCATTTTATCTTGGAAAAATTAAGATTACATGGCTTTTTGGGTTAGCATGTGGTAAATTGCTGCCATTGGTACGAGGGGGAGGTTTCCCACCCACCATTTTGGTCCAGATCAAACTAAAAAGTCAAAAATTCTAGGCCAAATGGCTGAGGTCAGAAATCACACTTGTAGTATTTTACATGTCTCTTCCTTTTGGTAGAGTACTTCTATGCACAAGACAAAAAGTCGGCAAATACAAGAACCTTTCTCTCTCCTCTGTGAACAGCACTAATATCTACATAAAATGGCTTTTTCCCCCACATTGACCTACAGATGTGACATTCTACCACTACTCAGCAGTAGACCAATCAACCATTTACAGCAAACTTGAGCCCACATGGAAAAGAGGGCCTTAAATTGACAGGAGCTCCAACAGAGATGAACAGAGGAAGTCAGGGGTACTCATTATGTGGAAAATATAGATTTGTTTTAACACCTGAAAACACTCATGCAGCTTTAAAATCAAATATATGAATTCACAATAAGGCAAAATGGGACTCCTTCAAATGTAAAGTGGCATAATCAACTACAAATATAATAAAATATCCAATACAATGATTAAAGCAAGTAGAAAGACAAGGCCACGAGGGCAGAAAAAATGTCACAAGTGAGATGAGAAATGGAGACTCAGAAGGATAAATTCTGGTCAAATTCTGGTCAAGTTTTGGACCCAAAAACTAAAATCAGATCTTTCTAAGGCAATTTTTTGTCAGATTCTTGCCCTGATTTTCCCTCCCAGGTATTACGAGACAGTATGTAATACCAGCCTACAGTTTGCTCAAATAATTGTCCAGATAATTCCCTCAATATTCACAGCTTTCAATCATGGTCGAACCTCTTGTGCTGCCTACTGTGTCATACTCACAAAAGCTGATGAAGGGGAGAATTTAATTATTATTTTATGTATTTTCTTCCTTTTTAATGAAGATTATGTCTTAAAGATTATGCCTGTTGCAACCTGCTTTCTTAATTTTTTACTTAATTTTTATGCTCTAAGCTACAAAACAGAACCCATGGATGGACAGCTAGCAGAGGACATCGATGATACCACAATATATTTTTGCTTTTGTTTGATCATGTTTGAAAAAAAATATCAGAAGCAGAAAAATATGATCTATGTTTATGTTTTAAACCTTAAATGAGGAAACAGAAGATGAAACGTGAAGAAAGGAAATCTGGATAATGGACAGTGTGGCTGTCATCAGCTGTGTGCTCTTGGGGGCCGGCTGAATCTTCTAGTGTGTACATTCAGAGGACTGTGAGTTAAAGTGCAAGTAAATGGTGGCCAACCAAGTTATTAAGCAGCAGAGTGGCACCATTTAAGTAACATTTTTGAAAAGATCCTTTATTAAGTCAAAAAACTATAAGCAAAGTTAATCTCTTTGTTGCAAGATTAGGCAGGCCAGAATGATAACATGTGCAATTTTACAGTTCAGTAGTTCCCACACTTTTTTCCCTTAAAGCCTCCCTTACTCATATAGAAGAAAGGCTCACGTTGAAGAACAGGTGATGTGTTGCAGTAAAAAGTAAATATATTTTTCAGAGACAGGGTAGAAGCAGAGCAGGAGAGAACACACATTTTTAACCAAAAGACACTGTGTAAACTGTCCAGTGAGTGTTACATCATTATTTTAGTTGTGCCCTTTTCATTAAATTAAGAAGAAAAAAAAACAAAGCAAAATATTGAGAAATACTTGTCAAAAGGAAGTGAGACACAGCAGTCACCCCAGTTTAAAACTTGAAAATAAGAGTTTTATACACTTTAAGAGAGCAAAGAGGTTGAATAACCAAAATCCACATTGGCTGACACATTTGAAATGTAAATGGACATTTGGCTCTCAACATTTAAGAGGCCATTCATGAACAAAGGAAGCAGAGCTCCTGAGCGTGGACTGTAAAATACTGGACAAAGCCAGAGTGGCAGGGGGCTTTTGAATCCCGACCATGAAGGCCATGTTGAAAACACATCATATTAAAAATTAGTAATATGGTAACATCAAAGGTTAAGGGGAGTGTGGGAAAAGAAGATTAAGTTTAGATATGAAAGAATATAAAAAATAAGATGTGTGTTCAGTTGTTGTGCTTGTTCAGACTCCACTGGTTGTCCTTGGGTCTTCACACACTTTGACATACTTGGAAGCAATAATCTCACACTTCTGTATTTCTCACAGAAAATATGGGATTTTCTGAATATCACTTGTATAAACTCTGGGTGTATGTTTATTATTGAGGATAGTATTCCCTTTTCAAAGCCTGATATTCAGGGCAGGATGTGAGGAAGTCTAGCTCTTTCTTGACTTGTTGCGTGTGACAGTGGGGACGAAGCCTGTCCTCTTCTGGGAGCCAGCTCTTTTTATGACAGATAGAATGTCCTCCCAATCAAAAGACCTAATCAAGTTGGTGCTCATGACTGCGGATATGGTGCAATTATGAAAAAAAGATTTGCATTTATTACTTTAGAGTCCCCCATTTTTGTGGCCTTATTAGCACTTTGTTCGCATTTATGCTTTTATAAACAACAAA
This sequence comes from Scarus forsteni, assembly GCA_036419115.1. Taxonomy (NCBI): domain Eukaryota; kingdom Metazoa; phylum Chordata; class Actinopteri; order Labriformes; family Labridae; genus Scarus; species Scarus forsteni. Next base: position 40,456,179 of record JAZDUH010000327.1, on the reverse strand, counting down.
ACAACAAAAAAATGAGTGAAAAGTACATATTAATAAATAATAATATGTGATTTGATATTCAAAAGCAGGACAATACCAGATGTATTTTATTTCCATCATTCATCAAATTATGCACAAAAGTCAATTAAACAGCAGGTTTGTACAAACATAATTGCTCATAAAATGGTAAGTGATAATTCTTGAAATGAAACTCTCCAAAAGCTAACCAGAGTTTATAAGCAGGGACCCAGATATCGAGCAATTTATTCAATCAGAACACGACACTAGCATGATGCTTTTCTTTAAGCTAGCGTTGTCTAAAATGTCCTTTTCATTTTATTTCATTAAAAAAAAACTCAACCACAGAGCCTTAGGAACTCATATGTTTTCCTAACAGTTTTTCCTTCAGCCTCATGTTGAAGCTGGACAGTAATGCAGGTATTTTATGGTGTTTTCAAGCTCATTCCAGATCAGTGGACCTCTGCAGGTCACACTTAAGCTTCCACACTTTTGGTTGAATTTTTATGTTTCATTTATGTTGTAATATAAAATGTACAGATCTTGTATGCATGTGGTCAACATTGACCTTACTTCAGGTATTTATGCACAAACACCATTCCCATAATGGTCCTGATTATTAAGTTAAATTATAAGAAATTAAATTTGTATAGCAGAGAGTTTGTAAAATTAAATAACCTTTCTAAAAAATCAAACAATAACTAACCTCCAGTGTCCTTTCACTTTGTTAGGTTTTTAAATATGGTTACATTAAGTAACTGGGCTAAAAGTCTTAGCTGTATGAGGAATATGTCCTGAGTTAATTATTTATGGCAATATCACAGCCTGTGACTTCTGAGTTTGAACATACTGTTAAATGAGAAAAACATGACTTCTAATGGTCACTATAGTTCACACATCACAGAATGATCATCATGTTCTGCTAAGTTTAAAAATACTTCAGCTCAAGAACCTAGCAGATGGTATCTAGTTAAAGTTCAACCTGTCGATTCGTGACAACCTGAGAAAAAGTGTTTTAACAGAAGCTACAGTCGGAGCATCAACTGTCCCTTTAAAATCTGCAGGACCACTCCTGGCTGTGATTTAGAGGCATCGCACCAGTGTGAGACTCCTCACTGCGGCTGGAACTCCACCTTCTGTGATTGCAGCACAGCCTGAGGAAACAGAGCAGGGAGGGAGGCAGGGGGCAGGGGTGAATGATTTTCAGGGGATATTTTGTACAAATATACTGTGGGAGTACTACCGCAGAGCCAATCTCACTTTTTTTTTTCTGTTGGAGTACAGCTTCCAGTGTGTAACGTTCAAAGAGCATATCTTTGAATCTGAAATAAGAGGTGTAACTCCTCAGGGATTTAGTTTTACACTGTCAGCTTAGGTTTCATAAGTCTGTCAAAGTCAGCTCTGCTTTTATCTGACAGCTTCCTGAGTGTCTCTTGGTTTTTGCTTTACTCTGTGCTGTCTCGTCTCTGCACAGGTGTCCAACAGGCCACCTGACCAAAGAGAGCTCAGTGGGAAAGGTGTGCGTCTACACGCTGTGCGCCAGCCGGCCCTGCCGCCACGGCACTTGTGTTGCTCACTCTCCTTCCCGCTACACGTGCCTCTGCAGCGAGGGATACCGGGGACGCCACTGCGAGGTGACGCTCGCCATGTACCACAACGAGGACGGAAACAGCCTGAGCCTGAGCTCCATGTTTGCCATCAGTATCTGTGTGATGGCTTTTTTAGGTAGCTATGTGGATTATGTGTTATTCTACCTTTGGTAACACACATTGTCATCATGTCCTCCATCTGTTTTGTGGTTTAATTATTGAGATGGGCACAATTACTTAAAAAATGAACTCTGTTAACTGTTAATCTGTTTCCAAAGATTTTAACTGTTGGTTTGATGAAGTGGTAAGCAATCAGGTACAAACAGAGCATTTACATGCGTCTGCCGGCCCGGTTTGAAATCAAGCCTGTGGCCAGCTTGCCAAGTGTCCTCCCCTGCTCTCTCTCGCCTCCCTTCAGAAGCCTGTCCACTGTCTCCCTCTCCAGCCATTAAAGGCAAAAAATGCCCCCAAAAATATCTTGAAACAAATAAAGATTTTAATTTGGACATGGAGCATTTTTAATAAAGCCTTATAATTAATCATGGGAGGCTCTGATGTACTGTCCTAATCATGTTATTCAAAGAATAACAGAATGACATCATCAGAAAAGGTCCCAAAATTCAAAATTTAGTTAAATATGTAGTTAAATGTCACAAAATGAAAGTATTAAAGGAAACTGATTTCATGAAATTTTGAAGGTTCAATTGCCATGTTGCAAATTAAAATCCACAGTCAAAGACTACTCATGATTAACAGTTGACAGATTAATAATCATAAGCCCAGCTCAAATTATTTTTATATATTTTTGTCTACTAATATATTTCTGTCATCTGTACACACTGATTTCTATCTTGTTGTGTTATTGTTCTTCTTTGGCCTCATCTTCTTTTTGTAATCATTTTCATTTTGTTTTGTTATGTCTGTAACTTCCCGCTCTTTTATCTGTTCTCCACCCCTGCTTGGCTCTGTGAAATCTACATTCACATTTCTAGTCACTCTATTGATCTCCTGTGTTGTACCAGGAAGTGATTTCTCCACGGGAGGTTTCTGAAATCAGAGGAGCAGGAAGGGAAGCATTGAATGTGTTAATTTGAGATTTGCAGGGAAGCTGGAGTCCTCTGAGGACGGCTTTCAGAGTTTCTTTATGTGTGTTTCTTTATTTCTCATCACCTCTGTGTCCCCTGTCTCTTTCAGTGTTACGCTCTGAAGTCAATTTCACGCTCAGCCTTATTCTTTTTTTTTTTTTATCTCTACACCTTATTTTATATCCCACCGTACACTCATCTCGCTCACTTCAAGTCTTATTCCGACTTACCTTTCACGCTTCTGTGTACAGCAAGTTTCTGTTGTTCCCAAGCCACTCTGAATGTGTCCACACTGTGCACTTTAGTCTTGTATACTCTGTTTGAATCAGGGTTCAACTACAGAAAACAGCCCTCAGGCATACAGACAAACTCAGCTCTTTGACTGGTTTCACGCTCAAACTCCAGTCTGATTTTTTAAAAATAATAATCTAATTTTTTAAGTAATAATCTAATTTTTTTTTACTCTCAAATCGGGGGTTAAGGACAGTGATAATGATGGATATTCACATGAAAAGATTATTTATAATGTGACAAAACTGATGTGAATAGCTCCCAGAGTGCATGTACATTGACAAATATGTGGCAGGGTTACTGTGGACATAGATTTCACAAAAATGTGGCAAACAGGGTAATCAACAAATTCAAAAACATATTAATTATTCACAACAGCATCTTTGTGCCAGTAAGTCTAAAAAACACATTTGGCGGAACTGTTTTGTCCGTCGGGTATTCAAAAATCTGAAAGCACTGAGCTGGAGAAAAGCACTCCAGCTTGCTATTTTACATCCTCTGGTGAAAAATAATAAAACACTCACCACTCGCTGCTCTTTTCTCTTTTTATATCAAACTGCAGGTCTCAAAGTCATTGTGCCAATATGGTTTATATTGCAGGTGCTTAGACATTAACTATTGAGCCTTTTGGTTCATTAAGGCAGCTACAGTAATTGGCCACTTTTCAGGAACACCTTCATAACTAAATGTCTTTTAAACTAAATCAAACTTGATTTTATCCGGATAATGTCCTGGTAGCCCACCCTGACATTCCCTGACAAGGTTGTTCCCATTTGCTCCCTTAAGCAGGGGGGATGTAACCTGACAAGCCAGACGGACAGTTTCATATGTCCGCCACAGAAATATTTCACAAGTCCTTCAGAAACTGAATCAGGCAGGTCCATCTGCTCTGCAAGGTTAGGGGGTATGGCCCCCTTTCTCAAAAGGACACTTGAAGTTTACAAGTGGGGCAAATCCTGATGTGTTTTATGTTGTAGAAAAGTAACTGTAGCACACATAAAATATGACTTACTATGTGAACAAATATATATATAAAAAATTGAAGACAATAAACATAATCTGTTAAAGATAGATGTTTTTGCTCATTTGTATTTTGTGTAAATAATCTTTTTTAAAGGTGAAGTGTGTAAATTTGGCATCATTTCACTGAACAGATATGGTGAATATAGGACATAATGTTTCTATTTGTATGTAAAGTCTGTCAAAATAGGTGTGCAATCATCCCCATAAAATGCACATTTTATTTTATCAAGTTAGAAAAACCTTTTTAAATTTATGTACCAGGGGTCTCCTCTTAGTGGTGGCTGACAAAACGATACGCCATGTTGTCTACTGGTGGGTTTTGGGGACAAAAAGAGTGAAAGGTCATTTCTAAACACGAGTCACCTAAAATCTTTAGGCATCTTAACTGACCTATAATCTATATAAAATAATACTCACAACTATGAATGAAAATCCCCTCATCTGGTAACTGTTGTAAATGATGCCTTGTTCAAAATCCTTTTTGGTCTTCACCGGCTCTCATCACTTAGTGATGTGATGTTTTAGTTATGGACTGGCTCATTCCAAAATCTGAATGGTAGACGTTCCTTAAATACCAATTTCTACACACTGCACCTTTGGCTTTATTTTGTGGGGGAAAGCGTGAAATACCTATTTTAAAACTTGTTACCTCTGCCAGGAGGTCATGTTTTCAGGAGAGTTTGTCTGACTGTGAACAAAATAACTCAAAAAGTAATGGATGGATTTTGATGAAATTTTCAGGGAATGTTCAGCATGGGAAAAGAAAGAACTGATTCAATTTTGGTGTTTATCCGGATCACCGTCTGGATCCACCATGATGAAAAATGTGATTTTCGTGAATAACTACTGAACTAAAATAGATATCATTATGAAACCAGTTGCTAATGGTGTGTTTTCATGGTCAAGGAATCTAAATATTTGCATGAAATAAAGGTAGGACTAATATTTGTGGTAAAAATCACAATATGGGAGAGGACTGTGGTGCTGGCAGAGGTCTGCGCTCTCCGAGTGCTTTTCTAATTTCATTTTTAATATTTCCCTCTGCCTTAAATCTTATCAAGAAGTTTCATCCAATCGCATTTAGGTTTGATTCTGAGTGTAAACACATTCAACCAATCAGAAAGCTTCTTATGAGGTAGGCCTACATCAACGCAAGTCCATGAAAAACAACGGAGAGGGAGAGACGCTGCAGATCAGCTGAGAGCAATTTGTCAACAAAAAGTAATAAAGCTTAACATGTCTTTGGCTGGCATTCACTGCTTTCTTTATTTCAGGCATGTATCCAAACGTTAACCCAATTACACTGCTGTTTCAAGGCGTGACATTTTGCATTCACTGTTAAAGCCTTGGAAAAAGAATGGTGGAATGAGTTAACTCCCTCGGAGGGGTGATTTAAGAGAGAATGAGGCACACAGACTCAGCGGGAGACAGGAGTGTTTCAAGTGAGCGTCTCTGCCTTTGTGTGCATGTGCACAATCAAATGGTATTACAGTGTGAGATGACACAGATTTTGTGCCCTCACAGACTGAATGTGAGTGTCTGTAGAAATCTTGTTGAGGTGTTTTTGCATAGAGACGCTGAATTGGGCTTTAGATTTTGCCAGGGGAACTGGTAGTGCCTAAATGCAAACTCACTTTTACATTTTCAGACTTACTGCTGCAACACTTTATTTACAGTTTGCAGCTAAAAGGCAGTTGACTCTGGCAGAAGAGTGGCATAGTGGTGCAGCAAGTAGTGTGCAAGCTTAGAACTCTATGTCAGTCTTGGCCTTTCTATGTGAAGGCTGCATGTTCTCCCCATGCAAACATGGGTTCTTTTTCCTCCCACAGACCAAAAACATGCTTGTTAGGTGAACAGGGGACTCTAAATTGCCCCTAGGTGTGGATGAGTTAATAATGAATGTTTGTTTATCTATGTTGGCTGGCAGCAGGTCCAGAGTGTACCCTGCCTCTTGCCCAGTCTCAACTGGGACAGGCTCCAGCCCCCACCGCGACCCCGAAAGGGATAGGCATTATAGATGATGGATTGATGACAGTAGCAGAGTCATATTTGTACAAAATCAGGTCATATTGTGCATGGCCAGTGTTTCTTGCACCATGTTTGCGAGGTTTCACAAATACAACAGATGGTGGAAGTAACAGCACCATGTGTTGTTTTTACTCGTTCACCTTCGTTGTGAGCTCACATTAAAACAAATGCTTACATATTGGTGCTTTAATTAGACAGCACAGCCACAATAATTCAGCATGCAGTCCTTGAAATGTAGTACTGCTTTAATAATCTGGATATTTGTTTCTAGAAAAACAAATGATAACAATAATCTGGTTCCTGTTAATTCCTGTGGCCTCTAAAACGAGAAGAATTGAATTCTGGGAGAGCTTTGGGTTCGCCCCAGGCTGTAACTGGAAGACCAGACAGGCTAAGATGTTTGCAAAATCTTTGTGGCTTTGTTGTAAGTTGTTTCATTTGTTCTTAATTTGTAAACTACCTAAATTGCAAACGTGTAAGCGTTTCATTAGTGCTGTTCAGCCGTTAAATCTCTGTTTTGGAGTCTGAAAGTGACTGAATGTTCACCTAACAGCAGACTTTTAGAAATAGCTTAGCATGCAGAGCTTAATGCTGACTGCATGCAGGGACATCAGAGCACAGGTGAGTCAGGACTGACACAGCAGCCTGTGGCACGTCATACATAATAAATGCTCGCAGCAGAGACAAGATAAAGTCATTATTTTGGTACAGAGAAGTGATAAAGAGGATAAATATTTAACCAAATGCTCACTTTTAATGTGTAGGGCATATTTGGATAAGATTTTTTATGCTTACGCTCTTCAGTAATGGAGCAATAAGTGGTAAAACTAACATCTTTGAATTATTCAAATTGTGATAAATAAGGCAAAATCAAAAACAGATGAAGTCAGCAATGAGAGTTTAAGGTTCACATCACAGCCCTGTATGCTGGTAAGGAGACTGTGTTTAAAGAGTAGGGTATTGTGAAACATTTGAAAGTTAATTTGGAATTAAGGGGCTCTGGATGTGAGTCTCAAAAAAGTTTCTCTTTGAAGGCTTGACTTATTAGATGATCTGAGGCTGCATCCTGACGTGAACCAGGTCAGAAGTTCAAAAATGTATACCAGCTCCCGACCATTGACTGCTTTGTACTGAAGGTGAGCTGCAGAATCTTAAGATCAGTAAGAATAAGAAGAGGGTTATGTCGGCTCTTTGTAGTGCTGGCACAGAGCTGAGCTGCTGAATTTTTAAGTCTGGACTCTGGTTAAAGAATACATATTGTGTTTTTGTTTTTTGATGAAATAGTATGAATAGATTGATGACCTTACAAATATAAGTTCAAACTAGTTAGGGACGTGAAGTATATAAAACAGGGGTACCCTATGTTGAACCCTGAGGAATCCCATGGGCTTAAATTACAGTTTCAGGGGTTCAAAAATTCAAGGTGTTTATTAGTAATTGTTTTGCACTTGCAAGAATTTTGTAATGCAACATGTGTTGCGATACACTGGTGATATTGCAAGATATCTTGATATATTGCATCACTATAAACAGAATGATACATCATAATTTTTGCCCTTAAAAATGTTTTTTTGTAATCTTTTTGCCTCAATATTGTAAGCATAAAAGGACAGTTTCTATTAGACTCTTATAATTAGCATGGTGCCTGCAATATTCACAAACTTTATTGTGTCTCAGTGACAGAAGAAATTGCAATAACTAACAGAGAGAACGAGAGTAAATGGCTGAATGTATGCTGCCAACCAGAGGATGAACTTAAATAAAAAGCAAATGTTCTGAATATCTTTAAATTATTAGACAGTGAAATATCAGTATCAATACAGTATTGTGTCAAAAAATATTGTGACACATCGGTGCATCAACATTTTCTTTCACCACTATTTGTGTTTTAATAAAGTTCAGTTATAAAACAGTTTTTGATATTTAAAGACCCCTATTTTGTCTATTTTGTCACAAACTGAATACTCCTGATCCAGCTGTATTCTCAGTCTGTCAGATGCTCTGTCAGAGTACCTGCCCGTCTCAGACATGTTCCCTCTGTACTGTAACTGGTTGAACTATCCTATTGTGTTCAAAAATAACTCCAGCCCTGCTCAGCTCCATGTTTCAACACCTCTGTATTATTTCTACAGTCCTTGCTCTGCTCTGGGCTTGTCAACCCAAGCCAATGGGTTTACACTGCTGATGAAACAGTGGTAGGACTTCAGAGAAATGCATCTTTTTGTTGTCCAGGTGTAGAAGCCATTTCAGGCAGCTATCCAATGCCATGGACTTTTTTAGGAGTAATTTCTCATGCTGTAAAAACTAAAGCATACTAAAGCACATAACACCAGTCAGTCTGTTTGGGGGGCTGAGGGAATTAGCTGTTGCAGGCAGCTACTGGCGTTGTAAACAGGAGTAGAGGAAAACTTCTACAAACACCGAGGGGTATTTTAAACTCAGGGGCATAGTACTGGATCTTGAATATTTTCAAAAAGGACCACACCACAGTTTTAGTGATTCAATCACAGTTTGTTAGAAAGGATGCCAGAGGCAGCTAGGGCAGCTACCATAACCACAAGTGATTGTAGCACTGACCACAGTACAGCTTTTTACTGAGTTTCAATAGTTTGAGTACCAGATATGTGTGAAATATTTCTAAATGTCATAAAAATTAAGGCAAAGTGCAGCATTTCTTTGCCTTCAGTGACAACTTTAACTTTCACTTCATTTACACCTTTAATAACTGAAAAGTACATTTTACTTGTAACTGTGTGGTATTTTTCTCAACAACATGGTAGAAATAATTGATTAGTCATCAAAAGTTGCTTATTTTATCACTGAACTGTTCAGTGTTTCAGCTCCAATATGGCTCAGCAGTGATGACACTGTGCTGTGTTAAATCCCATGGTTGATGGTTTCATAAGGATGGTTAAAATCTAATAAGATCAAGATTCAATATCCACCCACATCTGCTGCCAGCCGACTTGGTTTTAAATGTATATGTATTGATATTTCAACACAAAATGCCACTCTGAGACAGTAAGATAAACTCTTTCTTTTATTCCCTCTCACAGCTGAGGAGAGGGATGAGTTGATTGTGTAAGCATTAGAAACTGTAAAATGCTTAAAATGGGACATTTTTTCCCCAGTCCTCACAAGGATAGAAGGACAGATTTGTGTTAGAGGCTTGCATGTTGTTGCATTTGCGCGGCTCTGTAGGGCCACATCACTGTTTATGAGTCTTTCTGTCAGAGACAGCCTTATAAAACGCCTGGGCCATTCACTGCACTGTCCCTGCCTCTCCAAGTGACTCAACCGTCCCTGCAGGGCATGAGGCAAGTATTGGGACATCAGTTATTCTGACACTCCAGAGTGAAACGTATAAAGCGGTCTTCAATATTTGATAATGAATTCAAAGATGATGGAGTGTGGCCTTGGCATCATTCATGAAAATTCATGTGTTGCCTTCATGCAAAGTAAAAGAAGGTACAGAGTGTTTGAAGCAGCTCGGACACTGTCGCCAGAGAGTCGTTTGTATGCAAGCCTTTCACCTCTGAGAGAATCAGCCCTGTTCCTCTGTATTTTAGATGGAAAAGGGACGCCTTTTGTAACACTTTATCTTAGGTTGCAATATGCACCAATTACCAGCAGCTTTTTGTAGCACACTGTCTGCTTATTGGCCATTATTGGAAGCTCCTGCGGGTCTGTGAAACATATTCTGTTGCTACTATACTGTTAACTAAGAACGTTTACACCTGAATCCTTTTTAGAAGCTCTGAACCAAGTGGGTGTTCCCCTTGGATTAAACTGAATGTTTGTGAGCTCTGTTCAAACTCTGTTTCAGAACAAACAGCTGTTCACTGACCAGAGTTGATCCCAGCTCACTACCACACAAAAACTGTAAGGTGATGATGTTGCAGTGAAAATGCAGCTGACCCTGAAACCAGATCAAACATGTCAAACAGGTTAACTCATCATACTCATTACTCCACAGCCATAGTACAAAGACCAGGAGCAGCTGCTATAGCAGTAATAAAGCTACTGTGCCATTATGAGCTCTTTGAAAAACCACACTGACCTCAGTACAAGAGGCAGGGGAACATTGCTGGAGGTCCGTTGTTGCTCTGCTACCAGGCAATTTTAATTACAACTGATTGTATAATAAGGATGATGGTAATGATTTGCAATTCAAGTAGGTCTTTACAAAGCTTTTAGTGCTTGAACCTTAACACTTAAAACTCACACTTAACAAGAAATGCTTAGAGAACACAAACCTCTCCTAAGACATTTCCATTTGTTGGATGAATTTGTTACTGAAATTGTAGAAAGTTTCCCTATCCATCCCTGACATTGCCCTCAAAATCAGTTATGCACTTTTTAGTTATTTGAAAAAAGGTGGAGAACTGCCCATTCTTCCAGTGTTGACCAAAAAAAAAAAAGAAAAATCCTGGCTCTGGTTCCATATTCCAATCAATGCTTAAACAGATCACATCCTCCGTGCCATAATCAAAAGGGGCCCTGGAATTTCATCCAAATCCACTTTTTGAGCTTTCCTGCTCACAGATAAACTGACAAACAAACTCAAGGCCAAATAGTAGGTAACTAAGACAAAACGTTTGTGATTTGTTTCAAAATAATAGTCCATACTAACAACAGCTAATTAAAGAATTACTTCTCTAGTGGCACTACTTTAAAGGCTGTAGCAAGCAAATTTAGAAAATAATTCACAGCAATAACCTTCTTAACCAGTTATTTATAAGAAGTAATACGGAGGCATTTATAGTTAACTCTTTATATGTAGCCTACTGACTGTATGTTATGGTCCTGCAGAATTAGGTGCATATCAGCTGTCGGTCCTGTGGACTGAATATGGTAAATACAGTCACCTTAGAGTAACATGTCATCTGTTTGTCGTTTCACAGGTTACAATGCACAAGAAGTCTTCTTCACTATTCTTTGCACCTATTAACTCCTAATTAAGTCTGAAAAACTTAGAACATGGTCCCCATTTTAGCGAGCCAATATCTTAAGTGTAATTTGCCTTTAGTACTTTAACATGTCTTCTCTGTTTGATAGGGTACTTCTATGGACAAGACAAAAAAAGTCTCTGGCAACAGGACTCCTCCCACTCTCCCTTCTTAAAGTCACTTAAAACAGCTTGTCTCCCCAAACCCCGGAATAGACCTGCCAGTGTGACATCCTACGATTGTTTGATCATCCCATTTACACTTGAAAAAGAGATCTTTGAGCTTAATGGGACAAGCCTGGTTAAATAAAGGTTAAATTAAATAAACTAATTTAACACAGGCAAGCATAGTGAAAAGCATTGAACAAATGCAGAGTTGTTGAAAACATGGTGTCAAACAGTGCTAAACTGATCAACTACCACAAATCAGACCTGTAAACCACTCAGCAGTGACTGGGCTTATATCAGAAAATAATAACTTTAATGTGATCCTCCCTCCTTATCATGGCCGTACTGAGAAAAGCAAGTCAAACATCACTGAACAATATCCCTTTAATTTGCAAACCTCAATTACAATGATAATGAGAAACTATCTCAAAATGTAAATAATCAGAATACAATGATTTGCAAATGCTTACAACCTATATTCAGAATACACTGCTATAAAAAGATATTTGATGTTAATAGATATTTGCCAATAAAATGTAATGTTTTTTTCAAATATTCGCTCATTTTGAAATTTATGCACAAAGTACATTTCACAAAAATCAAGTTAAGTTCATTTAACTTGCACTTTTAGAGGTTGTGACAAATGTGTTAGCTGACGATGATTTTCTGAAGTGTTTCTGAGTGGTAATAAACTTTACAGAATGATGTCTGTTATTAATGCTGTGCCGTCTGAGGGATCAATGGTCACACTGATTTTCTGCCTTGCTGCTTACATGCAGAGATTCTCCAAATTCTTTGAATCTTCTGATGAGTTTATGAATGGTAGCTGGTGAAATACCTGAATTCCTTACAGTTGTATGCTTAGACATGCACTTAAACTATCAGACCATTTGCTCATGCAGCTATTCACAGAGTGGTGAACCTTGCCCCATCATTGCTTATGAATGAGTGCTCCTTTTTTATCAAAACGTGAGACTCACCTGTTTTCAGTTAACCTTAATGTATATCAATATATTTCTAAAAGGGGATTTTAGCAGTCCTCAACTTTACCCATTCTTTGTTGCCCCTGTTACAGGTTTGTGAAAAGTGTTGCAGGCATCAAATTTTAATTGAGAAAATATTTGCAAAAAGAAACAAAGAAGTTTATCAACTTGACCGTTACATATTTCCTTTGTTGTGTATTAACTTTAATATCGACTGAAATGGAGTTGCAAATCATTATATTCTGTTTTATGTTTTAAACAACGTCCCAACTTCAGTAAATTTGAGGTTTGAACCATCAAAAATCAGTTTTAAAAAGTGGGAAAAAACACTCTTGATGGCCAAGGATCTAAAATGTATTTTTTTAAATTTGTATCGAAATAATAACGAGCAATTAACATAGGTTGCAAGCAGTAGGTATGCTTTTATTAGCATGCTAATAAGCAGCTTGATAATGACAATAATTGTGAACTTAAAGTATTATTCCATATTCCTTGCTTATTGCATTTTTAAGTCTTCAAAAACAAGCAAAAATTGCAATAAAATTCTAATGAAAGAGGGAAAATACTAAAACAGCTCTTGTTAAACCATGGTGAATATGAATTTAAAGTTAATCCAGTGGTTAGCTTTAATGAACAGCTGGTTCTGCAGTTGTTTAATGATGGCCCTCATCACCACAGGAGCCACTGTCATAAATACACACACTCACACCCCTGCACCCAGCCAGACTGCTAGCCTAGTGCTAAATTAAAGGGGGACTCCTGCTCTGTCTCAGCATGCATTAAAAGTTAAAATGATCATCCATAATTAAGTTTTACATAAGCCGTCACAGAGCGAGGAAGAGTGCGGCTCGTGTTATTGACAGACGAGCCGATCGGACTGAGACTCGTTAGTCCACCATCAAATCTGGCGTTTTGGTTTGTGAAACCTGGAAGAACTTAGCGTCCCATATGGGCCCTGAGTGCTGAGTATTCATGTAAAGTGCCTGTTCTTCTTGTCCCTGACACTCATATAAATAAATGATCTCCTGCCATCTCTCACCTGTCTCATTTCCTCCTACTTGTTTTCACTCTTCCAGCCCCTCACTCATGCCTTTTCTCATTGCTCCTCATTACCCTTCAGACTAGATCATGGTGAAAGGGTTAAATGTCTATGATCAGACTTGTTTACTCCTTCATGATGCACCGTCCAGTCTGGCCTGACATCATAATACTCAGTTCGTAGTAGCGGTTAGAGGGCAAAGAGGCAGCAGCAGCAGCATTATGGATTGATGAATGAGCGCGATGTTTGCTCCACAGCCTGATTGATATTGATCTCTCCAGGATGCACTGCACCCCCCCCCCCCCCCCCCCCACACACACACACACACACTCACACACACAAGTATAAATCGTAGTCGTAGTAGCTCCAGGCGTAAGGACTGCTACTGTGTGTTTACCTGAGCTTAATTGTGTGTGTGTGTGTGTGTTTGGTATCGAACCCTTCACCCATAGAGATGTGTGGATAAGCTCAGGTGAAGCTGTGGTGATGCACACTGCAAAAACTTCAAATGTAGTACACTTTATTTGTTTAATTTTTCTTTTTGCCTTTCACAGCATAGTATTGATATTAAGTTCTTTTATTGATGTCCTGAAAAGTGACCCAAAACATTTTATTTTACAATATTGTCCCTTTGATTTATGATGTTTTGCCTGATATTTTTGACAAATTTATTTATTTTATTTCATGGATCTTGGACTTTTTGTCTTGAAAACATTTTTTTTATTTCTCTGTATTGATTAACAATGTTTAAAGTTTAATATCTGAAGACTCCTTTCTGAATGCAGAAGAAAGCTTATAATTCCAAAGGGACAACATACAACCAAAAGTTCTAAAAAGCAAACCAAAGAACTCCAATTATTCATCACAAGTTCAAAAAGTTAATATACAGCTGTGATTGGGCAGCCTAACCCTCAGGCAATGCGTTGGCCATGTTCAAGGCGATCACTTTGCCAAAGTTCAAAAGTTGTCTTTTCAGGCGATGTCGTGTGTGGTTGTGCGGCAACAGCCAATCAGCAGTGTGTGCTTGTGTGACGGTACTCGTGACAAACAGTTTTATTCCAGTATACAGATTAACAATCTATATCTGTGGGAAACATTAGTCAGTGAAGACATTAATTCCGCCTAGATGGACTGCAGAAAATGGACATACGATGCTGCTGCAGGGTGATCAGCTGCAGTGTTTTGTGGTTGGTAGGATATTGAAAAGGATACAGTTGGAATAATGTCAGCTTATACTGTACATCCTCTTGTATGATATATGATCACGGTGAAACTCAAGCTGGGCACCGGTGACCAAAATGAGGTGTTTAAGGACACGTGATGCAACTTCAATAGGTGATTATGATGTGATTATGGTCGCAAAGTAGCATTCTGTGTGAACACAGCTTTATAGAAATCCAACTTTAAGCTAATATTAGACAGCATTTACACAAGAATATCAAAGACTCAAAACAAATGATGGAAAAAATGACAACTCGAGAATGAAGCAGCCAGAATATTTTAAGTGGCCTCCTGTGGTTTACAGCTGCATGAGTAAAAGGGACTGATCAAACTTTTGAAGAGTAAGTTTCAATCATTTCAGAAAAAATAAAAGCTTAACTTATATTTTGTTAATTAGTCCAAAGTATTATTGTTTCATTTTATTGTAAAATCTCACTCCCATAGGGTATGTAATAAAAAAATGGCCCTTAAACACATGTAGTAGTTGATCCCTGATGTTAAGATGCAGCTCTTTTCCCTCCCCTTTGTAAACACCTTGGTCTGCAGGGTCAGAAAGCTATAAACATTAGCTATTCGGCTTCCCAGATGACCATTGCTATTACATCATAAACCCCAAGGAGAAAAAAACAGAGCATTATAAGGGGCATTTTCTGTAATGAGGAACAGGCATTTCTCTATGAACTGAGTTTAGTAAAAAGGTGAGGCATGCCTCTGCTACTCAAGCCCCTTCTAACATCATTAAAGCAAGGAAGATTAATAAGAATTGAAAGTACATCTAAAAGAATGTTATCTAAATGTAATAGGAACGAAAAAAGTCAAAGATATCACATTCCAGGACACTCAAGTAATTCTTATATCATCAAAACAGTTCTGCAGATTATTTTTGCTGTGAATCACAAGTGCACTTCTGTCTACCAAGCTCTCTAACAATCTAAACCATCATCTGCTTCGTGCTGCAGTGGTTAAGACTGATCTTGGTTTCCATCCCAGTCAGAGAGGACCTACTATTCGAGTTTGCATGATCATGTGAATGCGTTCATTCTCAGCAGTAACTTCAGCCCTTATAGTCAAAAACATTCTTGTTAGTTTAACTGGTGACTCCAGATTGCTGGTAGGTAAGAGTTAAGTGTTCCTGGTTGTTTATATGTGTGTGAGCTCTGTGAATGACTGACAAGGCTGAACCTTGGCCTACCCCGGCGTACCTCTTGCCAAATGAGAGCTGGAATAGGCTCCGGCTCTCCTCACTGCCCAAGAGAAGAAGAGGTGCAGACAATGGATAAATGGATCTTAAGTAGACCATGCTCTGCCAACTCTGTGTGCTGAGGCCTTGAACATTTGCTCTGATTAAAAAAAGAAATTAAAATAGACCATTGGAAGAAATAGACCAAGTGTTGGCATAGGTGCCTTATTGCTTGTGGGAAGCTGACCTGTAATCCAATAAGATTACAGAGAAGTGCTGCTGGCTTCTAAATAAAGGAAGTCAATGTTGAAGTTTAACAGAATTGCATGAATAGTTTTTTATATGCAGTACTTTATATCCATGTCTATACAAATAATGACTGTAACAGACAAAATCAAGTCTGTTCAGTTCATTCTCTATGAGCACTAATATAAAAGATTTACTCACTGTCAAAATGTTTTTAATATATCTATGAATCTAAACGTCTTAATTTATATATATATGCTGTATATTTATCAATATTTTGCAGCAAAGTGGGACAGCAGATAGCGCACATGCTTTTCAGCAAGAAAGTTGCCAATTCGATCCTTGTGTCAGTCAGGGCCTTTCTGTGTGGAGTTTACATGTTCTCACCGTGCGTGCATGAGTTCTCTCCAGGCTCTTGCAAATGAAAAAAATATATAAATGTTAGGTTAGTCTATGACTCTAAATCCCCCTTTCGATGAATATGGATGGTTGTCTGTCTCTCTGTCTGGCCCTGCAAACAGCTGGTGACCGGTACAGGGTGTACCACGCCTCTCACCTAATGTCAGCTGGGATAAGTTCCAGTAACCCCAAAAGTGATAAGAGGTATAGATAATGGGCTATAAATGTCTGTATTTTAGAGATATCTATAAATTACTTTCCACATATCTATCTACTTATAGAAATATAAAGAGTATTTAATTAGTTATATTCATGTATCTTTTTTATATTTTCTTGGGTCAACATGTCTTTTTTGTAAGGAAATTTACTATGTCAACTGCTAAAAGTTTCATAAATGTAAGTCAAACTATATTCAAGCCGTTGTTCAAGGTGTGCATACAAGTTGCTGATTTTAAAGCAGGTTTTGACAGAGACTCTAAATACTATTACAAGGTCTATTGGCTAATGCTAAATGTTGTGTCACTCTGCACCAGTGCACAAAGCAGGTCCATAAAGACATGGATGACAGAGTCTGGTGTGGATGAACTTGACTGGCCTGCACAGAGTCCTGACCTCAACCCAATAGAACACCTTTGGGATGAATTAAAGTGGAGACTGAGAGCCAAGTCTTCTCTTCCAACATCAGTGTGTGACCTCACAAATGCGCTTCTGGAAGAATGGTCAAAAATTCCCATAAACACTCCTACACCTCGCAGACAGCCTTCCCAGAAAAGTTGAAGCTGTTATAGCTGCAAAGGGTGGACCGACGTTATATTGAACCCTATGGACTAGGAATGGGGTGTCACTTAAGTTCATATGCGAGTCAAGGCAGGTGAGCAAATACTTTTGGCAGTATAGTGTATATTCTCATTTTGTGCGTTGATGGAAAATGTGCCATTGCTCTAGTTTGTTTCACCTGTTTCCAGGCAGCCAAAGTAGCTGTGAGTGAAAGTGAAGTAAACAAACAAAACTCTCAAACTAATTAGAAAGAGAAAAAACAGTGTTCAGCTGAAATAAATGAAAGATTGTATAAATTAAAACCCTGAACTTTTTGTGTTCTGAAGAGAACACTGCTTTGGAAGAAGTGTCCTGAGATTGTCTGAACCAAAAGAAAGTTTTTGCAGTGCAGGTCTGCAGGCAGCAGCTTGAAGCAGGTAATTCTGGAGGTGAGGGGGGAGCCAGACACCGGCCTCATCAAGATTCTGGTGTTTTCTGTAAAAGTGAGAGGGCCAGGTCAGCTGATCAATACAGCTCCCAACCCTCCCCACGGCGAGGGGAGAGGAGAAGCTTACCATCTATCTGATGTGAGAACTGCACAAAAATATGAAAGCAGCAACCGATGTGAGAGTGAAAATATGGAAATGATCAATTTAATTGAGATAAGAATTTTTTGTAGCGACTGCCTCACTGGGAGTTGTTTTTCCACCTTTGTTTATGAATACCTGCCTGTTAGTTCGACCCCAAAGAGCCCTCAGCACATTACTCTCTCTCAAAGCAATTACTTTAAAAATCCAGACTAATGTGATTACTTGGTATTTCTCAGAAGATTTCCAATTAGACTGATACTTAGCACGCACCATATAAACTATTCTAGTTGAAATGGATCCCATCTAGTGCTGGAGATAAAAGCCGAGGCCAGGCGGAGGCCAGAGAGGAGCCAAAAAAATAGCATCAGTGAAAGACTTAATGAGAGAGGCAGAGAAGATGGGAGATCCACAACAGTGAGACAAAAGGAGAATTACAGAGATAAAAAAGAAAAAGTGAACTTATTAAAAAAACACAGAGGAGGAAGAGGGAAAGAGGAATGGCAGATGGGAGAAAAATATTGGTTGAGATTAATGGACTTTAAAGGTCAGTCCAGCGTGTTGTATAATTCAGCACACAATAGCTGTGATTGATGTGTGTGCTTTAGGACCTTTTCCGGCTCCACTCTGGCAGTATTCCTCCCCACGCTCAGCGGAGACACCCGGGCTTTGACTTTAAGCTGCGAGGAGTACAAATTCAGTTAATAGGTTTCCAAGGTTCTGTGCTATTTTTTTTAAAGACTGGAAGCAGCTGACAGACGGATGGTGGACGGGTGGAGCCTCTCAGTCGGGTCATCTCCGGAATATCCAGGTTCCATGATTTATGTATGATTTCAGGATAAAATATCAGCCATGCACGTGTCAAACACGCAGTACGATCAATCCACCACCAGGGGACTCTTAATACAAGACTTAAGACAATAAGCTGAGACCAAGATTGTAGCTGTTCAATGCAATGTTGGGTAGCATCACTTAAACCCTTAAAATATCTCATTTTTTTGTTTACTTATCTTGTCCAAGCAGTACAAAAAATTATGTTTCCTCCCTTTATTAGTCACCATTACAACAACATACAACTTAAGGTTAACTTAAGGTTAACTTATGGTTCATGCATGAGCAACACAGTTAACATGTGGTTAGCGTCACCAGAAAATGAGCCAACATCCCCTCTTCCCCTGGTAGAAACCCTCAGGATAAGGAACTGGTCTTCCTGGAACATAGGGGGGGCTGCCTCAGTGGACGTGGTCCAATAGAACTTGAAAGGGCTTTGCTTCCGCACTTGGATGGAAGTCTGTCAATTTAGCTAATGTATCTGTCATGAATAAGGAGTGCACCAGCTGCGTTGCATATAATTGACACACAACCTGGTCTTTGTTTATAATATTGCCATCAGCGGTATGGTGCCCAAAGTTCTTCTACGCTGTGCTTCTTAGATGTTACTGTCTGTTTAGAGTGGCTCATATTTGGCTTATAAACATCATACTGTATATTTGAAAGCGTAGTTCAAACGGATATCCAAATATAGAGTACAAGGTGACAGACCTTGTTA
The DNA here is from genome assembly GCA_036419115.1 of Scarus forsteni. NCBI lineage: Eukaryota > Metazoa > Chordata > Actinopteri > Labriformes > Labridae > Scarus > Scarus forsteni. The sequence goes on along the minus strand of JAZDUH010000327.1, from coordinate 40,437,090 downwards.
ATGTTTTTGCTGTGATGGGTGTAACATCTTGCAGACACTATTGCTACCCTTTGGCAGAGTGCAGAAGTTTGCCTGCAGGGTCCCATTTCATGATCTTAAAGTCTGTAAATAAGAAGCAGTGTTTTATGTTTGCAATTTTTGTGTGTGAAAATGCTAGTTTATGTATCTGTAGCTATGCAAAAAAAAATCTATTTACATAATTCATAAGTGAAGAATGAGTTTGTAAAAAATTACAGTCAGTCTTCTACATTCTTACTCAAATGCACTGGCATCACTTTGGTTCAAAAAGTTATCCACACATTTGACAGTTATCAGAAGTTTGGCCTGAATATCTGGTTATTTAAAACAAGGAAATGCACAATACTGGATGACTTGGACTTTATTTTTGTTATAGTGGTATCAATGTAATCTATATTTTGTTATTTTTTCTAGGTTAATAAGAATAATAAGTAAAAATTTGAGTTAAACTCTTAAACTACTCTAAAATAAGTGCATTTTGGGGATTTGTAGAGTGTATCATTTTAATAATAATAATAATAATAATAATGATAGAGCTGAAAAAAACATGAAAACATTGAAAAAACATTGATGAAAAAACATTTCAAGCTAAGGATTTTTGGTTTCAGTTCCAACTGATTTTAGGTTACAGGGGAAAAAACTACATGAGTTAAGACAACAAATGATTTTTTTCTTTAGGTAACTCATAATTCCAACATAATCTGCTTAGTCTATCTTATATGACTGTAAAAGCCTATAATTTATGACAATATTCAAAAAATTACTGACATTGATGGCAAAATCCCACATCTGTTATAGTTTCTGCAACTTAACACATAAGTGCAAATTTACCAAAAAAAATATGTATGAGAAAAAATACTTAAACCATTTTGTTTTGTTTATTGAAAAATACATTTAATGCCAGAAATATTGAGTTTTCACAGTGCAGCTTAACATTTCCTTGAAGAGTGAACAATGACGGATGAATCATGAATATTTATTCTGCCAAATTGATCTTTGTTATGGCAGCTATGACTCTGTGAAAAACAAATCAAAACAGAAAGAGAAATCTATTTGTTTCTTGGATCCTGATTGGAGGCCTGTGTTATTCAGCCGTATTTTTCGTCTCTGTGCTGCACATGCTTCTGTTTCCATGTCTCCATTAACACGCCCCAGCTGTGTAATCTTTCCGTGCAGATCAATGTGATGGAAAATCTATTCACAGGCAAAATGTTAGTCTGCTCTGCTTCTTTTTAGTGAGACTGAATTTCTTCTTAATTTGTTGGATATGCATTTATTGTGTACACACTGCTTATATTCGCTCCCCATGCCCTTCCTCGTTTCATCTGTTTCCACTCACATCATTGATTTCATTAGCACCTAAAGATGTGCTTCTCTGCTGGTACTGTCACCTGCATGATGACCGAGTGCCCCGCTGTGTTAACCCGCTCTCTGGCTCCCCTCAGTGTTGATGCTCGGCCTCTTCCTCTACTCCTGCTGGAGGAGGCACAAGGGCCTGAAGGAGGGCGTCTACCATGTGTCGGCACACCACGGCGAGTGGGAGGACATTCGAGAAAACGTGCTCAACTATGACGAGGAGGGAGGAGGGGAGCAGGACCAGGTAAACATTTACACCTGCTGCTGTTTAGACAGACAGAGGAGGTAAACACCACACAGGTCTGCACAAATACTGCTCCTCCTTTGGATCTCAGTTTTTATAATGTGCTTTAAATGTCACCATGGGGCATTTCAAGACCCTTTAAACACCTAACACAAACAAATACGATGAAAAGAGAACCGAACACTTTGTAGAGAAAGGTTTTTGTTGGTGTCTCAAAATGAAATCCAAATACCAGTCCCCAGGAGATCAGGAATGTGAGCCAATTAAGTGAAATTAAGCAAGTAGACAGGAATGGCTGTTAACGCCTTTGTTTTAATAGTGCTGCTGGTAATAGCATTTCTCTCCTCTGCAATCAGATAATTAATTACTGAGCTAATCAATGGGGCTGTTGTTGCCACCATCTCTGCCTTCATGGTGGATCTTTGTCTTAAACAGAGACACAGGTTCATTTGCTAGCAGAGGCATTAGCCGAGCTACACTGCTCCCGGCACAGATTGGTGTCATGTGGCAATGTTGTTTTTCATTATCTCTTAAATTCCAGGGAAAAGAAAAAATGTTTATTCTACAAAGTAAAAAAGAAGGGATTTCAAAGATCTATGAAGCAAAACATGAATTGAAGAATGAAAAACTAAGGGTTAGAGGAATATGGCAGCTGGATGCAACAGATGAACTATGGGAGAAACATGACGGGAAAAAACCCACAGTTCAGTGTGGAGGGAGTCAGATGGGAAAGTTAAAGGGAAAGTCTGTGATTCTGTTTTCTTTGTCTGTTTGTTTGTTAGCACAATTACGCAAAAACGTCTGGTGAGATTTTGCTGAAATATCAGATGTTGGCAGAGACCCAGCTTAAGTTGATAACATTTTGGTGGTGATCCAGATAACCACCATTAGCAAAAGATAGTTTTTGCTCAATAACTGTCTGACTAATAAAATGGCATCAACATGATTCTGAGTGCTAGTTGCAGGTTTTCAGGATCAAGGGATAATATTATGACAGTAACTTAATGAAGTAACTATTGCATATAGATGTAAGAACATGTGAGCCACATTGGCGGAAAATTTGCCCTCTCCGAGTGCTTTACTGTTTTTATTATCAAAAAAATGCTGATAGAGAAAAAGGACATTGTTGAAACAGTTCAAGGTGTAGTCAGCGATGTGGGAGAAAACAAGTGGAGAGGTTGTTAAAAAACTAATTTAGACCCGCCTCCCGAAAGCTGATGGACGTGAATCGTCATGGAAACGGCCGTAGAAACTGCGTAGCTGACCAACATAGCTAGGGTAACCCCAACTTGTCAGACAACTCGACTGCCATTATTGATAACATCACAACAACAGTACATTTTGGCAGATTAGACAATAAGATGAATGCCCGACGGCTGTTACTGTTATGTGAAGCACCACAAAGCTAATGTTGCTTACCTATCCAGCAGAAAGACGGCGACATCCGCGTCCGTTTTCAGGTCTTTCAATTGGCAGAGTTCCCACCGTTGGAAAGCAACACCAATGTTGATCCGGGTCTTCGCTCTTTAATGGTCATAGCCCTTCTTATTCACTTTGCACTCCTCTGACCTTTTTCTTTTGGGCTGTTTTTCAGCCATTGCTACTGCACATATTGTATCTCTCTCTGACGCTAACTGCGCATGCTACGCAACCTACTACTCCCCTTCCCCCCTCTGTCTGATCTGCTCATGAGTATGATCGTCCCCTGGATGTGGGGGGGTGTACCCTGTTTTGGTGGCTCAGCCCAAGCCACAGTATTTACCAGCTGAAATTCAGAGCCAAGGCTGCATATTGAAACCAGACTTTTTTTTCAACATGCTGTCAGTGGTGACATCTTGTGGATGGAGAGGAGAAATACGGTGATTTTGACATACTGCATTAGATTAAAGAATAGAAGATCACTGACTACACCTTTAAGATTTGAGACACATTTAGACATTTAGAGCCTTTGCATTTCCTCGTGTTGAATTATTGTGTTTAGTTTCATTTAATAATCCCAACAAAGCCTCTCTGTTGATGACTATTTTGTGATACAACACATGGGTGACGTATCCTTCCATATAAACAAAATTAAAACACAACAGACTACCTGAGTGCTCTTGCTGACCCTGTATGACCAAGGTGTATCCATTTTCTGATGGTTTCTTCCAACAGGTTGATTGACCATTTCCCAAAGCCCAAAACACCTCAGACTGGTTTCTTGAACATGACATTGAGTTCAGCCTTGAAAGTCACCAGATCTCAATCTAACAAATCACCTTAGGGATTTGGTAGAATGAGAGTGGTGTCAATGAACTGTGTGATGCTCTCTGGTCAACATGGACCAACATTTCTGAGCATTTTTTCCAGCACCTTGTTGAATTTATATGATTGAAGAAAGGAAGTCTTGAAGGCAAAAGGGGATCCAAGGTAGCAAAGTGTACCTAATAAAGTGGCCAGTTAGTGAATGCAAATGGAGGAGCTTAGCAGTTACATTAGTTTATTTGTAAACATTCTGTGAGTGTGTGCAGATTTTCTCCCATGTTGGATGTAAATGTCTCTCTTCTGTGCTGTGTCTTTGGCAGGACTTCTTTAAAACTGCTTCAGAAAAATCATTTTTCTCTCCCTCTGTTTTTCTCAGAACGCCTTCAACATGGTGGAGCTGCAGCGCTCCCTCCAGCCCAGCCCAGCCCAATCCCTGCGCTACAGCTACCCGCAGAGCATCATCTCGTACCCCCAGACCAAGCTCCCTCAGGACAACAATAAGAAGGGAATGTCTAATGGGAACGGCAGCGCAGCCATCGCCCTGCGCCTCGCCATCCCCCCCTCAGAGACAGAATCCCTGCCGTCCCCTCTGACTTTCCGACGCTCCCAGAAAACGCTCTCCTTCTCCAGCCAGGACTTAGCCCGCTACCTGTGCGAGGTCATCAGGGACATGGAGCACCCGGGGGAGCTCGGCACCATGACCACGCCACGCCGGCCCAACGGGAGGGAGCGTGGCCTGGCGGCGGTGCGCTCCCTCAGCTCGCTCAGTGCATCTCAGGGTTCAGAGGATAAACTTCAGGCGGCCTCCAGCAGCCGGCAGGACAGGTTCAAAACCCTCCGCGCTATGGTGAGTGATTTGAGGGGCGAGTCCAAGACTGCAGAGGCCCAGAGAGACAAAGTGAAGGAGAGCAGAGGGCAGCTGAACTGTGAGAAGAGCGGCTGAGGCTCAGAAAATCTGAACTGAAGGTTGCAGAAAAAGCAACGCTAATCAGAAGCGGTTGGAGGGAAATCCAAAGGGAGATAATTAAATGTGAAATACTGGGAGGCCGCCCAGGGTCTGTGTGAAGTCTGCTACATGTACTGTATCGATGAAACTTTGAACTCTTCAGCTCTTTGATATCAAAATGTTTACCAATGAATGACCAGATGTGATGTATTGTTTACTCGGCATTGCACTGTACAGTATTTACTCCACAGAGAGCACTTTGGGAAGCGCCCTGTGTCCAAACTCATCTGATCATAAAGTGTCTGCAAATGGGGTTTCCTTCAAGAGACGCCAGATTCTTTCTGCTGTTAATGACTCATGAAACCATTTATGTGAAAGATCATTTTGTTTCATTTGTATTATCCATTTCTTTTTGAATAAATGATTATCTTTGATAATACCCAGAGCTCCATCTCGTTCAAACAACAGACTGTAATTAGGATCACTGGATCTTTTTTTTGTTGTTGTTTAAGCCAACTTAGATTAACGGAGACAAACAAAAATATCTTTTATCATACATGCACATTAATAATCCTTTTTCTCATTTGCTTTAGCTCAAGTTTGAAATGGGAGTGATATCTTCAAAACATTAACCCTCTTGTCCTCTTTACAAGCCCATGTTTGCCTTGACTCGCGTTTATTTATTTGATCTCAGTGTTTTCAAGAATAAAAGGTATGTCCATCAAATGATGAAACTTCACCTATGGAGATAAAACCTCAGAGTCTGCAGTCATGTCGAGTTTCCAGTAAGTGATTTCATGAATTCATTGCTAGCTTTCTTACATTTGCCAAGGAGGTTATGTTTTTGCCAGACATTTGTTTGTTTGTTTGTTTGTTTGCAAGATTTTGCCTGCAGTACAGATTTTTTCATTCCATTTCCATTTCCATTTTGATGGCGATCCAGATAACCACTATTAGTAAAAGATTGTTACTGTCCAATAACTGTCTAACTAATAAGGACATCAACATGATTCTGAGTGCTAGTTGTAGGCTTTCAAGGTGAAGGAATCATATTATGATGATAACTTTGTCATGTAACTATTGCTTATAGATGTAACAGCAATATATGAGCTACCTTGCCAAGCTTTGCACTCTCTGGGAAAAAGAAAGAAATGAGTAGATTCCAAATAACTAAAAATGTTGATAGAAAAAAAAAAAACTTACCTCATTACACACAGCCCTTAGACATTTGAAGCCTTTGTATGTTCTCAGGTTCAAGTATGATATTCAGTTCAGTTCCATTGAAGAATAAAAAAATGTCCAAGTTTTATAAAGTTATTTCGACGTTTTAAAGGAAACTTTAAAAAAGATCGACTAAAATACATAAATCTAAGAGCAGGAGTAAAGAGTACATTTTTTTAGATGTTGTACTTGAAGGTACATGTTAAACATTTTCCTTGCTGATGCCTCAGCATAAATACATCAGTCAGTAGCATGCAGTGAACTATAAACATCACTTATTCAATCAATCAGTTTTAATATAAGCATTGTAAATACATAAATGTTCTCTCAAGACACTTTACAGTAGAGCAGGCAGAAGCCACTCACTTCATTTACTTAATTTATTGGAAACTTATAGCAGTTGTGCATGAATACCAAGCCTTAAATATCATAGTAAGTGTGACTGAACCACCTGGTTTGATCCACATAAGGACTAAGTCTTCAGATGTATAACATTTTAATACTGGAACTGTTCAAATCTCTATTCAAAATCATGCAACTTCCATTTTTTTCTGCAGCCACCCTCAGGTAGGTACTCGATAAACTGTTTTGTCATGTAAAGTGAATTATATAAAAGATAAGACCATCAGTTTATTATTGTTCATCTTATTGATTTATCATAATAGATTTTTTGTTACTGTCAACTACTTGACAGCAACAATTTACGGTAACAGCAACTTTGGCTATCAGTGCAGCTGTAATAATACTGTTCCTGCCCAGTAATGTAGTCTTGAACTAAATAGTTTGAAGTTATTTTTAAAAAAATCTTTTCTTTTCTCAAATTAGAAAAGATTTTTCAAATATCAAACTCAAACCTTTAAATTAGTTTGGGTTTCACAACAAAAATGTTTTTTTTATTATTATTTGTTCATCAAATTGAATTGAATTGAAAAATTATTTACAAATCTGCCCCAAAATCCTCTCAATATGACCAACTTATCAAAAAGTTGTTTCTCGCTGTATGCCCCGTGCCAAAAAAGCAAGGTTTTTATGTTACTGTTTCAGGCAGACAGGCCAAAATGTAGGCAGTAGATCATTTTTCACCAAAGAAGTATGACTGCCACAGAAAGTTTTCAACATTTTCCTGAAATGTGATGAAAATTACAAAGTACACATCTTGAGCCACTCTTGCAGGTATGATATCATCAGGCTTTTAGTATAAAGTTGTCATTTTGAGAGTGGCTGGCTAGAAAGACTTGGTACAAGTTAGAGATTATCTAAATGGCAATAGCCCACAAATGGGGGGCTGAGGCGCTAGAATTGCCTATGGTGTTATATTTTCCAGGAGAGCCAACAAAGGATCATTTGCACTTTTGGTGTTAAGAATCCTAACGGCGTGTTCCCACCGAAAGCATCGCAAATTTTTCGCGCGTTGATATTACATACAAAGTCAATGTAAAGACGCGAATTGACGCTGCATCGGGGTGCGCATAGAGCGGTGTCAAGCGTTCAAGCGTTGAGCGGTGAGCGACGAGCGTTTCCAGCAAAAAAACGCGAATACACTCGCTTTCAACGCTTTCGGTGGGAACACGCCGTAAGAATGTGCCATTAAACAGCCAAAGTGAATGAGAAAACCTATTATCTGTCCTATTGTGTAGGTGGCAATTACACTGCCTGGCCCCAAAAAAAAGTAGGCACCTGGATTTAACTAAGCAAATAGGTACAAGCCTCTTACTGGATTATTACTGCATGGGCGATTATCTTTCCGCTGGCAAAAAGTTATTTGACCTGAACTAATGCAATGAATAACTTCTCACTTCTTAAACAATGTTGTTAATGTTAAACCATGTTGAAAGACACATCCTGTGGTCGTGGAAAAGATGTTAGTCTGTTTAAGAAGGGTCAAATCATTGGCATGCATCAAGCAGAGAAAACATCTAAGGAGATTGCAGAAACTACTAAAATTGGGTTAAGAACTGTCCAATGCATTTTTAAATGCTGTAAGCATAGTGGGGAACCATCGTCTTTGCATGTGGTCAAAGAAAACCTTGATCAGCGATCACTGAAATGTTTGGCCAAATGAAATTGAAGAAAAACAACAGTAGAACTCAGGGGTATGTTTAATAGCGTAAGTAAGAGCATTTATACATGCACAACTCAAGGGATTGGGGATTGAACAGCTGTGTAGCCTTAAGAAAACCCATAACCAGTAAGGCTAACTGGAAAAAAGTACATCAGTTTGCAAGAGAGCAAAAAGATTGGACATTGGAGGACCAGAAGAAGGTCCTGTGGTCTGATGAGTCCAGATTTACCCTTTTCCAGAGTGATGGGCACATCATGGTAGGAAGAGAGGCAGGTGAAGTGATGCATCCATCATGCCTAGTGCCAACTGTACAAGCCTGTGGGTGGGGGGCAGTACTATGATCTTGAGTTGCTGCAGTTTGTCAAGTCGAGGTTCAGAAACATTTAGGCCCAAAGACTGAGGTCAGCTGACTACCTGAATATACTGCATGACCAGTTTATTCCATCAATGGAATATTTATTCCCTAATGGCACGGGCATATTCCGAGATGACGGGACCAGGATTCATCGGGCTCAAACTATTAGAGAGTGGTGCAGGGGGCATGAGACATCATTTCCACTCATGGATTGACCAACAGAGTCCATACCTTATACCCCATTGAAAATCTTGTAGGATGTGCTGGTCAGACTCTCCTATCATCAGTACAAGACCTTGGTAAAAAATCAATGCAACACTGGATGGAAACAAATCTTGTGACATTGCAGAATTTTATCAAACAATGCTACAGCAAAAGTGTGCTGTAATCAAAGCTAAAAGTGGTCCAACAAAATGTTAGAGTGTTTGACCTTTTCTTTTGGTGGCAACTTTTTTTTGGCAAGGCAGTGTACAACATGTTTAACATGAAACTCACCTGTAACAACAGCTCTATTCACTCAGGAACAATCTAAAGAGAGAAGAGGAAAGAGGAAATGAGAAGAGGAGAGAAGAAAAAAGATAAAAGAAGGAAAACAAAGAAGAAAAAAGTCAATTTTAGGATTAATCATTCATGTCCACAGCCTGGAGCCTCCTGACCTGAGCTTGTGGGAATGCCAGGTGAACTCAAAGCATGGTGGTCCAAGAAGGTCAACACACATGCAGACTCACATACTGAGTTAGCATTGCTGGGATCACACAGCTGGGGCAGTGAGGGAGCTGCTGATGCTTTTAACATTGATATCACGCACATGCACACATAATGCTTCAGTCATTCATGAAGAACTACTAGAGTACAATTAAAATGATCACCTTATGGACTTATTCATATGAACTGTTTATTAGAACAGTTTTTTTATTTAATCACAAAGGTTCGCCTAACTTGGCAAACCAGATGGGCCATTTTAATAAACTGTATTTCACTAAAATCAATCTGAGAAAGAGCTCATAGAAAGGACCTTTCAGAACCATATCAAGCAGGTGATTGGACAAATCAACATTTATTATGGCCAATCAGATAATATTGTTGGCAGGAGCTACTGTGCTACATAATGTGAGCCACTTAGTAAGAAATCTTGTCTGAATATGCCAGAAGTGGAGCAAAAATTCTTACAGAGAAGATTGTAGATGACAGAATATAAAGCTTGAACACTATTTTCACCCCTAAGGATGTCATTAGATGATCTACCGCCTTCCTCAGATGGTAGACAGGTGTTTGCTCATGGACCAGCCTTTTTTGAGCAGGACTGAAGCAGAAGTGTTTTTAGGCATGCCAACATCCAATACCTGAAGGGATTTTAATCTTTAAAAATGTGTTTAATGAATATCTGGGACTAGTTTTAGCGTGTTGAAAAAGAGTTACTTATTAGTCCTTTACACCAGCCTTATTTTTAAATATTAAGTATTATTTCAGCATCAAGTGTTGTGAAACTAAATTTGCAATCAGGAAGGTAACAAAATAACACTGTAGTTATTTTTAAATTAAAAGACAAACAAGACAGATCATTTCTGTTCAGTTTTAACATATGTTCAGTATACAATAATATATTAATAATACAAGTACAATAATCATAACAACATAAACATTCATGTAAAATACGGCATTAAAGGGAAAGAAAAATCCCCCCCAAAAAAAACAAAAAAAAGAAGACGGTAAATGGACTTGAGCTTATATAGCGCTTTTCTAGTCTTTGACTACTCAAAGCTGCTTTACACCGCAGGTCACACCTACCCATTCACACCCATTCACTCTCCCATTCACTCACTGATGGTTCAGAGTTTCTATGTTAGTTATCCATCAGTATCTCATTCATTCACGCCCTTTCATGCCCATTTACACTTCACTGACGCAGCAGTTTGAGCAACTTGGGGTTAAGTGTCTTGCCCAAGGACACATCGCCATGTGTCACCCAGAGCTGGGCTTGAACTTGCAACCTCCCAATCACTGACCAAGCGCACTATCCAGCTGCCACCGATGCCCCCAAGATGTTAAGAAAAATACATGAAAACACAAAAAACACAATACCAACAAACTCTTAAGAGGACACAATGCCCCTACCTCCACCCATCCCCTTATTTTATTTTGATTTTTAACATTTCTGCTTGAACTAAGTCCCCAAAACAAAGCAGAAGGTGATTGCAGGTGATGCAAGAAAAAACAAACAATCAAGGATTCAGGTTCAGCAAACAAGGGAGGGATAATATGTAGCATTTTAGTCCCAGTAGAGCATTGAGGAAGGCCTTTGAACAGTAACAATTTGGATGTTATGATGATGTGATTAACAGCTCTGATCTAATCAACTTTTATTTTATTCAGTTATCCTCTCCTCAGCACTCAAACTACATGTGACCTCTAGTACAGTACAATATCATTTACATAATTTAATAAAATAATAGTTAAAAGTTATTTTTATAAAAAGTACCCCAAATAGTGAAAGACAGAAAAGCTACTCCATTATAATGTCAAGAGCGTATTTGTTTAGCTAACTTCCATCCCTGATACCAGAATATGAGAGAAGGTGTCACTGTTTCAGCCTCCCGCAAAGTTAAAGGAGCTCCACCTGATTGTTTTGTTTTCATTTATGTTGCTGTAGAGGGACACACTGATAATAACATCTCTGTGTGAGCTCAAACATCATCACAGACTTCACACAACACTAAATCTACCTCCTCATATGTTTATTAAATATTACTGCTAATGATCTCCTGCCTCATAAAGCATTATCTCTATGGTGTAGCATGAATACACACTGCCACTTACAGGCCAGCCCCTGACACTACACAATCCAAGCAGCAGCTCATTACTGCTGCATCTGTCTCCCTCTGTGGGATTTCCTCCGTGGATCTGAGCATCCTTGAACGAGTTCATGGCTGTTTCTGGCATCATACATTAAAATTTAGCTCTCAGATAATTACACTTGTTAAAAGTTATCCATGTGCTGCATGCTTGATTGGTGTAAATTTAAAATGCAAATTCTCACTAGCAACACTTGTTTTTCCTATTTACACTGTAAACAGTCACATAATAGACTCTAGATTTGAATTAAAAACAAAATTAAAGTGTAAATTGGACTCTGTGCTGCATGCAGATCTGCATATGCTGCTTGCAGGTCTTTGACTCTCAATGTTGACAGGATGAAGTTTCAATTTCAACTGCGGATAAAAGACAGACATAAACTTGATGTTTAGGTACGAACTGTCAGGTCAATCAGTAAGAACAGAACAAAGTCAGAAAAAAAGAAAACTGGATGCCTCAAACTGCCCCAAAGCCGAAGAGTATGCCAGTAGGCCTACAGATTTTTTTTTTCATCCTGTAGCCCCCTGAATTGGGGAAATGCCCTTTTCATTAAACATAACTGGAGGCTGCACCAGTGGCACCTACTTTGGGGACAATGACTTCCTTCAGGTCTTTATGCTTAGTGATAAATAAAACAAAACACCAAACAAACACAAAAAATCTGGTGGATGCTAAGTGCTCCAACAAAATTAAAATTCCTGTTTTAATCCTACAGTTCGTCTCATCCTGTGCACCCTTGAACTGTGGCAGACACATTTCAGTGACAATAACTGGAGCCTGCACCAATGCCACCTGCATTGCAAGCATGGACCTCTGTGCATGGGGCATGCAGCGAGAACTGCTAAGCTATTCGTGACCCTGTTCAGTGGCTTTTTACACAGAATCTGAGGCGTCCTGGTTACGGCAGTTGCTGAAGCAGCTGAAAGGGGTTGGCGTCCCTTGCCTCTGGAGCCTTGGAGTGTAGGGTTTACACCCTTGAGCTCTTAAATTTGATCACACAGATACCTATAAACAAAGTAGGGTTGACATTGCTGGTGGCTCAGACGTGTCATCAGGAATGATGCATAGCAAAGTGCCGACCCAGCATGTGCTCCCAAACTTGAACCTGAGCAACTTTACAGGGTCAGTATAGACTGTGCTGGTAGGGGGTCAACAATAATACTGTACCTTTTCTAGGGGCCCACAATTTCTGCCAGAAATATATGAATAATAGGGTAAGAAAGAGGAGGCAGTTCCATCAACAGCATGGTTATACATAAAAACATTTTTAAAACAAAAATATATGAGGCTACTCAAACTGAGGGTGTTTGATGACACATTGTTATATATCACTGTGACTGTGTTGTCCAGGGAGAGCTGGCATCATGATCATATGTTTGTGCAGGAACAAGTTAAAAGTTCAAGACTTCATAGAGGATTGGAGGGAAAGAGTGAGCAGAACTTTCAACAACCTGAAGTGTTTTTTGTATTAACTTACTACTTTATTAAGTACTTAATACTACTTGATTTTGATAAGAAGAAATAAGTTAAATGTTGCCATAATGTTTTGAGGAGTAATGAACTGAAGAATAACATTTTTTAAATATATTTCTCTGGATGTAATATATATTTGAGTCACTAGAGGTCACTCTTAGTTCATTAAGCCGCTGCAGCTTTGTACACGAGATGTTTTGACACACCAGGGACTCTTGAAACGAGAAAGAAAAAATATTAAAAAATGCATCATGAAGTACTTTTTTTCGTGTTTTTCAACCATTAACCCATTTATGCCCAAATAAATGGGGGGGGAGGTGTGGCCACTGTCTATGATAAGTACTTGTGTATCAACAAAACTGCACATCAACATTTTTTTTTAACCTCATAAAACACAAGCTAATGCTATGGAAGCCTTTTTAAAAAAGGAATTTAGGGAACTTATGAAATATAAAAGAAATACTAAGTCATAATTATGAGAAATAAAATCATAATTATGAGAAAAAGTCACATTTTTGAGATTACAAATTCATAATTATGAGATAAAAAGTCAAAATAATGAGAGAACAAAGTCATAATTATGAGATAAAAAGTCATAGTGATGAGAAAAAAGTCAAAATTGTGAGATTAAAAGACATAATTATCAGATAAAGTCATAACTATGAAATAAAAAGACATAATTATGAGATACAAAATAATAATAACGAGAAAAATCAAAATTTTGAGATAACAAAGTCATTATTATGAGAAAGGTGTGTTGCTATAGGATCGGCCATGGACTTGGGGCACATGAACAAATGGTATCTCATAATGTCGACTGTTTATCACATTATTGTGACTTAGTATTTATTTATTTATTTTTAGTTCCCTAATTTCCTTTTTTTAAAGTTGCGGAAACGGGTTTCCATACTGATGTTAGTTAACAGAGAAAGATTGCTTAGCAAATAGCAAGAAAATTTATGGTAACGTATCAAAATCCTACAGACACAGGTCTGAATACCTGTGAATTTATTTAGCTTGTTAGAGTATTCTAAGAGGACCTAAATGCATCAGTGTACCTCATTCTACAATTTGAAATAAGTAAATTATGAGAAATCCTGCAGACAGTGTTTTCCTTTAGTTAGTGACAAGCAATGTGCCCACTGTCAACTTTTGTTGCCACTTACAGAAATAAGCCCATGAACAAATAAATATTTATCCCAGGTAAAAAAAATTGGTAGAGGGTTGCTCTAGAGACTTGAATGATTAAATAATCATAAATATGTTTTGAGGAAGCATTAGAAATTTATGAAAATGACCTCTTTCCAGGACAATTTGCATCCGTCATGTCTTCCACCGCAAGGAGCAGGAAACAGATGATGTCATGTGTCAGGAACTACTTGAAAACTATATTTTATAAACCAAAATCTTTGTCCAAGTTGTCTACTAACACATAAGTGCAAAAAGTTGCATTACTACAACATTCTTTGTTGTGAGTAGAAAATGATAGTGATATACTTCAGCAACAATTGTTGCCGGTGGGGCAGAATGGGTTTTAAGAGACAAACTAACCTATTTTCATATTTGTATCTTTTATTTATGTTTTTTATCTGTTAAATATGTTATAATACAGTGTATATTAATCAGGACATGAATGGTGGATGTCAATGTTGATATGCCAAATTTAGAGCAGAAGCTAAATATCATCTCGTCCTGAGGCAGGTAAAAACAAAAAAAGATAAAATCACACAAAGGAGGAGTGCAAAAGACAAAAGACAAAATGGACACATTCAGTACAACACAAAATATGGAATGATTTCTGCTATGAATAAAGAACAACACCATTGGTTCATTTTTTACTTTTTTGTTTGTTTGCAGGATAACTCAAAAAGTTCACAATGGAGTAGGACAACTTTTTAAAGGAATGATGGTCTTGGAAAGAAGTGATTTGATTTTGGAGGTGATCCGAAACAAAAATGCAGATCCTGACATTTTTAAGGATTTGTTGACATTGGGATAGTTCTCACATTTTCATTGATAACTGAAATAGTTCTCTACAGATTTGGATGAAATTCTCAGGAAACCTTTGTCGATGCACAAGGAAGAAGTTGTTAGATTTTGGTGGTGATCTGATTATAGATGCAGGTCAAAAAAATAAGAAAAATAGAAGTTAACATTGCATGACAGATTAGTTTTCTACTTCTACTCTAAAAACTTAAAACAATGTCAAGTAGGGTTAGCATTAATGGAAAAAAGATGTTTTGTGACACTGTAGGTTACAATTGTTTATCACTCTGTTCTTCTGTATGTTCTTACATTGCGTGCTTTGAGCTAAAACTTTGTTCATACCTGTCACCTGAACACCTTTCACTCTGTGTTCCCATATGTGGTGCTTTATGATCCTGTTTGTAGGTACAGAGTTAATTATCTCCCTAAACACAGGTTGCACTGGTTGAAGGAGGACTTATTTTTGTGCTTTATATTCTGCTGTTTGACACTGAATAAAGGAGAGGATATGATTGTACTGAGCTGTTTCACGAGGGTTCTGTTCTCTCTCCCTCTGTAGAGAAACTGTCTAAGGCTGAATAATACAGAAGTGGTCTAGGACGGGACCAGATCTAAAGCAATTAAAGAAGCAAAAAATACCTTGGCCAAGGTTTGTGCTCTGGGAGCTATTTGAGTTTTATGAGAATTTTCTTTTTCCTGCATGTGTAATGTTTCAGGGCATCTCTTGACCCCCCTTCTCAGTGTCTTATAACCCTTCAAGGGAGCTGAACCCCCACTTGGAGGACAGCAGCCATAAAAGATGATTACTAAGAAAATAGAAAGTAGGAAACAAACAGCCTGCTCAGAACTTTCCTCAAATATAGATTTATTATATTGAGTTATAACATTCAGATGCACCCTCTTCAATTTCCCCTCCCAGCCAGATGCCTGCCATTTTCCAACCAATTCCCAGCCACTGAAAGCTCCTGAACTCTCTGGTTTGTATCCTAAAATCCATGCAAAACACACTCTTTCATGCATTTGCAGGGTGTCTCTGTAAGGTGTCACTTCCCTTATGAGTTCACATAGTCTCTACCGTCTTTATGGTTAAAACCTCCTTAGCCCACTGGCCAAAAAATGGCCGACCAAAGCATTGATCATAAAACACAATAAAAAAGGCCAGTGGTGTTTATTTACAACTTTTGCTGAAAGTTTAAACATTAATGCCTCTAAAACAAAACTCAAAGTGTATTTTACTACAAAGATTAACTTTTAGAAATGACTTTTGACCTCTTTGGGGTAAAGCACGTACATTTAAAATGTTGGACAAGATGCAAAAATAA
The DNA here is from genome assembly GCA_036419115.1 of Scarus forsteni. NCBI lineage: Eukaryota > Metazoa > Chordata > Actinopteri > Labriformes > Labridae > Scarus > Scarus forsteni. The sequence goes on along the minus strand of JAZDUH010000327.1, from coordinate 40,421,010 downwards.
GGCTACATTTCATTGTACACCCAGCCAGGCCAGGCCCATTTTCATAGTCTGATTAAAGGGAGAGGTTGTTGAGTTGAATGATACCAAAGACCTCAGTTGTCAGCCAACTTAACTGTCAATGTGTAAAGGCTGCAATGTCAGCCCGATCCAGAATCTTTTTTGCATGGCATACCAGAACCCTGCCACCTAAAGAGCTTACTTTCCTTGCTAAATGAAGAGGTGCAGGAATTAATCAAAGAGCACCAAAGTGAGTTAGCATCTAGCTCTTAGCTCTAAATAACATTTAGAATGCCACTTTCAGAAAAGTCCCTTTGACAATGTTTGTCATGAATGTTGCCTGCTTTTGAGTCTTAAAATGTTGTTGTGAGTTTGAAATGATGGTTTCTGAATGACAAGGACTACAAAAATGGCTGAGAACCAAACTGCAAGTATTTTGATTGTTTTCTAATAATCAATAATTCTAACACTACTGCTGCAGCCATGAGTACAAACTTGATTAAAAGGAAATTCTCATAGAAGAGGTTAAGAACAGAACGTTACTCATTGGAAATATTTTTGTTGCTTCTAAATAGATCTGCCATTTTGTAGTTCCCTACACATAATGTTTTACTCTCCCCAACTACGGTCAAGCTAAACAAGTGAAAAGTTGTTTCTTTTGCTAAAATTATCAAAAAGAACAGAGTTTACGGAGTTTATTATCAGCAATGATCTAAAACAGTGAAAAATCACATATGACTTTAGCGGGCTTGCAGTCATGGGAACTAACGAGATGCTATCTTCTGCATTAGCCTATAAAAATACAACACTGCTGCGTCATTCTATTAAAACTGAAAAATAAAATGTATGTCCATTACACGAGTCTGTTGCTATCTGCTGGAGCTTTTGGATGCAACATTTACCTCGTACACCAGCCTGAGCTATCGTGCACAATATGAGATCAATAAAAGTCATCTTTAAGTAGCACTTGCACGGGAATGCCACAAGGTTGCGTCCTCTCACCTCATTTATTTACATTGTACACCAGTGACTGTGTCAATACAAATGATGATTGCACATTGATTAAGGTTGCTGATGATGTTGCTCTGATCTATCCTCTTAATGATAAAAATGTTTTATTGCAGTTAAAGGGCAAAGAAGAATTACTTTTATAACTGGTGTATGGATAGCTTGTTGAATTTAAATACCAAGAAAACACAAGAAATGATGACTGAAATTAGGAGATATTCATCCTTCCCTCTTGTGATATTGCATATTTCAGCCATTGAAGTTGTACGAGAGTACAGTTATCTGGGTACAGTAATTGACAGCAACACAAATGCAAGATTTCAAAGGCTTAACAGCCTTTTTAGTTTTTTAGGACACTGAGGAGCTTTAAGATGGACTGCACTACACTGAAACTATTTAATAAAAGCTTTACTGACAGTGTGTTATTTTTTTGTATTCAATACTGTGGAGGAGCACTGTCCCTACAAATAACAAAATTGGACAAGATGGTTATAATCAGCACAAAGATGACTGTATTCAAACTCCTAAACTCAGGACACATGATGCCCAGAATAAGGACTACATCACATCCTTTATACCACAAAGCATCCACCAAGTGAAGTCTGATCTAACAACTTGAACTTGGCACTCTTTTAAGACCCCTAATGATCTTTTTCATGTTCTAATTTATTATTAGGAGTACTATCATTCCAAGATTTTTATTCTTGACTAACTGTTAAATGTCATTGTGTGCTGTCATGTGCAGTTTGTTGATGTGTAGTTTGTGTTTTTTATGCTCTCTGTACAGACAAATTCCCTTAGTGGAAGTAAAGGATTTTTCATTTCATCTTATTTAAAAAAAAGAACACCAACAAAATGCATCTGCTTATCTCCAACTGAAGTAGTTAGCTCGCCAAGGATGTTGTGTTTTTGTCGGGATACTGCATGTCTTTTTGTCTGTTTGTTAGCAAGACTGCTCAAAAACTGCTGGACAGAATTTGCTGAGATTTTCAGGATTTTTGTGGGTAATGACTCAGCTTAGAAAAGGTTAGATTTGGTAGTGATCCAGATAACCTCCATTAGCGAGCAAGGGTTGTTGCTCAACAACTATTTAACTAATAATGATATCAACATGCTCATGAGTGCTAGCTGTGAGTTTTCATTGTCAAGGAATCATTTTATGAAGGTAACTTTACCATGATGGATCTATGACTATATGTAACAGCAAAATGTGAGCTATCTGAGGTTTGCGCTCTCCAAGTGCTTTCAATGTCCCTAGACAAAAAGAACATGTATAAGAATCTTGTTGTGGATCATTCCTTATCTAGGCTTCTTTTTAGGCATCTTATTCTGAAAATACAGCTATAGCTTTATGGATTAATAAAGCAGGCATGAGTTTAACTGAGAACAAACTTAACAATGTAAATTCCCATAAACATGACCTAAAGTTTACAATAACTGTCACAGTGGGCAGGTCCTGTCATGGATCTGCCAGGGACCAACCTAGGAGTAAGGAGAAGAGGAGAAGTTTAATTGGCTGCATCCATGAGGGAACATTTTGTTCATTCTTGCTGCTAAAGTTCAAAATTTAAAAAATGTTTTAATAAGAAGAAGCATCCCTCAAACTGAGACAATGGGCCTCATGCAAGAACATTTTCGTATTCTCATCCTAAATTTTTCTTACCTTTTTTCTTATGTTGCGTTAGTACAAACATGCTCCGACAGATTCAACAAACACTTCAATCCTTAGAAAAGTGTCTAAATGACCCACAGAAACATGATGAATACCACCTGTGCTTACTTAAGCGCGCATGCTCGAGGATAGCATATTTGCATAAGTAACACCCCAAGAATACCATATGAGAATACGTTTCCCACACCATAAAACAGGAGTGTTTATTCATAAAGATGGCGCCAAACACACACTCTCTTCCAAGTGCCTGGCGTGCCAGGGCATCCAAAAGAAGAAGCTCAGCCATGAAGCAGCTGGTTACTCTCTCATTTAACGTTTTATATTAGCCAGGCTAATAAACTTTCAATTAGTAGATTTTAATATATTTTATTAAAAACACTTGAAATTAGTTAAATGTATAATCAGTATGTAAGGCACTTGATTTGAAAAGAGCAGACCAATTTGTTGTGATTTTTAAGACAAGTTGAAAGAAAATTCTAAACACAAAAAAAATGCTGAATGCGACAAATTCTCCTAAATCACTTGTACACAACACTTACTAACATATTTGTTTGTACGAATGGTTCTTGCATGAGGCCCAATATGTTGTTTATAGTAAACAATATGTACACAAACTTCTAAAATCAGCAATTTTCTCATCAAGTTTGCGATTGTTAAAAGATCATTTTAAAGCCAACAGCTTTAACAGACTGACACCAGTATGAGGCAATATTTACTCAGAGACTATCAGGATGAATGATACTCCATGTCTGCTGTTCTCTGCAGGAAACTACTCTGATGAGATCTTTGTACAGAGTATGGGAGGGTGGAGGTGGGGGCAGTCTGTGGGTGGAGCAACATGGAGCTGCGTGTTTGATGTGACAGCTGGAGATTGTAAGAATGAGGGGTGACACAGAGCTGCAGCATCCTCAGCCTTGGCTGGTCAGACTGTCAGTCAGTCACTCTCTGAGATCCAGCTCTGTTTACTCGTGTGTTATTAACAAGAGTGACTCTGTGTATCTGTCCACATGTGTGTGTGTGTTTCTTCTTTATCCTCGGGCAATAGATCGGGGAGAAGTGACAGTGTGGCGTGGCCCTCTGTCAGTCGCCCAGTAAAGTGGCATGCGTGTCAGCTCTCCTGACAGACGCTCTCGTCCTGCTGGCCGGCGATGGCGGCCACAAATGTGGGACATGTCTTGTGACAGAGCGACACAGCCTACACGACAAGCCGGCATGCAGACAGGACACGAGCAGTCGAGTCTGATGTGAGGGGGTCAGAGCTGAGGGCCCGGCCCCTCAGAGAGTGACTGAAAGCTGCAGTGATCTCTGCACAGCTGGAGACTCTGTTACACCTCACTTACAGCCTTTTGTTTTCTAAGTGGATGTTAAGAAACCTGTTTATGTCCCAGGCGAGCTGACGTGGTCCTTTAAGATGCCACAAGGAGCATGTTAGCGCCATGTTTACCGCCAATAAATCATTATCAAGTATGCTTCAAGACAAATTAGGCCATCACTAAGGAGACAGTTTCTACTTCAACAAACAGATGGAAGACTTTTTACATTTGAGTCATTTTCTGACAAAGATTCAAGGGCATGACTGTTCATAGAGCAGGCGGAGCAGCTGCCCTGGGGTCTAACCTGCACTGGGGCCCATGTTGTGAGCAGACTTAGAAAAACAATACACCAGAAAAGCACCCAAAGAGCACAGACCTCCATTAAGCAGCTCAGTTATGGCAGTGCCTTTTCCACAACCCCTGTAAAAGATATAATTCTGGATCACATAATCCAGAATAGTGCCAGGATCCAGCCCTACTTAACACACACATGTAGGTTGTTATCCTGTATGAACACAACGGGTTTTGAAAACATTACTTAATATTTAGTTTTTATGTTATTATTGAATGTTGTCAATGGGATTTCCCATTATATCGTTCATTTTTTGTGACATCAATCTGGATCAGATCCATATGAAATTTACCTTGATGATAGAGAAATGGACCCCATATTATCCAGTAAAATTGGAAAAAAATTTGTTAAAAGATGGCAGAGACATTTTTTTTTATTACACCCAAGTTAACTTACAGTATTTTTGAGAATTTGGGGATTTTTTTGCATTCAGACGAATATATCACCACCATAATCTAATCATTTCTAAGTTGGGCTATTTTCAACATTACTGTAAAGTTTGGCAAAATCCATTTGATAGTTTTTGCATAATCTTGATAACAAACAAACGTAACCTCCTTGGCAGAAGTAAATATGGCTTCTGATTTGATTTTGGCATGATGCAATAAGGGCAGCATGGTGGAGCAGCAGGTTAAAGTCTCATAGCAACTTCATGACCGGGTTCTTCTGTGTGGACTTCATGTAGTGTCCCTGGGCCTACATAGGTTCTCTCCAGGCACTCCGGTTTGCTGCCACAGACCAGAAACAATGCTTGTGAAGTGAATTCTTGACTCTTAATTTGCTCTTAGGTTTGAGTGTGAGCATGAATGGTTGTCAGTCTCTCTTTGTGGCATTGTGATTGGTTGATGAGCAGTTAAAGGTGTACAACCTCTTGTCATGTGTCTGCTGGGATAGTCTCCAGCCCCTCACAGCCTGGAATAAGCAGTATAGATAATGGATGGATGAATGATAATTGCTGGGTAATGTTTGTATTTAAATGTGCTAAGATTTGGGATAGCTATCAATCAATCAAACTGACAGTCAATCAATCAATCAATCAGACCTTTTTTAAAGCACTTTTCATACAAAAAAAATTGCACAAAGTTCTGTACATTCAAGAACACAAGCAGGTAAGTGTTAGGGAATACAAAATAAAATACAAAACCCCAACAACCCTCCCAACCATCTTTCAATGATCACAACGCACAGCGAAGACTTCAAACAGCCACAGATGTCTGAGGTAACGCTGTCTTGAATCAAAAATAAGGAAACACAAGACAGAAGGCTAAACTGATAAAGCCATGATAGATATTATAAAGGTGATTTACCGTTTCAAGTAAATTAAAATACAACAGCCTTAAAACCAAACAATTAAAAAAGGGTAATAAACACAAACCAGTTACTCTGTAACAAAGAAATAGTTAAAAAAAAAAAAAAAGCACTTAAAACTTAAAAAACGAATAAAGCAATTCATCATTTATTTGATATTTCATACTTCTTTTAAAAATTAGTTATTGGTTTTTCATCCATCTATCCATCCATCCATTGTTACAGAATCTTATCACCCTAAAATGACACACAATAAGAATGACTTGTATGTATATATTACATAACTGTGTTTATATATGTCCAAAAAGTGAAATGTTAAAGTGAAAATGTCATCAAAATCTGCAGAGAACTTAAGTTATTAGCAAGACTATGAAATAACTGTCAAGTCTTACAATGTTAACAAGTCCTTCAATGAAGTCCTTGACCAGCAGCCATCTCTGGATCACCACCAAAATCGAATCACCGTTTCTTTGTGCCAACATTTTGAATGAACATGACCTCCTCGATGAAAAAAACAGGCCTTTGAATCACAGGGCTTGAAACATTTAAAAATTCATTATGCCAAAGAAGGTGAAATCTGGTACAAGTTGGTGTTTGGTTTTGTTTAACTGCACCTTAGTAATACTTAAATAAAAATCTCTGCCAATCATTGACTTCCTTCATAACACCCACATTTTAGCTTCAATACTGATGCCAAGTTTGATTATGAAATGCTAAATACTGAATCTATACTTAGCACTCTGATTTGACACCCAGTTGCATCAGAGACTCTTTGGTTAGATTGCAGTTACACATGTTTATTGACAAAATGTGGGTTTATACAGCACATTTACAGCAACATTGATTGTATATCAAGAAAAATCATCTATGTATGTCCTTTTATCATTCTAATACACAATCCATTTGTAAAACTGTCCCACATTACTATACAAATTATTTTTCCGTAATATTTGAATTTAGCTGTTTGTTCAAGTTGCTCAAATGTTATCATTGACTCTATTGTGCTGTTGTATACCCATCAAGTTCTTATCCTTAAACACTTCTACACAATATGAAGTCTGTACAATGTAAACTTATAAAGGGAGACTTTGACTTGTGCTTCAGAAATATTTTAAATCAAAATTTCAGCACTTTTACCAGACTACACTATTTTTGCTGTCCTACTATCCCTTCACGTGAAAAGAAAATTTCAATAACTTGACATAGAAGGGACGTGGGGAAAAAAAATCAAAACTTGCCTTTGAAGAGCAGATCAGATGGATGATTTAGACCTCAGCTGTGGATGTAAAACAGGGATAGACGACTTTGTTTACTAAGAGGCCACATCAACATCATCCATATTACCAGAGGGCCAAACTGTTTCTCATGCTACCTTTAAAAATATATATTTTTAACAAAGACAAATATGATGCTGTACAAAAAAAGATTAGTTGATTGATTGATTGATTGATTGATTGACTGAGTCTATATTCAGCAGAGATATATGTGATTTTAGTCCCTCTGTCTCAGCCTGGATGGATACATCTCTGGATGTATGTATGTGGATTTTGAAATATATTTACTATACGTATTTGCATATGTGCTTATATATGTTTATCAATAAAATAAAGACTATGGCTTCATCCTGCTCTATTGTAATGTCCCTTTGGTAATGTGCCATATCTCTCATGGCGTGGTGCTGAACAAATAAAGGTTGATCGATTGATTGATTGATTGATTGATTGATTGATTGATTGATTGATAAGCTGCAGTTTAGGGGAACATAAAGAAAAGCATTGGTATACAGTAGCTGTCTGACTAAGTTACTTACTCAACATTTAAATTAATTTTAACTCAAAGGTATCAAAACTTAAAGGGACTGTGAGGAGACTCTATTACCGGCAACGCAAAGACTCTGCTACCCGTGAGCATGCACGGCGGCTATCGTAATGCTGTGTTCCAGTAACTTCGGAACTGGGAGTGACATCATCTCCGACTTATCGGCGTTCCAGTTGAAGTCGGAAAAAAACATGCCGATCCACCAGGCTATTGTTAGCTGATGTTAGCACTCCCTGCCTTGTTGTTCACAAATATCACATGAAGAATGTGATTATCACTATGGCAGCATTTTTGTAAATATAAGTCTAACAATACGATGTATACAGCTGATCTAGAGCGACACACCCCAGTCAGAGGTGCAAATAAATTGATTATTACAGGAGCTAAATAACTGTTCACACTGGGGGCATCTTCGATTGTCAACTCGGGGGTGGCGAGGTTTCACCAAGTTCCCAGTAGGAAATTCAGACTTTGGAGGGCGATCCAGTTGTAGTTTCCTACTCGGAACTTAAAATTCCTACTTCTGACTTCAACTGGAACGCACCAAAAGACGTGTGCAATCCAAAGTGTTTGTTGTGAAGCAGCTTGGACCTTCCTCAGAACTCTGCATTGCTTTACAATTTCTTTTTTCAACAACTTACAGGATGCAAACCAACGAACGAGGTAATGTATCTCTTTCTAGTTACGTAGCGGTAGTTTTTGATGTGTGACAATAAGCAGTTTTTGGAAAACTTAGTAATATAGTTTTGTAGCCGGCTATATATCGCTACTTACAGCCTGGTGCTCTAAGATGTGTCAGAATAATATAAATTTGCTCTAGTTTTAATTGTCTTGTTCCCGAAGTTGAGTATCCAGGCCAGTCCAGCCCTGTCCGACCCGACTGGAAGGCTAAGGAATAGCATTTATAGATAACCTATTTTGATGCTATAAAACTCATCTTAAATTGTGTATTTCGATCAGGCATATATCTAAAAGTGAGACTTTTTTGTAATTACTTAGAAACTCCTCACAGTCCCTTTAAGCTAATGAACTTAACACTGGATTTCAATCAGTTTTGGACACTTTTTTGGTGCAAGCAACAGAGCATTCACTCTTTTCCAAAGCATATTATGTTTAAATTTTCATTTCTATTCTTACAAAACCATACAAGTAAGATAAGCAGGAAACAACAGCCAACTAGTTTCATTTTGCTTTTAAAAATGTTTTTGTGTTCATTGCAGTCATAGCAGATTTCCTTCTTGTTCTCATAAAAATATTTTTTGGACTATTTTCAACTGATTGAAGACAGGAGGAGGGCCGCATGTGTCCCCTGAGCCACCAGTTGCCATCCCCTGATGCAGAATGATCAGGGTGTGCTGATCGATCTCACACCTGTTGTTCTTAAGCTTGAGCTACAGATGGCGCTCTTTGCCACAGCTTTCTCTAACTCACATCCTGATGCTGAGGTTTCAAACTCTGACAGTTCCTTCTCTCCTCCTCATGCGGTTCAGTCCGCTCTGCACCAATGCACTGCATCACAGCACAGAGACACAGACACACTTTATCTTTGACTGCACTGGACGCTTTAATGGCACAATACTGATGGATAATGTGAGCGGCTGATTTATTGATCAGCGTCTCAGAATCAGCTGTGAATGCTGAAATAGTTCCAATCACTTCAGACCCACTTTGACTCTCAGCGTCTCTTTACAAAGTTATAAATGCTCTCTCTTAAACACCACAGGTGACTCTCTGATAGTCATGGATCATATATTTGTGAGGGACTGCTCCCCTGCAGCTGGAGCTGTAAGGCGTTTATTTGCTGAATGTGTCCGTTTTAGCCTGTCAGGGACTTTATACATCCATCAGTGAGGAAGAGGAGGGCTGATGGGAGCGGTGAGGAAGCAGAGGGCGGCTGACAGATGGGCTTACTGAGTGAATCATTGACAGCAGCCTGCTAACCGATGCTGCTTCCATCAATAGCTCAAAGCCTGTGTGATGAATTACTGCAGACAAACAATGCTGAGTAAGCAGACAGCTTTTTAACAAAGCCAGGTGGAAATATTACTGCTGCAAGCTTACAAATATTTGTCAGACTTTTTCTTCGTCTCAACGGCAAATAACAACAGAAAAATGTTAAACTTGTGTTGTTTGATATTTTACCCTTTACCATTCAGCATCTTTTGAGCTAATTATTATGGAAACTAAAATTTGATTATCTGTGTTTTATGAGAAGTTTGACCTTTCAAAAAAATCTAAACCAATACTCTGGCATCACTTTTATATGCTCAGCCACCATTGCTTACATCACACCATAAAGTAAAAGTGCTCTGAGGTCAAATCCCTCCACCAAGGAGTTTCAACTGTTGTTGGGCAAGTTATGTGGGCATCCACATCTGGGTTAGGATCACCACAAAAATCTTATCACTTCTCCTTTGTACCATGATATCCTCTAAAACTTTGATCAAAATCCGAAGAGAACATATTGAGGTACTGCACTTTATCACCACCCAAATCTAAGGGTCCTTTGCCCATTTCTGACCTGTCCTGGAAAGTTATCTTGTTAACAAACAAATGAACAAAGGCAAACCCCCCCCCTCCCTCAGCAGAGGCAACAAAACCCGTCCCGGAGCAGACAGCACAGACCTCTTTGTAAAGGAACAAGGAAGAAAGTTTACAGACTAAACCCTCATAATACTGATGGTCTTGTTTCCAGTCTTTTCAGACATTATTAGAAAACAAATTTAAACAGCTATTTGATATTTGTTCCTCTAGTGATAGCAGTATTTTTCACTGGAAGGGGTCTGATGCCCTGGGGGTTTGGAGTGAGAGAAGCAGCCTTAATTCTTGAAGAAATAAAAATGAAAACAAACTATTCATTAAATGTTCGGTTACAGCTGATCATTGCATATTATATCTGTATGTCACTATGTCACACCACCACTCTTTTGATTATAAATAAAGGGAAACAAAATGAAATGTTCACAGTTAAATTATGTAAAAAAAAAAAAAAAAATCCTTAATAGTGTTAATTTCAACAGCATTTTTTAAAATTTATCTTTCCTTTTAGTCTTTTGTCTTAAATATCTATTTTTAGTCATGATTAGTCATATAAATTGTTTTAATTCTAGTCTTGTTTATTTGATGAAATGTCACATTTCAGTCGACGCAATCCACTTCAAATTTAGTCAGCTAAAATATGAATTGTGCAATGTGAGGCCTATTCAATGTTTTCTTGAATTTCTGAAGTCCCCACCACCGTGAAGCTAAGGCAGCTGTGACTGGATGTCCCTCTTAACTCATCCAACCTTTCCACACAACCAAAGCAGCTGTGATTCCTAACTTGTCTCTTTTATTTGTTGTCAGTTAAATGTCAGTTAGTTTAGTTTTAGTTGTTGTCAAAGTAAACACATTTTTTTAGTTCTAGTCCAGTTTGTCGTCAGGGGAAAAAAGATTGATGACAAAACTATGACGAAAATAGTCGACAAAATAAACACTGCTTCTTAAACACCTAGCAGGAAAAAAACACTCCAAAGTTTTTCATTGCAGAAGTAACTCAAGTAACTAAAAATAAATAAATAAAAATTCCCCTGTCATGATTCATTTCTTCTTGTGCATTTGAAGTTATTTCGTGACATTTGTTTTTTGAACATGTAACCCACTTTCCAGTGATTATGTATACATGTCGGATCTTCACATTAAGTTTAAGACTATGTTATTAATTAAGCATAACAAAAATTACGTTAATATATGTTGTTGAAATCTTACTGAAAAAAAGATACATGTGTTTTGTCTTTTTTCCAGTCATTAATATCCAATAGTCTTAAGCCAAATTCACTGAACATATCCAAATTGCAATTTACTTTGCAGTATATCATAGAAGAAGGGCCTTATTTGCTTGTAATAAGTACATTAAAAAGCCTGCCAATGCGGCTAACAACACTTACAGGCCCGAGTGTTGCTAGTTCACAAATTACTGTGTTGACAGGTAACCCATGGCCACATGCGTCTGTGGTTGCCCTGTTTATAAGAGAGGTTGAATGTAACAGGAACATCCATGCAACTTTAAGTGAACTGCTTTGATCAGGGTGTTCAGAAAAGTCTAGACTAAAACAGAAATTAAGAAATATATCCTTGCTGTGGGGTACAATCCTCTTATCTCCGAAATAGCAATTCAGAAACTAAAACTGCAACTAAATAAATAAATATTAGATTATCCTTTTATTTTTTTGTACTTTAAATTGGTTAAAAAGAATCAAACCCACTCACCAACAGTGACTGTGACCGATTACATTGTTATCTGAAAACAAACATTGATGCTCTTTATTTGATCTGGAAAGTGTTGTGTTCTTAGCCATTTTTACTAAGCCTGGTTATTTTATGTTCATTACAGAAAATGTAGATTCTTGTCCAATTTACTTTCAAAGATGACTATCTTAATTATTTTGGCACAATAACATTTTATTTAAAGTGCAGCATCAATTGGCCTGAGTCATAGGATCATGTCCTGGAGTGACTCTAGCTCTGTAACTGTGTGACTTCCTGTTTATCTAAAGTGATACTGTTGCATCCAGGCTTTCTCTTTGCATTTGCCCTACATGCTATGGGTCAAATTTTAAAGCACAACTAAAACACACTCTAATCATAACAACAAGTGCTACAAAATCACCCCATGCTTTAATCTGAAAAAGTACAACTTCAGTGGAAGCTAAAAATCAAAGTCCAGACTTTTCCCTGTCAAAAAAAGAGCTGCCTCCTCCCTCTCCAAACTAATCCTCCCCCCTCCCTCCGTGTATCCTCCCCCCATTACCGCAGACATAAACTCCACCAGGTGCTGCTGGAAACAATGGCTGGCCCATACAGGGATCAATGCCAGGCCACTGATGGGCTCTCATTCCTTCAGCAGCAGACGTGATAAATGACATGGCCCATATGTTTGAGCAGCACAGGCTCCAGCCGCCAGCCTCCTTTGTCTCCACATCTAAAGGGAGTTATGCTGTGAAAAATGTTACATGCACACACACATACGTATGAACAAAGCACACCAAGAGATGCACAAGAGTACATGTTCGTGTCAAGTGCTTGGATATGCAGAGCCATGTTTCTGTGTTTAGACAAGAACTGATGACACAGACTTACTAATTAAGGGAAAATCTGTTTGTAGTAACCCAGTGGTGCACTAGTGAGTCCTAGAACATGAAGGCGAATATTATCTAGCATTTCTGATTCCAACTTTTCATAGTCAGTGGTAGAGTAGGACAAGATCTGTGTTAAAGGCCTGAAACAAGGTCAGTGGAAAACACAAGTTTTAAAAATTCATGTGTTTTCCTGCAGTAAAAAAAGCATTTAATGCCCCACTTTTGAATGTTTATTTTTTTGCATGGTACATAAAATGTTGATTGGAAGTTTATCAGGGGGACATGAAGAGCCTTATCACATTCATACAAAGCCTTCTGGTATGTAGCACAGGTGTCTTTCCTATTCCTATCTGATGCATTTGTTAATTTGAATGGGCTGGCCCCAGAGTACCTTTCTGACCTTATTAAGGCACACCAGACCTCCAGAGCTCTTAGGTCAGGTGATCAGATGCTCTTGGATGCTTCTCCATCTTAAAACCAAAGGAGACAGAACTTTCTCAGTTCTGGCTCCTACTTTGTGGAATACATCATCTTTCACTGTGAGGACTGCGAATAGCCTCTACTCTTTTATGTCTCTCCTTAACCCTCTCAAATTAAGTTTTAGTAACAGGAAAAATGTAATATTTGGGGAGAATTATCATATGGGGTAGTAATACACAATTTTGATTTTTTTTGTGAGATTCTTTGCAATGCATTCTGGGATGTTGCAGAAATTAACACTGAAGACTAAAGAGGATATGAAAGCTATGTATATATATATATATATATATATATATATATATATATATATATATATATATATATAAATATATATATATATATATATATATATATATATATATATACATATATATATGGCAGAATAACAACCAAAACAACTTTGCTATTATGAAAAACAAATGGAAAACAAAGACAGAATTAAATGTTTTTTACAACCTGCCATAATGCACCTCAGACCTTGAAAAGAGAGTATTCTGTAACAGAGAGTTCACCAAAAAAGGACTTCAGTCAAACAATGAACTATACTTATATATAATAGATGTGCCATGGAATTTAGGCTACGTCAGTTTTCCTCACTGCACAGTCAAATGAACATTGTATTATGCCATTGCTTTTGATCAAATCTGCCTCTGATAGTTTGTAACTTCACTTCAAATTATTTCATTTTCCATAGGATATACCATCAATGACACCTCAAAGTAATAAGTCAATACTGGTGATAATAAAAAAAAAACCTAGTATAAACTGTTGCTCAAAATATAGACAAACTAGCAGATGAAGCATGTGGCATTTATTGGTACCTGTTCGGCTACACATTGCAAATCTGCAACATTGAATTAAAAGCACCCTTGGGGACAAACCCAGAGGAGATAATACCTACTAATTGGCATGTACTGTATCTATATATATTCAGGATTCATCTCATGCAGTTTTGGTTTCAAATTAATGGAGGTTGATAGTGATACATACATGAAATTGATTCCTTGAAAGTCTGTTTGAGTGAAACCAAGGAGGTAGCCATGTTGGAAGTGACACAGCTCTGCCACTTGGGGGGATAGTGGGAAACTGTTTGCTGCTAATGGACAATAGGTCCTGCAGTGGTACTTCTGAGTAAAAACGGCTCATAAAATACAGATGTGGAGTAAATAGATAATTAGCATTTAGCTGTTGCAAATCTGCAACGTCTGGCCCGAGAGGGTTAAGACACTTTTGATCGCTTTGGCCTTTTGCAGAGTATAGCCCCCTTTTATTGGGTCTATTATTTGCTATATTTTTCTTTGTGCTGCTCTGTTTTTATTGTTTTCTTTTAATTGTTTTTACTGCTTTTATTGTTTTTGTAGTTTTTTATTGGCTTTATTGTTTCATGTCTATTTTACTGTAAAGCACTTTGGTAGGCCAATGGCTGGCTTAAATGTGCTTTATAAATAAAGTTGACATTGACATTGAATGTTGTTGCTTCTGTTAGTGGCCATGTAGCTCGGTCCATAAAGCCTTGAGCTGCAGAGAGTAAGCAGTTCAAGTCCCAAGTGAAACATAATTAGAAGTCTGTTTGATAGCCAGGGAGCTGCAAGCTGACTTCCTAGGGCACTGCCCATGGTTACAGCAGTTCATAACACAGCTGAAGGGGTCGGCATCCCTTGCCTTGAGAGCATCGGGATGTAGAGTTTGCACCCTTAAACTTGCATACGAGCACCTACAAATGAAGTAGGCTTAACGCTGCTGGTGGTGCAGACGAGTCTTGAGGAATAATGAGTGGCAAAGTGCAGACCCAGCATGTGTTCCCAAACCTGACCAGATCCGTTAGTGCCCAGGAGTGTGTTTGTCCTTATAAGAGAGAATGTTGTTATCTTAGGGATGCAGAAAACCACTTTAACCTGTGTCGTCGCATGTTTCTGATTTAAAATAGAGGCAAACAATCAAATGCCAGATAACACACCCTAATTGTATCTGATTGTGGCACACTTGTTGTTGACTTTATATGAAGAACATAGACAAAACATAAAGAGACAGAGTGTCTGCTTCTTTCTGCTGCACAATCTACAGTAGGGATAACCAACAAGATGCCCTGAGCACCTGGCAGCCCACAGGAAACGAATTAGAGATATTTTAAAAACAAAACAGAACTTGATATTAAGAGAATATTCTTATTTCAATTTTATGGTTTTCTAATGAACCACATTAAACAAATGTTTTTCCTAAACTTTGGCCTGCATGGACTTTGATGTTGACAACACACCTTGATCACCATGAGTGCCAGAGTCCTTACACTTTCCCAAATAATAAAATCACAAAATTGCAACTGTTGTAGATACTTTAGTAGTGAAGTTTAACAGAGCAATAAATAATTCAAGTTGCTTGTAAGTATAATGTTCTTATATCATTTCAGTAATACTGTATTAGTAATTATTGTTGGAAATTATTTAGAAAGTATAAGCATGCAGTGTCATAGTAGCCTTTCAAATACTTAATATTTATTATTTTATGGTAAAGTATAACATTTGTAAAACTTAAGAACATTAAATTAAACAAGTATCCCTTCATAACTCCTCATTTTTAGGGTAGCTCTCGAGCTGAAAGAGATTGGGGACCCCTGCTCAACAGTGATTCCTTATACACCCAGAGAAATGTAGGACATACACTCAAATGATTTGTGCAACACAGAGTCAGATTTATGATTTTTACAAAATTCAAAATGCTGCTGAAGATGCGTTTAACCATTAAAAAAGATTGTCCTGTGTGTTTTCACATCAGAGGACACAGTCAAGATGCCTAATGAACCTTTATTTTATGTGGAAAAAAGACACATGAGAAAATTTGATCCTGGCTCAATTTAACTAGATATCACTAAATAACGACTTTTCACTTTCAAGCTCACCCAGTGCCTTTTGGATCAGAGATCCTCATCCACTGGGCTGAATAGATATAAAAATAATGAATTTCATTATCCTACTTTCAAGACCAAAGGCCAAAAGATGTTTCATTTTAAAAGAATGAGCTGATCATCACGTATGAGTCAGTACTCATGACTGTGCAGACTGAACACATCTACTCTCTGTTCCTGCTGTGCTGTGATGAATGAAGAACTAATACCCGATAAACTCGCTTTAAAACCTTGTGCTCCGGCAGTCCTCCACCTGTGCTCTGAATGTAGCTGTAAATGTATTTTCATCCGTGCAAATCTGTGACTGGGTGACACTGAAGGCAGACAAGAGTGCTCAACTTCTTGATATGCAGGGATATAATTCAGAGATCAGAACTAATAAACTATCCATAATCCATAAAAGCACATGATCCGCTCAAACTGATCACTGAAGGATTGAACACATCATTAGCAGCATGTGAAGGTGCTTTACTTTGTACTCCACATATGCAGCAGTTTGATTCATTTCCCAGTTAACTGCTGGCTTTCAGCTGACTGTGTTCCTAAATGTAAGCGTTAAATTGTTGAAAACAGAGTGAGCCTTGCACCTCGGGTCCTTTGTTATGGTGAGAGATTTCATGCACAACATGTGTGTTTGTTTGTAACCCCACCACCCTTCCACCCACCAGCTTGTGACCATGGTGTCTTTCATAAACCTGTGCTGTGGTACAAAAAAGGTTGGGGACACTGTCCAAGATGACTGATGATGTTGTGGGAAAGCATCAACTAACCAGTTTTGACCAGATACTGACATTGGTAGTTTAAGAAACAATAGCTGGCAAGAGTGGACTGCTTTAAAACAGGAGGAGAGCTGGCACTGACAGGCTTGAGTTATGTTACACCCAAAACACACACATATCCATGTATAATCAGGGCACATAATGCAGCCTCACTGTACTTTGTACCAGGATTATGTCCTCTACATCTGTGGTTCTCAATATAGGGGTAGGAATCCTCCAAGGGGTTGTCAGACACTCAGGTTGGGGGTCACTTCAGGCTTTTCAAAGACCAAAGAAACATTTAAAATGATCTAAAATAAAATATTTTCCCCATTATTAATTTTTTTTTTCAGTATTAGTCTGTTTGTTTAGATTTTTTGCAGGATACCTCAAAAAGTTATCGACTGATTGTGATGAAATTTCTATGGAATGTTATTCATGCCATAAGAAATCAATGACAAAATTCTGGTGGTGATCGGAATCTGGATGTGGAAACAGGAACTCATTTAATGGTGCGTCAGCATTGTGAGATAAGACTGCTTTCCATATTTTTGCTATAAACCAAATCATTTCTTGACAGATTTATACGATTTTTTTAATGAAATATGGTTCAAGGCTCAAGCAAGAAGTTATTTGATTTTTGTTGTGTTCCAAATCCAGATGCAACTCCAGAAATTTTTTTTGAAAATGGATTTGTTAACAATGCCTGATAGGGCAGTTTCCCAAATTTTTTACAATAACTTGTTTGACAGTGTTAGAAATGGCAGAGGTTTGTGCTCATATGGCACTTCAGGTTTATGAGAATGTGTTCAGATTGGATGCAAAATAAAGCCATTGGGTGAGATTCTAGCTCAGTTGTCCAATAGACCCTTAAAATTCAAGTTTTCACATTAAACCAGTAACATAGAAACTGATGATAACAGAGGAATCATTAGGTTAATTGGTGAAACTGAATTGCTCTTAAGGAGGCATCAAAACAATCCCTGCCAGTGGATGGAGGGTGGAATGTTTAACTTTGTAGAATTTTAGAATATAAATTGTTGTCTATCTCTCTTTGTGGCCCTGTGATTGGTTGTTGACCAGTTCAGAGTGTACCCCACTTATTGCCCAATGTAAGCTGGGTGGAGAGTGGTGGAGATGTGATAGTGCTTTAATCACCTGACACTTTTTACAAATTGCATTCATGGTATCAAAACTATAAGGGTTATCTTGATGTGTGTGTCATAAACAAAACCAGACCTTTTTTCTAACTGATATTTATTTCTAACCCATTTATGCACACTGTTGATGAAACAGGAGTGACCTCTACGCCAATTTATTCATTTCACCAACTACACTTTGTGATCTTTTTGTGTTATTTATGCTCCCTCTCCTCCTCTTCCTCACGTCTCCTTTCTCCTCTCCTTGGCAGCAGTAAATCCTGATGTCTATACAGGTAGCAGAGCTCTGGCCCCGGCCCGCACAGTCCCAGGTGTCTTGTCAGCTGTCAGAGACGTCCGACAGCAGACAGGGATGGCATGACCAGCGGGCCGGGCCGTGTTGGACGGGTCAGCCGTCAGCGTTGTGGACAGACAGGCATGTGGCAGTGATCTCGCTGTGACAGGCTGTCAGAGCCACCGGAGAGCCACCAACCAGCGCTCGGCCCCTGTCATCCCTGCAGACAGAGGGGAGGCTCTGAATTCTCAACATGGCACCCTGAATCCTCCGCTCCCCTTCCTCTGCTGCTCTACTGTACGCCCGCCATGGCTCCTGAGAGATGCATCAGAGTGGTGGCTCCTATATTACAAATTTAGACTGAAGGATGAGCAGCAAGATCAAGTTCAGGTGATTTTACCTGCTTCACCTTTTAAAAATGTAGACACGGGGCAGGCATTTAAGGCTTATTGTGTTATATCCTGAATATAATTCAAAGTGAATGAAAGGAGGGGGTCTCAGGACACAAGAAATGAAGCAAATGCAACAGACTGCACCAGTGTTTTTTAAATGGTTTGGTGGGCCACGCTGGTGTCGCCATCCAGGTCTGCCTGGAATTACACAATCATATATTACTACTGCAATCACAGCTGCTGATTTAGTTTTTAATTTACTCTGTCAGTGCTGTATGTGCTTTCAGTTCTGCTTCAGTAATGAAGGAATTTGTCTTTATATCAATGCTATCAGGCGGCACAGTGGTGCAGCAGGTAGTGCGCGTACCTCGCAGTAAAAGGTCGATGGTTAGATCCTCAGGCCAAACAGGGCTGTTCTGTGTGAATTCTCTGTTCTTGTGCATGTGTGGGTCTTCTCTGGGCGCTCTGGCTTCTTCCCACTGACAAAAAAAACATGCACACGAGGTTGACTGGTGACTTCGATTTACTCTTCGGGGGGAGTGAATGATTTTCTGTCTCTCCTGCAATCAGCTGGAGACCAGTTCAGGGGGTACCCTGCTTCTCACCCAGTGTCAACTGGAATAGGCTCGAGCCCCTGTGACCCTGAAGAGGATAAGCAGTATGATAATGGGTGAATGGATGGATCAATGTTATATGCAATCCAACACATTGGTGGTCAAAATTTGGTTTTGTATTTATGTATACTCCAGGCACATACTTTCTTAAGTCGTTGCAGAAGCATTTATGTGTACACCTATGTCATATTGTTTTTATTCATGAAATCTTTCAAATAGATGGGGTTTTTTTTGTTTCTTCAGAAATGTGGCACATTTTTTTTTCATTTGGCCTCAACTCTCTTTAGGAGAAAAAAGTTTGAGAAACTCTGACGTAGTATTTTCATGGTAGATCAGAGCAAAAACAATGACATAATTGGGCTAAAGGTTATGAATCTAAAACTTAAAAAGCTTCTTAGGACGAGATGCTAAAAGTACAAGATAAGATATGGTGAAACGTGTCTGTCTTGTTAGCAGCTGTCTTAAGTTTGCCTGTCAACTGCATTTCCCACCAACTGCGCTTTTCTTGGAGAGTGTCTGAAAAGTTTCAAGATGGCCGTCTATGTGTCAGTAAGGTTAAAGGAGAAGATCCAGACCTGTCACATGACATAATTAGCATTTTATAACAAGAGACATTTCTACAGGATGAGATCCTTTATCCTGATGGGAGTGTTTGCCAGTGTGTGTGTGTGAGTGTGTTTACCCCAAACTGCTCTCAGCCCCCCATCCTCTCAGAGTCACAGTCTGACAGGTGACATTTGGAGCGGTCCAGGAGATGTATGTGCCATTTGTATCCCTGGCAGGGTCAGAGCATGTTACATGACCTGCAGGACAGAGAGCCAGAGAAAAGATACTAATCTTACCCCGAGATCAATACCGCACAGAGAGCCTCTGATAATTGGCTGTTGTCAATCAATCAGCTCTGTGTTTGTGCAGACATTAAGTGTCTCTTTGTTGGTGCAGAGAGGACTGTCAGGATAGAAGATATAATTCATGGAGTTAAACTCTTCATTTATGAGGCAGTTTTATAGTCTTGCACTGACTTTGAAGAAACAGATACTTCATTGCGAGCAAAGTAATGAGATAGATTTTTTTATCTAAAGCAAAAACATTCACTAAATCAAGATGTAAGATAAGTTATGTGTAGACTGAAAACAGCTACACCATATCTATCTATCTATCTATCTATCTATCTATCTATCTATCTATCTATCTATCTATCTATCTATCTATCTATATATATATATATATATATATATATATATATATATATATATATATATATATATATATACTGTATATATATATATATATATATATATACTATATTACCAAAAGTATTTGCTCACCTGCTGTGACTCACATATGAACTTAAAGGATAAGTTCGGTTTCTACAGCTTTCACATTGTTTATAGAATGAAGTAGAACAATATACTCACCCAGAAGGCTTTCCTGATCCAAACAGTGCTTCAGGAGATATTTAGATCCAAAATGGAGCGGCGGACATCCGTGTAATGGTAGCACATGGGGCATACAGCGCCGCTCCTAAAACTGCATTAATCGTCCAAAAATTAATTAGTTTCACCAATATTTCATCATGGTCCGCTCGGGCTACTCCTTCATTACAGTCTGTGTCACTCCAGACATGTTTTGTGACTGTACTGACCTCTGAACTGAAGAAGAAGAGCACTTGCTCCGCACATGCGCAGTGCGGCTCATTGTTTCAGGGGAAGACTGCCGGCTACACAACGACTTTCTTCTTCCAGTTTTGTGCAAAATGGACGAATATCTATCGGATGAAGATGTTGTGGAGGAGAACTTTGAATATGATGGGTGTCCTTACAGTTTCGAGCCAGAGTTTACAGATGAGGAGCTCATCGAAAGGAGGACGCGGAGGCAAAGAGAAGAACAGCTCTCCAGAGAGTACTGCGCATGCGCAGAGGCAAACCTTCTTCTTCTTCAGTTCAGAGGTCAGCACAGTTACAAAAATCATGTCTGGGGCGACACGGACTGTAATGGAGGAGTAGCGAGAGCCGACCATGATGAAATATTGGTGAAACTAATGAGTTTTTGGACGATTAATGCAATTTTAGGAGCGGCGCTATACATGCCACATGTGCTACCATTATACGGATGTCCGGCGCTGGATTTTGGATCTAAATATCTCCTGAAGCACTGTTTGCATCAGGAATATATATATATATATATATATATATATATATATATATATATATATATATATATATATATATATGTGTGTGTGTGTGTGTGTGTGTGTGTATATATATATCTATATATATATATATATATATATATATATAGATATAGATATATATATATAGATATATATATATATAGATAGATAGATACAGAAAATTCACGGTTCGGTTCGATTCTGGTTTATTAAAATAACCAACATTTGTTTTAACTATATTTTTTTTTAATTGAATTAAATGTACCTCTTGCAGCTAAACCAGGCACATTCTTCAGTGCATACTTAGATCCATAAAAAACAAAAACATCACTTAGACTTTACTTCCTTTATTGTCATTACGCAAATTACACAGCAGTGCACTTGGAATTAAATTTCGTTTCATTGGCTTCCTGGATTGTAACAACACACAGTGATATTGTTAATGAATAAGTGTATAAAAATATAAACATTATTAGGGCCAGAATAAATAGTATAAAAATAAAAAATAAAAAATAAATATGAATACAAGGGCTATGCAAGAAACATCGATTAACACTGTCAGTTATAAGTGACCTATAACTACTACAAATATTTATGTGGAATGAAGTGTATTGCACTGTTAGAGATTAAAAAAACAGCCATTATATACCATGTAAAATAAGACTAAGTAAAAATTAAATGAATCTAATAGAGAAGTCACCCATCTTATGTGGTGCATTCTTAGCAGCAGAGTAAATATTACAAAGAACTAGCCATAAGTGTATCAAGTGTCGTTATCCACAGCAGAAAAGGGTCTCATGTGGACAGCAGTAAAAGTAGCTATGGCCTGGTCGATTTCCTCTGCCCTCTTTGAATCATGTGCTAAAGGCTGTCTAAATGACCCAGGTAAAGTCTGTAGCATGCGTGCTGTTTGTTGTTTCTCTGTTTCCACTTGTTTTAACCCCGGGATGATGGAGGTGTTTGTTGTTTTCCCCCGACGTAGCTTAGCATCGTATTGCACTTCCAACATTCTGTTGTGTTTTGTCCACAACACACTCACCATCAGGGTCATACTTAGCACGGAGGCCAAAGTAGTCCCAAATGCCAGATCTGAATGATAGTGGAGGGTCTTCAGTTTCAGCAGAAGGTAATGCATTCTCCATGTAGCAGCACCATAGCGTCCCGTAGCCTCTTCTGTCTCAGCAGCTTAGCCGAATCAGAGCTATCTCTACAGCTCTGAGCCGAATGAAAGGGGAGGTGCTGCGCGTGCAGCTGATTACATAAACATAAACATTATGATAAAAACAGCTTCATATGAACGTAAGCTCAACAAGATGAATGATAGAAACAAGAATGTGGCACCAATCTGGCATCTGTTCTGGACTCACATCACTCTGCCTGATGAACCTTTATGAATATCCAACTGTATCCAATGTTATAATCTTCTGTATGTTTATTTTACCCAGTCATGTTATTATTAACATGCTCTTTGACACAAGTGATTGTATCTCTACCATATTTTCATTATTATCGTTATTACCATTTTTCTGTACTTTCATTATTATTATTGTTTTTTCATATGCCACAGATGTTATATGTAGTGTGCATAACAAGAAACATCTCACAATGTAAAATGCTGTACTGTCAAATGCCAAGGATAAAAGAAATAAAAAATTGAATTATATAAAAAAAATTGTGGAGATTTTAATGGCATGAGGGGGTTCTGAAACTTGTGGATCACGCCTAGAATCTTAAAACTCCGGCTTGATAACATGCACATAGAAATGTAAACACAGGTGTTCAACAGCCATCTCACTGCTCATATTCATCCAAAATGAATCATCACCAAACATTTCAGTGCACAAATGTGAAAGATTTTTGTCTTAAATTATGTTTATACAAAACAAACCAAAAGTAAAGCCCAGACCCTCAGAGAATCAGCATCATAGATAAGAATGACCTGATTCATTTGAAGTATTGTTTTAGATTTATTGACTTGGTCTTTGTGTCGGTTAAGTGCAATGATTTAAGGAGACACACTGTTGGGGGATTTCGTCACTAATTGTCTGAGGAAAGATGCAGCACACACACACCTACACACATATTCTGCAATCATGGAGACATCAGTTAAATAAACAGGAGTATTTCCATAAACATGTCTGAGTGATTGAACAGTCGTCTGTGTGAGTGAGCATGTCTCACTGTGTTAATGGGAGGTGTAGTTAGCTCTGTCTGGACTGTTGGAGCACCACAGAGTCAGAGGAAACGCACACTCATACACACATACACAAACTTCCCAAACCCACACACACACACATACACACACACACACACACAAAATGCACCAGAGGCGTAGACTACAAATGCATGTGATGTTCAGAGAGGAGGTGACATCAGAATATGCAAAAAAGACTTTGCCGCAGGCCAGAGATTTTTAATGATGAATCCATTCATTATAGAATAAGGTCATTATGCTTTTGTTGTCATAAAACGTACACATTCATCATCAGTCCACCCAGGACCCGGCACATTGTCCCTTTCCTGCAGACGACCTTGGATGGGAAAATTTATAAAGTGATAAAAAAAACAAACCTGCATGAATACAAACACTGACACATGCGAACATACATTTCAGTGCATCTCCAAGGGCGAGAAACATGAGTAGGTTCACTGAAAAATGTCAAAGCTTAGGCCGGCAACATAAGAGGACATTTTCAAATCTTTTCTAGTTCTTGAATGTGGAAGCTTCAGACAGTATCAACCAACTTTTAGACTTGGAGATCTCCAAAAGCACATATTAGATAAACTTCAAGACCGTGTACCTTCAGTTTGATCTAACAGTTTTCTAAAAGCTTTTTTGCAGATATGAGATCTCACAAAAAAAGACCATTTAAGAGAGACAAATATGCAAGACAGACTGCCTTGGTGTGGTCTAAATTTGCAGTAATAACAGGGGCACAAATAGAAATATGAGTAAGTCTATGACTGTTAAACAGTTCAGGTTGTGTTCATGTTTGTGAACTGTTTAAACAGCCAGCCAGAGGATATTTTTTACTCAAGCAGGTATTTTGTTGTAGGCAACCCAGTGTGCAATATGAATGGTGAATTGAGATATTGTAAGCCTTGACCCCATTGAAACAGATTTGTAGATTATCACTACAAATATTATATCATACCCATATCTGGAGAGAGGGCAGTCAAAAATCTGACCAAATGTCCTTCAAAACAGTGAGTCTAATTATTCTTTTGAATTAATTTCTGGACACATGCAAAAAAAATAATAATTCAGAATGAAGCACTGCTCTGCACTGGGGTCACCGGTCGGTAGGACATGTTATCAAAAATTAACATAGAAAGTCAGGGTTCAAAACATAGCCAGTGTTGCAGCAGAGATTATCATCACCATTAATATCCCAACTTTATTGATACAAGTCAAAAAAGCACATCAGCATCCTCAACAAAAGAGATGAGAGGAGCGTTGGAGCTCACAGAAGTGAATATGAGGCAGAACGTTACAATGATTACACCAGAGGAAGAAAGCTGCAGTGTTTCAGCTCCATATGAAGAGAGACGGAGACCCAGTGGGGGCCGTTTAAGTCCAGAGGCTGCAGTGGAAACAAGATTTCAGACCTCTGGACAACATTTGTGTTACTCACCTTACATTCACAAAAACTTGCCCCGCAACAACCCTTGTTTTTTTTCATCCCTGTTGTTAAGTCTCCCTCTTACAGTTTTGTGCTGCTTGAAAAGAATGTAGTCATTGCCCCTCCAGACAGCATCTCAGTGAATTTGCTTGATTGTCCAAACTTCATGTCTTTATCCGGCTGTTTGTGTTAGCACACAGCTCATTCGCGTGGGGTCAGGATAATTTCAGGAGGAGTTTGCAAGAGTGAGGTTTAAGAAATATAGGTATTTTATAGTTCTTAACATCATTCATCTTGATTAAAAGCTTTATAAGGAAAATGACTTACACTAAGCATAGGAGGGACATTTACTTAAATTTGAACCAATCCGGTCTCTCAGATTTTGTTTTTTAGTGTAACTTTTGAAACCACCTTCATTTTGCCACACTGAAGATACAGCAGGCCACCAAATGCAGCAAAATGAACCGTTTTGTGTGCGTGGTTCAGTTTTTTATATCCTTCACTGCGACTAAAGCAGATATATGAGCCTGTAATGAAACATTTTATGCTAATTGTATTTGTTTATGAGCAAATTAATGGCAGCCATGCAAAACGAATGATGATGTGAGCACATACACAACATGATAGGATTCCTGAGGAATTCATTAGCTGTTTGCAGGTAATTAGAGGAAATAATTAAGGTGATTAGAGTGTGTCACTTGCACGTTCACACACACACATTCACACACACTCTTACAGTACAGTATACATCAAAAGGTCTCCCTGGCCGCCCTCCCTGCTTCTCTGCAACTCTTTGTTGAAAGTGCTGACAGTGCCGTCTGGAATAACCCAATCACTGAATACAGACACATTCTGATGCCTTTTTCTCTCTCATATTCTCTTTCCTCGCAGGTCGTCTGTTTGCGAGGTCCCCCTGCAGTCACAAATCCCTCATGCCGGCCCCGTCACAATCTGACACATGCAGAGGTGGCATATTGGTGCACCGAAGATACAATCGAGAGGAGAGCCTGGCAACACAATGCAGGAGTGATAAATCAACAAGCTGGAGCTCCCCAATATAGACAGCACCGCATCACAGACAATAGCCCCCTGTCCGTCTGCATAGCAGGGCGGAAATATACACACGCACAACGCAACTTATATATTTATTTCTATATGCAGCAGTCAGCCATACACATCCTGCAGAAATCAAAATACTCGTGTAGCAGGAGCTGTAACAAGGAGGGTAAAAGCGTCTGATTATCTGAGTGTAATAAGCGAGCAGCCTCTCCTCGCTGTAATTGGTCTGCAGTGGATCTGCAGCCGAAGCTCGTTAGTGTCACAGCAGAAATAATCACGCAGTAAAAACCCCTCCTGTGACTGATCACCATATATCATACACATACACACTTACAGATGCATGAATGATCCCCTCTCACACACACACTCACAAGGGCTCTTGATAGGCGGAGCTTTAGCGTTTTAATGCAGATTTGGGCATTAATGCAGGATGTGGAGAGGAAGTGTAATAGGTTGCCATGTGAATTGGAGGGGGGTTGATTTATTTGGATAAAGCTTTGTTGCTTTCTTTTGTTGGAAACAGTTTCAACTGTGTGCTTTGCTGCCATCATCTTAAGACTACCAAACAGCAGAGGAGTTCCAATGCACCTAACACTAACTTCCTCAGGACCAAATGTTCAGACCGCTTTCACACTAAATTCAGTGGACTTTGTTCACTTTGGATGAAGTTGGAAAATTGTTTTATTTCTCACGTGGTTTGGTTTTCCTTCATACTGCACTTTGACTTCTTGCCAGTGGTTCTCAGCTGGTTTGGCCTTGGGACTCACCATCACCCTTAAATGTCAAGCTGTGATCCAAATTGAGGAACATTTTCAACTTCTCAAATTAATAAAAAAAGAAAAAGAAACCTGCTGCACTTGAAATCTGAGATAGAACAGAATTTGACAGTAATTTCTAATTGTATTAGAAACCATAATGACCTGAATGTAACAATGCAAGAGAGGGAAATATTCCCCTTTTCACACAATCAGCTGCATTTTAATTGAAAACAAAAAAGTGCCTCTTAGGGACTAAAGGCTTCAAGACCACAATTCTAACTGTATCTGTGATAACCCCGCGTCAGTGGATGCATACTGAACAATCCTGTATTAATGATATTCAACTAGTAGCACTAAATAACCCATTGACCATGAGGCTTCCACAACCTGTGGTACTCCAGTAACTTCGGCCTCTTTTAAACAGACTTAACCGAGTGTTCATGCTCAAACATGAAAAAAAAAAGCCTTGCCACTGAGAAGCAATTTCAAAAAATCTTTAAAACATATAGCTTTAGCTGAGTACTTGCTTGTTGAACATATAACACACATCTTTCCATTAAAACAGGTGTCGAATAGCATTTAATTACCACTACCTATTGACATGGAGGGTGAATAGATGGCAGTCCAATGCAAAATAAAAGCACAAGATCTTTTCCCTAACACTTTTTGCCCAGACAAAGACTCACAACCTACTAAAAAGGGTCTGAGATTCACTTTTGGGTCATGGTCCACCAGTTTAGAATCACTGGTCTAGACTTAAGCTGGACATCTGATGCATGGTATAGTCACCTGCCAGTAGTTGGGGCTATAGTTGGTGTTATCTCCTGATTATGACCTGGAAATACACAGCAAACTTTGAGTAATAATATTTTCAGCTCAAAGCAGTTCAAATGTTTTTTTGTGGCAAAGACAAAGCTGCTTTTAGGCTGTCAGGTGGCACTTGCATATTACCTAGAACAGTGCATGACCATATTCTGCATGGAATTTGTAGAAATCAACCTGTTCAGAGGACTGTAGGCTGTCGATGGTGAGCATTCTATTTATTCTTGTTTATTAGTTTGTTCATTTGATGTTGGAGCTCTAACAGAAATGTTCGGATTTTAGATCCAACAGGAAACTAAACCCATCTTTGTTATTTTCAGTACAGGTCTGTGCTTTGGTTGGATGAATAATTATAAAAATACAATTTTAACATCAATTTTAACACAAAATGGGTATATGGCAGGTTAGAAGCATCAGCTTTCGCAGGTTGTTTTCACTAACAGCACAAACAGGATGTGGTGTTTAGTGATTTTCCCACAGAAACCGACTACAAGTGCAAAAATCCTCAAGAAATCCCACCCCTACTGTTGAATGCAGTCTTGTTCAGATAGTGCAGAAACATATGCTGTATCTGCATCTTGTTCCTGATATGAGAACACAGAAAACACTCTGATTTGAGCCGAACAGCTGAAGGAAATCTCTGTGAAGCGGCTGATGTGGCTCAGAGAGAAATAGTTTAACACGAGTGCTCCTGTGAAGAGAAATACTGAGTAGATGGCATTGGAGCTATTACAGTTTAAAGAGCGCAGACCCTTTCATTGTTTAAGATGGAGGTGAAAGGCAGAGGGTGCGTTTGTGTGTGTGCATGTGTGGGCGGTGACTGATGATCCCGCTTCAGAGAGGGGACCTACACAGAGTCTGAAACAGAATCAAAGTCCCGACACCCAGGTATACAGCACCTGCACCACAAGTCATTTAAATGTCCTCCTGGGCCATCGCCACATCAGGAAAATTCAATCACCCTGTCTGCTGTTGGAGGGAGGACAACGCTCTCCGAGATTACTTGCAAAGAAACTTAATAGCTAAGAGCATTAAACGCTGGTTGTTGCTAGCACCGCTGCCAATAGTGAATAAATGATTTTGGCAGTGTATACAGACAGGGAAATCAATACCAGAGGGTTTTTCTGTGGCGTTGGGCTTCTGTATTCATGTAAACATGGGAAGTGGTTTTCTTCACACCTCAGAGCCAGATTACCTCTCACCACTGGAGGCCTGCCCGGCTGCAGAGGAAGATGACGCTCTAAGCTGAAGTCTGCTACCAGCAGGAAGATGATATTTGAATATCGCCTTTTCAAATACGACGTATGCAAATATCCAACAATTTTTTCTGGTTGCCCACACTACATGTCAATGAAGTAACCCTCTTCTTTGATAAGGGAGTACTCAGGCAGAATAACTGTCGTACATTTAGTGGCAGCTGCCTGGGAGGTTTGAAATTGTGTGATGGGTGATAAGCTGAGAAATCATTTCATGAAATGTCTCTCTTATGCTCAGTCTGAGCTGCTGGCTCTTTGCTCCTCTGCCTATCATGACCTTGCTCTCCATATCTCCATCCAGACTTTAGTTAATTCCTGGCACACTAAAGATTTTTTAGGGCATAAGTGATTTTTAAGTTGTCAGGGAAACCCAGGTCCAAGGAGCAACAGGCCACATGTAAAAGGGTCAGACATTTCAGGGACTACAGCCTGAGGTATGCAAATCAAGCATAAGACCACCAGCATATCCGATACATTGAAATTAACTATCTGAGCAGGTCCCATTTACCAGTCCTTTCGGGGGCCATGGTATTTCTGTTGATGGACCTGTTGTGTGAAAAATGGAGATGCTTACCAGTTTAAAACCAAATCTTTGATAATACAAAATGACAAAACCCTTTATTTTCTTTTTGTCAACCAGACAGGAGAACACTACATGCATATTCAGTATACATGACAAACAGAAATATATATTTACATTCTGTAAGAAATGTCTTATCTTTCACTAAATAATAAAAATGTATGAACAGTGGTGTTGATTCGAATTTGTGCGTTAATGAGTATTAATAAGGGTCGAGATATCAATAAAAACAAAATTATCATCCCTTCAAAAAAGTCCTTCTATCAAGGTGTGTCGATGTTTGATCAAGACATGGCAACTAAATTCATATAACATCTTTCATACATATAGCAATCCAAAGTGCTTTACAGAGTTAAAAACAAAGATAGTATGAGAGTTGTAGCATTAAAGACATACAAAGAGAAAGTAAAATGATATGAAATATGGAAAATTTGTGTTTTAAAGGAGAAACAGTATAATCACACAATTACACACATTGTCTTGAGAATTTTTGACAGCACACATGGTTGCAAATACAGGGGTCTAGGCCCCCATTTGGCAATGCTACTGCCCGGATAAATGTGCCCCCTTTTGGAGTTGCCATGCCCGCCCTATTGTTGCATCCCACTGCCGGGGGGGGGGGGGGGGCTCTTAAATTCCTTTTGGGCCTAACTTCAAGGTGACCAAGCTTTATCTATTGTGATCCTTAATTCAGAGGACCTTGTTGGTTTTTTACTATTAATTTATGTATTAACATGATCATATTTTGATGTACTTTTTCTATTTCTTATGGTCCAGAGGGAACTAATCCATGCACAGGGAGAACATGCAAACTCCCTGACTGACAACGGAACTGGAACGAGCATCCTTCTTACTGAGAGGCACATGCATTATCTGCCTCACCATTGTGCCATCACCAGAGTATAGTTAAATTTTGTTTTATGATTATTTTCCTCCAATTCTCAACATTAGGTCTATTTTTCTTGAAGTACATAATTTAAAAAATATTATTCTTCAAAATATTATCCTGCTGGTCCTCGATTCTCCCCCCGTATGGGCTCTGAATTGACTGGGAAGAGTAAAACAGTTGTACTGACACCGCACCATCGAGAATTATTTAGACCAATTGTCTGCTGCAACCACCCTGCAATTGCGTCCTGCCCCCTTAATCCTTGTGGGGCCAAATAGGGGCAAAAATAGCATAAAACAGTCTTGTGCATAGCCAGCTTTAGGGGACAAATGGAGGGACGGAGACAGGAGGCCGAGGAGGAGGAGGGGAGGGGGTGGCGGCAGTGTGAGGGGGCTACTGCTCAGCCATAGTGACCGGGTGAAAAGGCAGTGCAGATGTAATTTGTCCTCAATGGCTGTTTGGGAAGAGTAATTGTGGTGACATTGGCGGGTCGATAGTATGGATTTTTTGTTTGGAGTGCCCTGTGTGTGTGGTGCTAAGGGGAGGCCAGGAAATATAACACTGCTGCTCAAATACAATAAAAATGGATCGAGGGTGTGGTGGTTGTTTGCAGAGCTGGTAGCCATCGTTTGGCTGTGGATGTCATACTGTAGCTGCTGTGGTTATCAAATACACCCCGTCGTTCTGCCCTATTAACACCAAATGTTCCCCGGCTCCCAACAGGTCCCTGAAACAGGTTTAAACGCCGGAACAAAACCATCAGTTACAAAGTGTTTTACTGGAGAAAATGTGTGTCCAAATAAAGCACACGGGCCGAAACGAACGCTGATGTGTTAAGCCTCTCTTAATGTGCTCCCAAGCAAACCGAGACACATCAATAATGACGCACATAGCACTCAAAAGGACGCTCGTGCACAAGAAAACGTGGAGTCAAGTGCTGAATCGAAGAGGCTGGATGTTTGACCCGTGTTTCAGTGATGGTACAGGATCAGTGGGGGGTTTGGAAAAAGCCTGGGGGGCTGCAGGGGGGGACAACAGCTCTGGTGTCCCAGTAAATTCTAACATGATCAGGCAATGGTGTGTGAGCGCAATGTGTTTGTCCACTTTAAGAAAAGTAATGAGGGAGAAGAAAAGGGGTTATGACACAGTGGAGAGGCATACACTGTCTGCCCTGAGTCAGATACTGTAGAGCTTCCTGGGGGTGTAAGGTCATAGAGGACCCCTTTGTGTCCTCAGAAACACTCTTGTGAGCATTTTTTTTTTACCTTTGAATTAACTTGATAAAACAGAGCTCATGCTCTAATCATGCTAAAACTATCAACAGTTTGTGACCCTGGCTGAAATTTTAGCTGTTTTTATTGAGCTGGTTCATCTGTGTTGACAGTGATCTCCATACAAGGGTTAAACAGCCTGGGGCCTGGAGGGGTTCACAAAAGGCAAAGACTGAACATCCCTTATTTAAGCATTGGACGCCTTTTACAGTCTAAATCACTTTAAAGAGTGGCAAATGGATACTTTTTCAACTGTTTTGTGTTTTTTTTAACATAAGCCCCTTCTTCATAAATTGGTGTGGGCATTTTCGTTATTATTGATCTGTTAGACACCACTGAAAAAATGCCCCGCATTGCACCAGGTGTAAAAAAGCAGATGTATCAGAAAAAAAGCATTCAGCATTTAAATTACATATGGAGCAATTTCAAATGAAAATGACTTCCTTCTTTTAACAAACTCTAGTCCAAGGCAATCATTTTTCTTATTATATTTGTATAATTTCACATTACTAACCGTTTCAGTGTCAATTGGAATAAAATACCCCCCATAAAATGGATGGAAATAAATACATAGGCTAAATAATTTCTCAAAATGATGGAGCAAGTGAGGATTTTTGCTTTTGCTGTGGAGGTTGTATTTTTTTTTTGGTATTTTATGGTTTGTTTGATGACAGAATAATTGAAAAAGCTATAGAAAGAATTTGATGATTGTCAGGGAATGTTTTATTTTGGTGATGATTTGAGCACAGATCCATCCATATAAGGGAATTTTAAAGGATTTGTTAGCACTGTTTGGTAGAGCAGTTTTTCAAATTTTCACTAATACCTCAAACATTTCTAAAAAGATTTTTATGCCATTTTCAGGGAATGTTGCTCGTGTCAAAAGTAAGTAGTCATTACATATTGATGGTATGATGCCTGCCATTTTTTTAATCCTTTGGCCATCAGTCCAAGATGACGTGATGTCTCTATTGATCACTGATTGATATTTTATTAATATTTACCTTTAAAACTGAATCTTTACACGTCAGAAAGTTGAGCGCTCTCACATGACTAAACTGTCCTCCACTTACAAAGTCCTACATAATTACAGCTTCATCCAAAGCACAGGTGGACGGGTGCATGAGCACAAGTTCCAACCACAAATTAATCTTAAGTTGTACATTTCGTTCACAGCAGTGACAGAGTAAGACTGTCTTTGTGCAAAGTCAAGCTACACGGGTTGATATGTAAGGATACGGCCCAAAACCAAATGTTGCTGTGTGAGATGTAGGGTTAGGGCATGAATTACTCATTTGTTAACAAGCTTTTCTACACAGACTGCTGTAGTTATGCAGTCAAAATCCGTCCTGTCTTAAATGTGAGGTTACAATGTAAGAGGAGAGGAGCCCATAGGCTGTGTGACTATAAAAATGTTCCTATATTTATTTAATTGTAGAAGTAATTTTTTGTAAGTTGGTCTTAGCATTGATACAGTGTGGGTGTTAAAAAAACAGTTAATCATTGTTTACACTCTATTTTTAATAGCTCTTGTCTGTTACTGGAGAAAATATTTGTTCACAGAGCTCAAAGTATGCTTCACCATGTAGATGCAGAATAGTTTGAGGCCCGTCTTAATGAGACTTATCCCAGCGAGTCAAGGCCACCTCATTGAACAGAGCCTGGCCGGCCCGTCCCTGTCACCCTGTCACCCTGTCACCTCATATCAGGTCCATAGCAGTGCTCTTTGGGTAAAACCATTAACAGAGACAACAGACACAAACAGGACCACATTTTGACACTCTGCGGCCGTGCTGACGTAACCGAGCGCGACACCTGACGTGGGGAAAAGGTCACACGACTCGTCAAAGAGACAGGGGTGCTTCAGATCGAGGACACTGAGACTCAAAAATGGACGCCTCCCAACAGTGATGATGGACACATGGCTGAAGCATGGCCTTCTGAGAGCTGTGGGAGGAGTGGACGTCCTGCCAGGAACTGTCCCTTTCGGTTCCTCTGTCCCCCTGACGAGTGGTGTCCTTGCTGATCTCACATGATGAGGTTCACGCTAAGTAGGCAAATCAGATGTGGTTAAGGGTGGACACTTTCCTGTGTAATCAGAGCGACATGAGGGTTGTCTTCCCTGACATTAGTTAACGTGATATTCTCATGATTGCAAGAAAACCTATCCAAACAATGCTGAAAATATTCTGGTTCTTTGAAGGGGTTTTCTGGTTATGAAACAAATGAGATGAACAAGGATGCTGCTTTTGTATCTGAAACTCAGTTTAAATTTAGGTCAATAAAGTGGGGTTATATTCAGATGCAGCTGTTTCTGTTTTTCCCCTCCAACTGAATGCCTGCTATGTTCCAGCTAATTGTCAGCCAACTCCCAGCCACAGGGAGTTCCCTCCTTCTCTGGGGGTTTGCCAAAATTCAACCATTCATGCAATTGCAGGTTATCCCCACGATATGGTGCTTCTTTCACAGGAACATATCCAGTTGGCTTTAACTTCTGCCATCATCGTATGTTCCATTAGAACTCTGAGGGTCCGACTTACTAATGGTTTGCGTGTATTAATACACATGCAAACTTGATAGCGCACTCAAATCTGATCTACTAATAGGGTGCAATAAGGATTGCGTCTGTCAGATGAGCAAAATAGCACACGCAGTCAATCTAGAGTGTTTGCCCTCATGAATATGCAGAATACATGCAGATCCTCAGAAAATGCTGGGAGGAGGAGATGCAAATGTGATCATTTAGCACCCGCAATGTGATTTATCAAACCCGCAAGTAACTGCGTGCAGTGTTTTTGCGTCTGAATTTAGTACATTTGAAAAGCAGGTGCAAAAAAGGGAACAGTGTTTTATGAATGGCAGGCTGTGATCATGGTGGCAAAGAGGGGTCACAATAACCAAGTATTTTCCATCACTGACTGAAATTTTTGATGAAAAACAGAAAATCTTGGAGGATGCAGTCATTATGAAGGACTGGAAAAAGAGGGACTATCCAGTGTGTCGTGCAGACGCACACATAAAGTAAACTCTTTTAAAAAATATTTAAATATTTTACTTAGATTGTATACATATGCATATTTAATGAAGTAAATGAACAAAAGCCATAGGGATCAAGTGAGATTTATAATAAAATGACAGCATTATATTAAAAGAACATACAATGTGAGTTACTCAAATGCTTCACTTCCGCGGGGGCTCCCTATATCTTGTACTATCTTTAGGGCCAGAGGTGGAAAATTTTTGTAATCTCTGATCTAAAGTTGCTTTTGCACCCATCGTTAGTTTGGAATAATTCCTCTTTCATTCTGTTTGAGAAAGTTTAATTTGTGTTGGTGTGAAAGCTCAAATGAACTCTGCTTGAAAAGGGGGTCTCAGTTTGCTTCAAAGTTAGCCAAAGTTTGGCATACTGTGTGTGAAAACAATCTGAATCAGAAAAGAAAGAAACAGGTGAAGTGAACCAAAGTTAATGCATGGTGGATTAATTTTGGCCAAATACAACAACAGTGAGCAGAGTGTGGCTTGATCAGGTTGTTTTATTAAAGTTTGATTAAAGTTTTTCACATTAAGTATTTATGGGTGCAATGTGAGAATATGAACTGTGCAGATGCATACAATACTTTTTGCATTCTATGAAACAGTAAATGAGTTTTTGAACTAATATGTATGTCAATATTTTTTATTGGTTTTGCTGAAAAAAATAAACAAACTGGTGATGTTTCCACATTGTAATGGTGTCTCCTCTATCACTGCATTAGCTTAATCTGCTAGCTTTATACACTGACACAGCTATGTTTACCTTCCAAATACACACACATGTGTTGACATGACAGCAAGTAGGCAAGCAGGAGAAAACACAAACCTATGTTTATCATTTATTTGGTTCTTTTTCTCCTTGTTGTATCAGGTACTTCTCATTAAAAATAGTACAGGGGGTGTTTTTAATAATTGTCTGAGTTTTACATTTAAATGAGCCACAAAAGTCATGTTGGTTTAAATCTACAATTGGGCAAAAAAAATATTCAAAAAACTTTAGGTGTCTGTTCAGCACTGTTCGTGCACTGTCTGTGTACACTGTTTCTGCCATTAAAACTTGTCCTGAAAAATGTATTCCTCTGTATTCTCCAGTTCGCATAACCCTTTCAGCCACTTCACTATTTTCAGATACCTTATAAAAACCCAACTTCAAAAATACAGATAAATCTTTTTAAGGTGTTCTTACTGGTAGCTTTATCTCTTTCTGTAATAAAAAACAAGGAGTATAATGGTGTGTCGGATTTCATAAGGCTGTTGTGTTTTTTCCCTGCGATGAAGCCTAAGACGGCTGATTCATCTTCTGTCACTACATCTGACAAACATGCAGCCACAGTCAGCAGATGGTTATCTGCCAAACAGCGTCTGTCAAGGTCACAGACGGTAATTAAGATGTGAAACTCAGTGTATTTGACTCTTGTAAAGACTGCAGTGTGAAGAAAACATCATGTTATGGGGCTCTAATTTCGTAGATCAGTCGCAGGCACGGCGCACCTGCCCTGTGCCCCATCTGTGTCCCACCAAGAGGGTGTATCCAGCGCACTTTGCAAGTTTCCTGTAGTGCGCAGAGGCGCACTGTAGGCGCAGAGAGGCGCATCCACGCCTCCATTCCTGCCCCTCCGCGCAAGTGCCAGGGAAGGAGGAGAAAAGACGTGAGTGGGTTTAACACAGCCGAGTGCAGTCTTCGCCAATCAAATGAGCGCCTCTCCTTGACTTTAAATGCGCTGTGGCTGAGCCGCTGTCACTTCAGCAACTGGGAGAACGGACTGGCCATCTGGGCACGCATCAGAGGCCACGAAGCACGTCACCGTGTGGGCCAGCTCCCGGGACAGATGTAATCTGTTCCTTTGTCATTTATAGGAGTAAAAAATTAAGAGACAGTTACACAGCAGCCAGCTTATCCATTCATCATGCTTGTGATCCACCTGCACTCCTGGTTTGTCATCACCAAATAGCAGAACCTTTAGTGATATGCTGTAGATTCTCTCGGTGTCTCCGCCTCATCCTCTTTACAATAATGTACTCCATCTTTTTAGATCATGTTAAAAATAAAGACTAAAACAGAGAAATATGGGAAATCACCGGTAAATCCTTAGTGACATACATTCATTTTCTCTTTCTTCTCTGTCTTTTTTCTCCCTCTTTTCTTAAAATTTCATGACATAAGAGAAGCTGGATATATACTCAGTATTGGATGTTAAGGCTGATAAGGCAAACTTCCAGCTGCCGTCAGGTTAAGTTTCCATTATGACAAATGGCTTTAATCCGACATCAGATGTGACAGGACAATTATATAGACACAAATGTATATGCTGGTTCAGACTGTTACATTAAATAGTGAATGCTGTGATTGTTTATTGCATTAAAATGTGCCCAACAGTCTGGAAACCTGCCTCTGAGGCTTTGTTGAAGTGTGCGCACATGTGCGTCTGTCACCAAATTACAGCTGCGGAGGGTGCGCTTCGCCTGCACCGAGAATAGACCAGGTTGGAGCTGGCGAGCTTTAAGCGCACCTTCCGCACAGTTTTTCGGCACGAAATTGTCACTGCGCCAACATGAATCTGTCGGCACCACCCCCTGGTGCGCCGTCACACCCATCTCTGTGCAGGCGGTCTTCCAAATTGTCAAATTGGCAGTGCACGGTGGTGCGCCGGATGAAATTAACACTGCGCGGGGTGCGCCTGCTCTGCACCCCCTGCGCTGCGCCACGAAATTAGGGCCCATGGTGTTACAGGTAATTCTATTACCTTTAAAGATAAAGCTGAGCTCACTGTCCTCAAGCATCTGCTTCATATTAACTTAACACTTTTAAGTATGGTTTCAGCTTCTTACATGGAAGAGGTCCAGTAGTTAGTGGGGTTAGCAATGTTAATATTGGCAGTTTTCTGCTTGAAACTATCACTGAATGCATTAGCTTGCTTGGTGTATTGATGTTTAGCCAAATCACTACCTAAAGCTCAGCAGAGTCAGTTCAGTTTGAGAGTGAAGTTGCAACATTTTCATATTTTTCTGTTTTTGGTTTGCCTCCAACTTGCACCTAGTCATGCAGACAAAAGCCTGTAACATGTTGTGTAATCCAGCCCCCCACCACTAGTTGAGGCTGTTGAGTCGATGTTGGTTCCTGCCATCCGGACCATCTAGCACTATGAGCCAGAAATTTGCAGCAGGCATTAAGTAATACCATTGTTCAGCACAAAGAGGTGTGGAAGTTTTCTTGGCCATAAAATCAAGACAAATCCCCATTGAGGCAGCTTTTGATGGCACTTGCATATTGAGCTGGAGCAATAAGTCATATTGCATGAGGGTTGATGTAAGCTTTCACACCAGCTCAAACAAACCCAACTTTCAACAAAAATGTCCCAGAGTTTGTTTGTGGTAGGTGTGGAAGCTTATTAAAAGTGAACCAAAACCCCTGTGTTCAGCTGAACCACCGTTTACATTTTAGTGTGCACCAGTAAGAGATTTCACTCAAACTCAAATAAACTGAGTTCATTTGGTCCAGACCAAAGTGTGAGATTAGAGTAGAACAGAACAGAAAAGCCTCTATTGTCATTGTACCTTTATGCAACAAGAACCTGGGAGTTGTGCATAAAACACTGTTTTCAATGAAAAGACATTATATGAATAAAAAATGCAAAAGTATTCATAGCTTAATAGTTAAAACAGAAAATGTGAAAATATATATATATATATATATATATATATATATATATATACATATATATATATATATATAAGAGATATTTGAGAGATGGACAATATATCCAACATGATGGCATTCAATACATGCATGTTTTTTTTAAGTAGAAGTTACAGTAGGTGTGAAAGCTCCTTAAATCAAAATATAATAAATAATAAATAGTTGAAATTATTCCCTTATTAATATAATCTCTTCTTCATGTCTTTGTATGTGTGTAAGTTAGTGCGTGTGCTGTATGTGGATTGCGAAGGTGGGGGTGAGGGATGGGGGGGGGTTGTATTTTTCATTGTAGGTAATTTTTACCTCTTATTATTTTATTTTATTTTCTTCATTTCTGTGTGAAGCACTTTCTGCTAGAAAATGTTTGATTGATTGATAGTTGACTGTGGCAATGGTTTCTAAATCAAATTAACATGATGCAGTTCCACAATCACCTGAAATTAGCCTTTAACACCTGCACATAATGTTTAATGCTTCATATTTGTCTGTCAGGTACATTGGTAAGGATTATGATCCCCCAACGTACAAACACACACATACATAAGTTAACATCACTAATCCATAAAACTCTCTGAAAAAGTGTAATGCTTACAGGTTGGCTGAAAAAAATCATCTTCTCTGCACCACTCTTTTGACCTACCCCCATGTCATCCTCCCCCTGTTCTATCTGTAGTTCATGCTCAGGCCCATTGAACAGCAGACTCTTAAATGAAAGCTTATTGAGTACTGAACAGCACTGAACTGACCAATTACTGCAAAACAGACCGTACATTGGATCAGAACAGTTTGGACCCAAGAGAGGAAGTGGTCTAGAAGTGACAGGAGCTCAAACAGAGCATTTTAGACCATGTGTATACAGGTGGATCATCAGGGGTACTTAGTATGTGAAAAATAGACTGTTCACAATTCGTGCATTGGCAGTCATGCATTTGAATTTGACAGTCAAAGTTGAGATATGACCTCTTTAAAAGAAACATTACTACACCTAAACCTGATGCATCATCTCTGGAAGTGAAGGATCTGGGCATGATTGCTGCTTAACAACTTTTATATATGGTCTTATGATGAAATTGAAATTTGTATATGGAATTGGGATTAGAAAATAACAGACTCAGTGTAAAAGACCTTAAGGTGGAACATATACATTTACATCATACAGTCTTGAGCTGTTGAAGTTTGATAAAGACCAATCAAGTGATTCACAGCCTGGATCATTCATGTGAAGCGTAAAGTGGTGTAGTACTGCTGGAGCTTTTGATGGAGGACTCTGCATTCCATTGGTTTGTGACACACACAAGCAAGAGAAGACGCATAAAGTGTGGTGTGAGCAGAAAGCCAGGAGCAAGAAGACACAGAGAATGGCTTTTGAGTGCTGCTGAGGAGGACAGAGAAAGAGGAAGAGTGTGAGGGAGAGATAGAGAGTCCCCGGGGCCCCATTAGAGGCAGTTCTGAGGGCCTGTGACATCTGACTGGATCAGTGTTCTTCAGTCAGAGGCTCTCCTCTTATCCACTCCTCTACTGGAGTCAATAAACACATCACCTACGCACAAACACAGACACACAGTAACTGAGCCTCTGGGGCGAACGCCAGATTAGTTCATTTAGAGAAGGTTTGAGTCTCTCTCCTTGAAGGTACACAGCTTACCCAGGACTTAATGAGGGTGTCAGCTCTGTTGCATACATGTTCAGCACCTGGAATTGAACTATTTTAAAGAAACAGTCACCTTCTCATCCAGATCTCCGGCTTGTAAATAGGAATGTGTTTGTATGCTGCACAGGATGTAAATGTTTGCAGGAATGTGAGACTAAAGAAGAGGCTGTTTGCAAAGAGTGTCGGCTAACTTGACAGAAAAACCAACTGACGAGCCGTAAACACTTTTCTCTCTGCGCTGACAGAGCGGTGGCACCAAGCGGGGTGAAACTTTGAAAGTCAAGCGGTCCTTTATCCATCCCTGCTCTGACCTTTCTGCTACGCTGCCCTGTATTCACTGGCTGTCAGTGCGAGTTTGTCAGGAGCCATCCGTCTCTGTCCACCTCCACCCCCCTCCCC
Source organism: Scarus forsteni (assembly GCA_036419115.1). Taxonomy (NCBI): domain Eukaryota; kingdom Metazoa; phylum Chordata; class Actinopteri; order Labriformes; family Labridae; genus Scarus; species Scarus forsteni. The sequence continues at coordinate 40,380,634 of JAZDUH010000327.1, read as the reverse complement.
AAATCCCTGCCGACCCATTAGCCGATAGGATCCGGGGGAGCGGCGGCACAGTCGGCCTATGGGGGCCTCCCCTCCCTCCCCTTCCTCCCTCCCCCCCTCAGCCTGGGTCTCCACGTAGCTCACAGCTCATCCAGGTACCCCAGAGAGGCAGAGCTAGCCGGCTATATTTATATACAGTATGTTGCAAAAGCATCAACACAGCAGTACAGTGTGACGTGCGGCCCCTGGGAGCTGCACAGAGGCTGATAGCTGCTGGGACAGAGGGAGAGCTGGTGGCATCTCTGCAGGGGGAAATCTGCTGCTCCACTCTTACCTGAACAGCTCCAACAGCCTGCATGTTTATGGACCAGAGGCCACATCCTCCTGATCTGTATAAGTTCAAATTCAGGTTAGTTAAAACACAGGTGTATATTAAAGGGGGTCATGTAAGCATCACTAATCGAGAACAGGTTGCAACAAAAACTGCCTACCAAGCAGAAACAGACTTTGAAGGACTTTGAAAGATTTTCTTATGAACTAAATTCAATTTTCTACAAAATGTGAAGATATTTCAGTCAAACTTTGACTATGAGGCTGGTAAAAGTAAAATGAAAAAGTAACTTTAACCAACAACTGTAAGCAATAAATGCCTTATTTCATATCTGAAGCAAGAAAAAGAAGGGGTGAGTCTTATCTTTATTTCTGTTGTTGTGGAATGATGACTGTAGAGCATTACTCATATCTTTCATGATATTTTATAAGCCACTTAAAGAGTCCGGCTGTATGCCCAGTGCAAAAGGTTGGGACCGCTTCAAACCTCCATATACCTGGTCCAATATCTGTGGTGCACAGTGTTCCTGCTATTTTGAAGATGCATTAAAGACATTGACACACATTCGCAAAATTCAAAACACATTTTACAGAGCTTGTTCTATTCACATGGTATCCACAGCAGCTCACGTCTAGCAATAAATACCTGTTGTTAAAATAGCTAATTTACAGGAGAGCTGGACTTCAGGAGCTTAAGCAATAAATCTGTTTTTCTTTATTCTTATCCCAAAGTGGTAATGCTAATTTGACCCTTACAAGAAACTGAAACCTCCAGTTGGTCTGCTAACCAATCAGATGGCCTCAATTTCTTCTTTCCATGTTTTTTTCGACATTATTGTCCAATCAGGAGCCGTCAAAGATCAAAAAGAGACAAGATAGTTACCTGACGATTCACAGAAGAATAAAAAGGAATTTTTAGTGATCCAATTTGGCCTTTGAAAGCATCTGGGCCAGAAATTGTCTCCAATACCACTTTCACCCTAAAATTAGCAGGTCAACACATTTTTTTTTTTAACGTAGGTTAACCCACTAAGAGTAGACATGTGACTCCTTTCCGCTGCCAGCAGACCTGGGCCTAATCTGCAGCAGATGAGCAGCATGGCTGTTTTTTTCCTCTGGTGCGTCAAGCTGATGTCATCACATTGATGACATCATCTGCATACAGAAACACGACCATGTAAACTATGGAGCAGGGAAAGCACGCTGGTCAGCTGTTTTCTGTACTTTGTATTTTTTTTCTGTACTTTGTATTTTTTTCTCTTTTTAAAAATGTACGAACTCATCACAGACTTCGAACGCTGATGATACAAAGGTGGATGGAATTTGTTGCTGAGAAGGCAAAGAGTCATATAAGTTACAGATGGAGGGGACGTGCGCAATATTATGCCATGGGCACGTTTCCTCGGCATCATGACGTAGATTAGCGGGTTGTCCTGGGTGTGATGTTCACACTAAAGCTGATCAGATGCAAGCCAATAAAAACCTGTGTCACTTGCAGGGTCACTGGATCCGGGTCAAAATGTCAGTAAAACTCTTTAAGGAGACGATTGTTACCTGGTTTAAACAGGTTTTTTGGACAATCTGAAAGGGGTACAAGAGTGGCATATATGACCAGATTGTGCAAAACAACACCTATAAGTATAACCATGCAAATAGTTTCTTTGCATGTTGTTAGTATTTTATCTGATAGCAGGGCTTGTGGGAACCATTCAGATGTGAAAAAGTTTGATGATTATTGGACTGTGTGTGATTGGTATACAAATTCTGTTTTGATTTTTTAATTTGTCTCTTTTGCAATACAGCTTTGACTCCATTAGCCTAACATTACTGCAGCATAAAAATGAGCATTGGCAAGGTTGGAAAAGAGGATGTTTTATGTGTTTGGAGGTGTTGAGGATCTAAATGTAGTATTACAAAAAATATCAAGGCAAACTGCAAATAGCAGAAAATGGCCTGAAGTTGCAGCAGCTAAAAGCAGGGTATGTTGTTTATCTTGCTTTATACCCTGTTTTGTGTTTTGATCTTTATCAGGGCTTTTAGTGAAATGTGGATTGATATAAGTTTGATGAGATAGTCTTGAATAGCAATCAGCCAAAAACATATTGTAACATATCATGTTGTGCAGTCTAACTTTATTTGAAATGTCTGCGCTGGCCTAAAGTTGAGGGAGGAGCAGATGGCCGGACAAGACTTTTAAAGATGATTGAAAGGGCGATTGAGGAAGAGAAAGTCGGTGAGGGTTGTGGAAAAAGTGATGCGATTGTGGATGATAGAAGGATAGATGGCTGTCTGAAGCTGTGGAGGAGGAGTATAAAGGTGGAGGGAGGAGAAATAGACAGAGAGAGGGAGGAGGTGGAGGCAGTAACATGTGATTAATGGATGGGTGGTAGTGGGGAGGTTGAGGCAGACTGGGAGAGAGCAGAGTGACAGTAATAAAGTGAACCTGCCTCCCATTCATCTCCCTCAACCCATCTCCCGTCTGACTGGTAGGGCTTTACACTCTCTGACTAATGCCACGCTCCGCATGCGGGCACAGACAGCAGTGCCACACACTGCTTTCTGGCTGTGACTCGCCACCACGTAAAATGAACACGCACCTTCTAGCGGCCTCCCTTTGCCGACTTCCAAACCCTGGGGCTGAGCTCAATCATTCATCAGCGGCGATGGCTGTCGGAGAGATCAACACTACCTCATCGCTTTTTATGGCTTCTAAATCATACCGTGTATCAGGCTCATCTGGCGTAAAACAATCGCTATCACTGCTTTAACAACAGGTCAAACATGGCGGTCGTGTTCGCTGCGGGACGAACGCACATGACCTTTTGGAAAATGGAAAGTGAGCTCTGGTGTTTTTATCTGTCTGAGTCATACCACAGCAGAGTGATGGTGTTTTTGTACATTTTACCCTGATTTTTAAATGTGGTCGTGCTGACGGACTGTAAGGTAAATAGCAGTGTTTAGTGACCTTCCTCCTGGCAGTCATAATGAGATGCAGATCCCAAATGTAGCCTCATTAACCTGTCCTGAGATGTTTCTGCTCACGTGTTTTACATTGATTCTGCACTGGGGAAACATAACCTCTGTGTAATAGGGTTATGTTAGGGTTGTTACCTCTGCTCATAACATGCCGCCTTCACTCAGACTTTGTGTAATTATAATAAATTAAACATGGCTCACGGTGCAGAAGATGAACCTAAATATTCATCCTTCTGGGACTGTGCGTTGCATTTAAAGTGAACCTCTTCTGACCTTGCTAGTGAGCTGCACACACACTCCCCCCACCTCCCAAATGAATATTATTACAGTCTCTCATGCATGTGTGCAGGTAGAGGTAAGGTTGAAATAAGGGCTTCAAATCATCAATGTGTTAAAAGATCCTGATAGATTGTTTATTTTTGTTAATACATTTTAATTGCATAGGTAAAAGTCTATTATTTAGCTTTTTTTATCATATCATTCCAACCCTCTGTTGCCCAGTCTCTGGCTTGGTGTTAGTTTCAAATATAAATATGTTGTGAAAGTTGAAACATTTCCATAACCAGGTTGTTCTGAGAGCAAAAAACCTACGCCAAGGCATGTCAGAGTTATTGTCAAAAATGAGAAAAACTTCCTTATCTTGCACTGTCAACATAACATTGAACAAAAGTCCTGGATCAACATCCAGATAACCACCAAAACCTATTCACTATCTTCTTTCGCAGTGATCATCATTTATTAAAAATGTCATCAAAATCTGTTGAGAGCTTACTTAGTTGTTCGTGAAGATGTGGAAAACTGCCTTCTCTCGCCATGTTGACAAATACTTGAGAAAATTCACATTAAACTTAATCAAAATCTGTTCAAGGACTATTCTGGTCTTGCTTACAGACAAGTAGCAACAAAAGCAAAACGTACTTTCTTAAATGTAATCATCTTAGTTTTTAGTGTATATTCAATTCTTTGCATCCCCCAAAACTACATTTCAGTTAATGAAAGAAGTGTTTTAATTCTAAATAAATAAATATGGCATTGTTTAAATTAGAAATCATTTTCTGTTACTTTTATTTTGGTTTTAAATGTTTATAACCCACTCAACAACCTAAAAGATGTAATGTTTTAAGTAAGAAGGAAACATTGAAAAAGGGATATGAGGTAGTTGCCTGATAGCAGTGCCATGCATCTTTAAGTCTATTTATTTAAAAAAGGATATTGCATTTATTGCCCCTAAAAGTACAGATTCGATTTGTTTGACTTCCCTTGAGCTCATTTGATAAAATCTAACTATTTGCACTTTAATTCAAATTTTAGATAAGAAATTTGTGTTGCTTTTGTTAAATTACTACAAAGTGTGGTCAAAAATGTCTGAAAGCTTTGTAACAATATTGAGAATTATTGTTTAAACTGTATCATCAATACTATAAAATGGGAAATGTAATCAGTTTTTCCTTGTCCCTTGACCAACATTCCTTGAAAATGTAATTTAATCTGTTCATCACTTTTTTGTTATCCTGCTCACAAACAAACAATCAAAACAAGAAAACTAACAAATGCCAGCAAAAACCTCACCTCTTTGGCAGAGGTAATAAATCCGTTTTTAGACATCACTGTTCTGTCAATTCTCTGAGCACCTGAGGGCATCAGAACCACAATGAACATCTCATAGATGATATAATCACCAATAAAGAAGTTGCAACAGATGAAGAGTGGGAGTTTTTTAGTGAAATGAGACATTTAAGTAAAGAAAAGTGTCCGGACTGACCTGTGAGAGAAAAGTGCCAAGGTGAGTAGTATCCAGCGGCAGCAATGCGAAAGGCCGACAAGCACAAATATGATAATCAAAAAAAAAATGTAAGTGTTACTTTGGCACCAAGAGTGCATTTAAGCCTGTACACCACCAGCATTCGTTACAATAAATGAGCAGCTATTCTGCTCTCAGTCAACCCTCCCTCCTCATCACTGAACCCAGCGTTTGAACCCCTGCAGCTGAAATAAAATGTGACTCTAAACTGGTTTAAATTACTTTGACACTGACTTGATAAAAGAGCTGCTGTGTTATTTCAATCATTAGTGATTTTAATTGCTCCAAGGTATAATGAACACATTACTAATTGATAAGGAAACCAGTAACAGTAAAAAATCCCCCTCTGAAGGGCCCCACCTGCACGGGGTAAATCTGTCTTCATATCAGCCGCATGACTTTTGCCCGGGTAGACAATAGATTAAACAATGAATGAATGATTTATTAGCTGTCGTTGTCATGCTATTTAGATGGATGGGTGTACACGCGGCGTGACCTCACTTCCTTGTTCTCTGCCTTGTATTGGAGGGTGTGAGGAGGGAAGGGGGCGGGCGGGGGGAGATGTTGGCAGGGCGGGGCGGGTCAGGCACACCACCGGCCACTGACAGGACCCAGCCACTTGATCAATGATCCCTGGTTTCGATATTGTGCCGGGTGTGAGGCAGCTGCGACTGAACTTCAAATACATATGGAGGGACGGAGGTGTGTGTGTGTGTGTTTGTGTACGTTCAGGATGGAGTGTAAAGCCAGAAAAGTAACTACCTTTACTCTCTGCAGCCTCACCTCCCCTCTCTTCCTCTTCTCCCTCTCTCAAATGGGTTATTCTGGCGATGGCCCTGACAGGCCATGGTTTGGATTTTGATTTATGTTCCTGTGAAGCTCAAATCAAAGATTCCATCTACTGCTGCTTTATGGCAGCTGGGATGATGAATGGTGCAGTCTCTCGGTCAAACCAAGCCTCTGTGTCTTTGCCCCACATTTTAATTGCTAAAGTAGCCAGTCATCGCTCAGCCCTCCTACCCTCTCCCTGCCTCCCATCCTCATCCTTTCCCTGCTTTTCAGCCCATTGTCTCGTCCATGCTCAATAATGTACCTTTATCCCTTCAAGATGTCTGGACAGCAGAACTGCCCTTAATAAAACTTCAATTACAAACCACAAGAGTAAAAAAATGGCCAACACTTGAGAATGAATTATCCCAAATTTCATGCATGAATTTATCGCACAAATGCATGAAGTCATTTCATAAATTCATTCATGAAAAATTCTGCCATCTCACAAAGGCTTTCCCACCAGTTCTACTGAGGTATCTCACTTTTGGCCATGTTTACGCTAATCTGTTTACCCTGTGTGTCCGAGGCCCACACGCATCTCTCATCTTCACTGATTGCAGGATGCCAGTCATCTCCAAAAAAATATGTTGTCATGAAGATAGTTTGACAGAATCCAACAAACTGTGACCCAACCTGAGACACCAGTACGACAGTGTGCACAAAATGGAATATGTAATATAAATATTTTTATTTAATCTAGATTGTATCTTTCTTCAAAATATTAAATTAGGTCAAGTTAATAATGAATTGAGATGTTTAAAGTGAAACCATTTTACTTAAAAATGGCAAACACTTATTGCTGTCCTGCATTAAGAAGCTTGTAAATGGGCTTAATGGCTTTAATTTTATGCCAAGCTCATTTGATTATGCATTTTCATTTCTGTTTTAGCTGCAGCATGTTCGTGTTAATATAATCTGTTTAACGATAGCTCTAGTTTTGCTGTTTTGGTTTATACTTCTCATTAAATGTTTTTAATCATTAGATTGTCTGTCCCTTTCATCGTACACATTGATATTGCATTTTATATAATTTGATTAGTCACCTTTACACCGAGGTGCAGCTTGTTAACATTGTACATTCCTTGATTGAGCATCATACCTAAACTTGTAGGTAGTGCTCCAAAAGTTGTGCCAAAATCTGTGCAACTGGAAGCTGGTGTTTGGGTTCCCAGAGTGGCAGCATTTTTGGAGTCAGCACTGGTGCCATTTCAAAACTTAGGATCTGTTTATGTGAGACTGGTGAAGTCAAAGGTGGTTCATTTAAGAGAAGAGAGGATTTTTGCACTTTTATTTGAGCATTGCCCAAACATTTAATGTTGCTCATTCCACAAATGCACCATCATTGCAAGGTAAACCTCAATGTACAGATGAATTATCAGGCTTTCCAACAACAGTAAATACAACACCAATATATATTTTCACAGGGGAAAAATGATTATCTGAAAATAATCTCCAAACTCTTTCTGAGGAGTATTCATAATGTACACCTCCCCTGTCGAGAGTATCCAACACTGTACGATGGTCCTCAGTAATCAAAGTTGCCTATCCCAGATTGAAGCATTACCTTTTGTTCAGGGGTGAAAACAGTAGACAAATATTGCCCTCAAATACAGAATTCCAGTTGAGCACAATTAAAAGTAGTACTACATGTGACTACTTGAATAAAAGCACATCTTAAATGTGTTTTGTGGGCCCTTTGCTGTTTCTTGTAAAAAGAAAACAGCTGGAGTGAAACTGTTGTTTTCATGTACTGTGAAATATTAACAGTTGATTGGAATAATAAAATATAAACAAAGTAGTTTTGTTATGATCTGTGTGTAAAAGTAAATATAAAAAAAAATCAGTAAAATGATATTTTGTGCACCCTGAACGATAGTTTTCCACCAGCACTCTGTATATAATTAAATTAATAAAAATGCCAAATATGATTATACTGCAGATCAGGGATGGACAACTTCTGTTGCTCAGAGAGACACATGATTATTTTCAGTGTCAAACAGCAAAATTGTTACAAAACTGCAGGTAATGCTTTATTATTTATTTTTTGTATTATTGGATTATATATTTAAGCTGTGTTTATTTTATTATTCTTGATGATCCCTTAATTTTATATCAATCTATTTATTTTGTGAAGTTTTTTTTATCTTAGAATCAAATATCAGCTTTTTTTTTATTCCACTCATTTTTCTATTTGTTTACTTGATGTTTTTAGTTTATATCCTCCTGAACTAAAATTATGATTAGAATAATGTCTTACTTATGTATTATTATAACTATGTTTTTTTAAATTTAATTATTACTCTTCTTTTATCTCTACTTGTATTTCCTTTTAAAGTATCTCCAGTGTTTTCCTATTATGAACTCATGATAACATTTCCTCTGTCTCTTTTCCCAGAGCTCTGTTTAATCAATAATATTAAAGTAATTTTTTCTTGGATTTTTCTCAGTATTAGTTTGCATGGTCTTGTTTGCTTTGTTTATGTCTATTTAGTGTCCGTGCTACATTCTTTTTTTGTATGAAAAATGCTGGACAAATACAGTCTGACTGATTGATTGACCGATTGATTTGCATCATGGTTGTGTAGACCACTGATCTGCAGCTCGAGGTGCTATCAAGTCAATATGCACCAAAATCTATGAGGGGAGTTCAAGGACCGTGTATAATCTATGCCATAAAAGGATTAAGGCAGTTCTTGAGGCTAAAGGGGATCCCATCTGGTACCATCAAGGTGTACCTCATAAAGTGACCACTTACTGTTTTTCTTGTGTGTTCTGTGTATTTTGGGGTCTTTAATGCACTCATAAAGGTATGAATTTAGCTATTAGTCACTGTTAATATGTTCCTTTCTGTAATTCACCACAATCAGATGGATGTGTTCATAATAACTCACTGATCTTCTGCTGCAGCGTGAGCAAATACATAATAACTCCCATTGTTCCCTGTTATCAAAGCGTAGACTTGTACCAGACATCACTTAACATTAAGAAGCTGCGTCAGTCTTTTCATCTCGCCTACATTATTTTACACCCGCAGTTTTAGCACATGATATACAGCAAACAAGTCTGATGAGGGGGAAAATTCATTCCTGCATCAACATAAAAAGCCACTTTATTTGGAGGAAGAATGCGTAGATGTCAAGCTCTGATAGAGTTTATGTTTTCTCACTATTTTTCAAAAGTAAACACATTCTGCGGTACATGACATTACTAAGTAGGTTAAGTATAGCCCGGGGCCGTCATCCATCAGTACAGAATGAAGCGAGCATATTCTGCTCGATGAGAGGTGAAAGTTTTCCACTGTGCCACGATGACATTTAATTTTTCACATCTCCTGCGTGTTCCTGGGATGAATTTTGGCAGACCTGGTGCAATTTAGCGTCTTGGCAGTTTGAAATTGGACGATGAATCACAACGTGGATTCAATGGGAGCCAGTCAGTGTACAATATTTTCTCTGTGTCAGAATGGAAAGAGAGAGAGAGGGAGGGGAGGAGAGCTGCTGTGGCTTTAGATTGTGTTCTCCAATCATCTTCCACTCACACAGCCTATCATCCCCACTCCCCCCTTCAAAAAACAAAGTGCAGGAGCCGAGCGTTATGAGGGGAGTGTGTGTGGCCGCAGATGTCGAGCGATGGCGGAGGTCTTTAAGGTCTGCAGTTTGGATGTTTTGACAAAGAGCAGTGAAGAAAGAAATCAATAAAGTCAGGACTTTGCCAGTCACTGAGCAGAGCGGCGGAGAATGCAAAGCTCCTCTCCAACCCCGAGACAAACTGAAAATGAGCAACCAATAGACTGACACTGCCTCTGACACAAGCCATTTATTAGGCTGGCAGCAGAACATGGTGGATTGCACAGCTGATGGTGTGTATCTGGGAGGACCACACCTGAAGAGGGGCTGTGTTAGAGAGCAGCTTGTGCGGTGGAAGCGGCTCAAAGTGTGCAATCTGCTGTGATTTTAGGAGGAGTAAAATAACACAGCATTTATTATCTTCAGGATAATCCAACGTACAGCATCACAGTGCACTGTAGTGTGAGGGAAAGGCTGTGCCGTGTCGAGCTGTGTTTACATCATCTGCTCCACCGAGCGCTTAGAAATGATCACCTCCAGTGCGCTTATGTAGGTGATTCTGAGCCCTGTCTCTGTGTACAAAGTGCAGGAAAATAAATTAATTAATTAATTGATAAAGAAAAACAAACAAACCATCTCTATGTGGGGCGTTTTCAGTCACAATTAAGACTATGTTCATGTTTTTAATTTTTTTTGCTTCTGCTGTCCCTCTTATTCAGATGGAGCCACTTAAATTTTCTCTACTTTCCTCGACTGGTCCCTGACTGGAACTTTCTGGGACCTGCCCACCGGTGTGGCTGTAATGACATCCCCGGTGATAACTTGACAATCACTTAGCGTCCAGCTCTACTCTACTGGATGTCACTTTTTGAGGGAAGCACCATGTCATGGGGACGCCCTACAATTGCATGAACAGGCATTTTTATGGTGGAATTTAGGCACAACTCCGAAGAGGTGGGGGGGACCCCCAATGGCTGGAAGTTGGCTGATAATTGTCTGGAACTCAGCAGGCATTCATTTGGATGGGGAAACTGAAGCAGCTGTATCTTGTCCTGTAAGGTTCTTTGAAAAAATAACAGAATTCCAGTCTTGTAAACAGTCAACAACAGCTTTGTCATGAAGTCAGATGTTTTACAACCTGTGGGTCTCGGGCTTATATCTCAGCTCCAAAAGCCACATGTCTCTAGCTACATATGTTAACCTCGACACAAATAATCAGGATAAACGCTTGTACAGAATAAAAGTGTGGGGGAAATTTATTTCAAATAATACGGGTGATTTTATGTCAATTGACATATCACAAAATCCAGCCCCAAAACTTACTGTTTACCCACTGAACTACAAGTGTTGCATCTTACCATTGTGTCATCAGCAGTTCAAGCCCACTGGCTCTACATGGCAAGCCCAGTGCAGAGCATAGAGTGTAGAAGGAATACAGAGTTGTTGACAACACAGAGCAGAGCAGTGTTGAACTGACCAGTACCACAGAGCAGACTGGTCAACCAATCAGTGTAGACACGGTCCACTTAAGGAAGTGGGACTTGAAAGTGACAGGAGCTTCAATAGAGTGTTTCAGACAGAGAAAGAATATGACTGGATCAGGGGTATAAGTAAACTGGAAAATGTTCCTTCTCATCAGTGATTGAGAACGTACTCTAGTGGTCATCAAATAAAGTATTTGACCTTGAGCTGAAGGAAAATGTGGTCTATTTCAAATGAAAGAATGAAAACAAAAATTGCAATGTTATTACAGCATTTTGGATTATTATTATTATTTTGGAACCACACCTCATCCACACCTCTTACTGGGTTCCTATAAGGCCTCATTTACAAGACAACGTTCACCAGAAATGGAAAGGTTTTTCCTTTGCATTTACACAGAGATGTGAGAACGATTGAAAATGCTGTAGCATGCATACCAGGCCAGTAGATGGGGATGCAGGCTTGTAGTGAAATAGTGGCGTTACAACATGCTCACGCTTTCTGGTGAAGACAAACTTTTCACGAACAACAATGGCGAGTGGACGAAGGAGTTTCTTGTCTGGACAACATACCTGTCTGGATATTTTTGTCTTGATAACAAACAGAGCAACGTAAACAGCGCACGTGTTGCTCTGTAGACAGCCAAAGTTGTTGCTGTTGTTGTTCCTGGGATGTGGGGGAAACACTGTTTCCTATTTACATTGATACAGATAAGAATTTATTTTTTAAAAATTTCACCCTGGTTTCAAAATTTTGTGGAAAAGGGGGGGTTCATCACGGAGCTACAGCAGGTCCCTCAAGAGGTATCCCAGAATTGATCATTTGTTTCAAAATTCAAGTTCATTTTCTAACATTACTAATAACTGTTAAATTAATATTTTTGATGTGCCATCCTTGCTTGTGAGTGTGCTCACTCATTCACTGATCCCTCTTTTGTCCACTTTTATGGCTCATGAACACATTATCTTACAGAAGAGGTCATATCAAAAATCATGTAGAAATACCATAAACCAGTCAGGAGTCATGTTATGACAAAAAGAGACAGAGGATGTAGATGTAGGACAAAAGATGAGCAGACTCCGTTGTTTATTCCCAGTTAAACTGAAGCCCTCATCTTTCTATTTCTGACACTCAGACTCCTCTCCTCTGAGTGCTCTTTTATTGACTGATAAACAAGGTAAGAAAGTGACCCCCTCCACCTCTTATATCTGCACTCTTCATGCGGCATCAGGCTGGAAAATGTGAAATGAAATCTCCTTGTGTGTTTGGATGTGTTGGGGTGTGTGTGCTCACGTCTTGGGGGCGTGAGGATGATTCAAAGTGCTATTTGGTTGTGTGAGGACGGCCTTCACAAACACACACTCGTCATGCAGAAGATGTTGTCATCCTCCGCCTCATTGTTTGTGTAAGTGATGTCTCCAATCACCATCAAACACGTGGAGGTTTCACCCTCCCTCTGTCACTCTCCTTCTCCAACGTCCCCTCCGATCGGACAAATTGTCCCCTTGTCCTTCTGCTCCTGCAGCGTCACATCTTTCTATCCCTCTGTGCTCGAGATGAGACACAAACACTGATGTGAAGTGTGAGTGAATTATTGACAGTTCATGCATTTGCAAAGGACTGTGAATAAAACTGTGGATGTGCACAGCCACTTCATTAGGTACACCACCTCAGGTGATCATTAATGCAAATAGCTAATCAACAAGTCACATGGACTCAACTAAATAAATTTAGGCATGTAGATATGATCAAGACAACCTGCTTGAGATCAAACTGAGCATCTGAACAGGGAGGAAAGGTGATTAGAGTGGCATGGTTGTTGGTCGAGTATTTCAGAAACTCATCATTGATATGGTTTGCAGAGTGAGGTCAGAAAAAGTTAATATCCAGTAGATGAGAAGGCTCCAGGCCAAAATGCCTCACTGATGCCAGAAGTCAGAGGAGAATCAAGACAAGGTTCGGGATGATCAATAAGCAACAGTCACTCAAATAACCTCTAGTGGTGCTGGTGTGAAGATATTTTCATGAAAACTTTGAGCCCTGCGGTAACAACTGAGCATCGACTAAATATTACTACCTAACTAGTGTTGCTGACAATGCCCATCCTCTCTGACTACGGTCTATCCAAGTCATGATGGCCACTTCCAGCAGGATGATGGCCATGTGTCAAAGCTGAAATCATCTCAAACTGGTCTCCTGACCTTTACAGTGACTTCACTGGACTCTAGTGGCCTCCACAGTAACCAGATCTTAATCCAATTGAGCATTTTTGGATTTGGTGAAACAGGAATCTCATGATGAATGTGCAACTGATAAATCTGCAACCCTGTGGTGCTCTCATGTCAATAACAACCATAATCTCAGGAATGTTCCCAGCATGCTTTTGAATATGCCATGAGGGGAAAAAAAGAGCTCTGAAGGGTCCAGCCTTTAAATCACTGATGAATTGGGACAGTCTGGATTTTAGTTTGTAAGCTGTTCCACTTACCCAACAAACCAGATAGACAGTTCCGTAAATACAACACAGAATATTTCACTAGTCCATCTGGAAAACAGTCCATAGAAAGTGTTTGGGAAAGGGCACAAGCTTTTAAAAGAATATCTGACAGGTGATTGGATGATCATTCTGTCAATCACATCAATAACAAGCCATTCAGATAGAGTGGTGGCTGTGTAAAGTACAAAACATGAGCCACTTCCTGGAACAAACTCTTGACAAAAAATCACAGAAGTCAAGTGATGTCATTCTATTGAAAAGGATAGTGTTGTCATTTGTTTTTCATTTAATAAAGAAATGCCATCCAGGGCTATGGTTGAAAAGATTTGAATGGTTTCTAATAGTTATGAGTGACCAATGTTGCCCAATCCCAGGCTTACTGTGGTTGTTTCTTGCAGGATGTGCTTTGGTGCCCGTTCAAAGGGTGCTGGCACTATCGCCTTAGCCAACAGATTCTACAATTCTACAATTTCATTTAGCAGACGCTTTTGTCCAAAGCAACGTACAACACAAGCAAGAATTTGGACTTAGGGAAAAAAAACTTAGCAAGTGCGTCAAAATGATTCAAGTCAATTGGCCACAGGTGCTGCCATCTCGTGCCAGAAGAAGAGAAGAAGTGCCAGGTTTATTTTTTTTGTGTGTGTTTTTTTTTTTATAATGCAGCTTATCACAACGAATAATTCAAGTCACAACGAATATTTCAAGTCAGCAACAAAAATTCAAATCAACAACATCGATCAACTTTCCAAGCATTCAAAATTCAGTGCTAAATATTCATTAAGAGCTGGTCTTAGACCTTCTGATTCATTCTACCTCTGAGGACAAAGAGGAGAAGATCAGATTAAGTGCCAAAGTGTTCCCTGAACAGATGAGTCTTCAGACATCTCTTAAAAGTAGAAAGGGACTCTGTGGATCGTATGGAGTTAGGTAACTCATTCCACCATTTGGGAACAACAGAAAAGAAGAGTCTGGCTAGAGATTTAGAGCCATGTTGGGCTGGGAGCACCAGGCATCTTTCGCAGGCCGAGCAAAGTGGCGAGAGGGAGTGTAGACCTGGATGAGGGAGTCCAGGTAGGCAGGAGTCATTTTTGTCACTGTTTTGTAGGCCAGAAGAAGAGCTTTGAATTTGATTCGAGCTGCCTCTGGAAGCCAGTGTAAAGAGATTAACAGTGGGGTGACGTGAGCTGTTTCGGGCAGGTTAAAGATAAGATTCATCCTGAGTGGATAGAATTCCTCTTAACCTCCTTTTCTTTCTCTTCTGTTTATGTTTCCACAGTCTGTGTGTATGATTTTCTGAGTATTTGTTCTCTTCTTGTTTTTAAAATGAAAAGTATAAATTAGATAAAAAGTAAATGCCTGATCTAATAAAACTGCCAAACTGAAGCTGTTAGCATATATGCTAATTTCTGTCTGAGCAGCCACTTCCTGCTTTTGTCTCGCTGGTATAGCTCCCCCCTCTATCTGCTTTAAAGGACACTGATTGGGCCATGCCACTACAGGCAGAACACAATCACTGGATGTTAGAGCTTGACGAGATGAATCTGCCTTTGAATCAGGTAGATCCAGCTGCCGTGCAAGATTACTGTTCCATATGCTAGTAATAGTTACTGATAGATTATCAGGTTTAGACTCATCCAACAGTTGTGTGGTGGATTACAATGCCTTAGCTAGAGTGTGATCATGCCTATGTTAACGGGGTACAGTGGTTTGGTTAGTTCAGGATGATCAAAAAAATACCTTGTCATGTAAAATTTGTTGGCATATAAAACTTGATGTATGAATTCTATTGTCATAAACAGTTGCCTTAACCTGCAACACCTTTAATCGGACAAAGCATTTGCTCATTTGTTAAGAGCAGAGGCATTCCTGTTGTGCACCATTTACACTGTTGATCTGACTTGAACTGTTTTGTATTTTGAGCTGAGCACTCCATTAGCGCCGTCTCTGACCATTATAATGGAGCAAGTGAAGGCTTATGGCAGGCCCATTACAGCACCAGCCCCTCCAATCCACACCGACCCACCCAAGTATCTCCTCTCATTACCTGATCGACCTGTTAGCTTCGTTACCAAAAGCTGTATCCGCTCCCCGCAGAGCACTTCAGATAGATTTCCCATTTCAGATCAGAGCAGAGTGGAGTCAGCTTCGATTGGAGCCGACATCGGTGGAGTTCTTCAGGGCAAACCAGCTGTGACTGGGCTGATGTGTGGCTGTCACTGTGTCGTGACATGATATAATATGAAATGATATTGAACAACGCCGGTTTGGCACTAAATTGTTAGCAGGGCTTCAGGTCTGACAGCAGCCAGTTTATGGCTTTAATCCCAAGGTCCTTTAAACCTTGTTTGACATAAATTGAGTTTGGCTTCTTGACGGGAGGAAAAAGAGCAATGACAGAGAAACACTTTCCACTCTTCTGTCTTGTTTGCTTCAAATGGAAACTTTTCTTTCCGTGGTTTTTCATTTATTCCTGAGCTGCAGTAGATGAAGATGTTAATGTCAAGAGAGCAGCTGTGGATTTACAATTGTGGTTACTTCAACAAAAGTCTATTTAGAGCTTTTAAATTAAAATCTACTACCAGCACATTGAAATGCAAGTTTTAAGTGTTATGATTTACATTTGGGGTATTTCTCTGTCCATTACATGTGACGAAAGCTTGACCATAAGCCTATTGATTTTGTTAGCGGACTTTGCTTTTTACGTGAAAAAAAGGAGATGCTTATCATCTTAAAGGGATATTTAGCATTTTTTAAGTTGGGTTGTATGATGTACTTTACAATAGTCAGTGAAATGTCTGAAAGGGCTCCAAGGAGTGCTCTACCTTTAAGAAGGACAAGCTGAGACTACCAGTAAGGTTCACTCCAGTTGGCAGGTGCAGTTATTTCATGTAATTATGTGTTTTACAGAAGAAATGAGCCATGAAACTATACAGGGACAAAACAAAATGTAAAAAAGTGTGCTTATTTTTTTCCTCCAGGAAGTCTGTGTATAGGACTATTTTTCAATGCTACAAGTGGTGATGTGTTTCTCCACATGTGCATATCGATTAAACGGAAGTTTGTCTCCTCTCTCTTTTGGCCCACTGAAGCTCTCTTTGAGGATTTCTTTTCTGTTTACTTCAGTTTTTAAAGGTAACCCTGTGTATCCACAATAGAAGGAATGTCATTGTCATCTGTGTCAGAATCACGCATATTTGGTTCAGTGTTAGTTTCCTTTGTGATTGTTGTGTCTTCTATAGTACACAGAGCAAAACTGCAGATCAGGGGAATGACAAACTCTGTCAAAATTATACATCACATCATTGTATAATACAGAAGAGAATAAGGGTCACTTAAAAAAAAAACCTTATATTTCAGGTGTACAAAAAAAGGTTTTGATTGAAGTTAGAATTCATGAAAAGTAAGTCTGAATGTTAAGGAAAAAGTAGGAATTGTTTTTTTTTCTTTCTATTTTTGTATATTCTGAAATTGTTCAAGTCGGAATTTAAAAATTCTTACCTTTCTCACAGACTTGAAATATTTTTCAGCATCTGAAATTATTTTTTAATGGCATTAGTACTCCACTTAAAATAGTAGAATATCGCCCAAATGCATTAAATTTGCAGTATGATTCCAAGTAAACTAACTTTGGAGATTTGATGAGTAGAAACCTATATTAATTTGTTTGTCATCTTTATCAGACCACCTGTCATGAAAATGAGAGAGCCTAGATACTTCAAATCAAACACTTAAAGTTGAAAATGTGATCAGACATACATTTTGAACAGAAAAGAAGAATTTGAAATTTAATTCATCTTTTAATACACAATTTTGAGCTTACTGAGCTTCTCTGAGAAGTCAGAAGTTAATTAGGTATAACATTCAACAACTAAAACTATTTTATTCTGTTCAGGAATGTATGTAAATAACTTTCATTTGACATCTTAAGGAAGGAATGATAATGTGTCTTCATTTTTTTCTGTTTCTTTTTGGTTATACAGTCAATTTGAAAATTGATGGATAACAATAATTAAAATTAAGCATTAAAATGATTATTTTGGTTAAAGAGCTTTGTCATACTAGTGTTCTAACTATAACAGAAACATAACGTGTGATCTTTATATCCTCTGCCATAATGTTTGTATTGAGCCAATTTAAATGTACATTTTCCATAAAACTTGTGACTCTGATGCACCTGTAGCAGTGCATCATGGGTACTTGTGCTTTAGGGATTATTTCACATTTGAACTAAATGCATGGTTGCTTCTCAAGTTGTGGATTGCACTGTAGACACCACAACCCATAGAAAACAAAGCAGTGAGCGGAGGTTAATTATCTCTAACTTGTTACACCTGGTTATTTTTCTCTTGTTAAGCTGTTTTTTTTCTCAGATCCATGATTTTGTCTTTGGACTCTTAGAATACAATTTGTTAAACCCATCCAATGCAGTTTTGACGCCCTTTCACTTCATTTACGTCACAATATTAAACACATCACATACCTATATCCACACACTGCATCATCCAGACCTTGAATTATGCCAGTGAAGCTAAACAGCTTTAGTCGGTCATCTCATCTCATTGTTAGGACGTCGACATCAGCTAGTCATCTGTGATAAATCTGCTACGTAGAGCTCAATGAAAAACCCGAACACAGTTCTGAGGGACCCGTTACCATGACTAATGCCCCGACTGACAGCGAAAGATAAGACTCATCCTTCACCTCAGCCGAGCCCATTTCTCAGCAATAATGTTCATAATGGAGTGCTCCGGTGTCGTTATTGTGTGAATAATTTAAATGGTGATTTAGGTTATTGGGCACTGAGGTCACTGCCACAACATCCACCCATCCTGATCCACATCATATCAGCTTGGCCACATGAAGAGCTGTGGAATGAAAACAGCAGAAATGGTTGCAGATGACCATGAGGCAATGATTTGGTGTGTTGCTTAATTAGATGTTCCGGCGACATCTGTTTTTAAGGAGAAACTGCAACTCTGGCACATTAATTCACTTTGTAATGAATGACTGAATGTCAACGCAGGCCGTGAAATCACCAAGAGGGAAGTGTGTGTGTCTGTGCGTGTGCAACACAGTGATGCTTTTCCATCTGTTTGGCAAAAACATTCCCCCCCCTCTAACACTGGCACGGTGGCTGTGCAGGAGCCAGAACGAGGAGGGATTCAAGATGGCCTAATGCTGATTGGAATGCCTTTTGAATGGGAAAAAATGAAACAAAGATGGAGTGGACATTATGCTGCTGAATCTTAGTTAAGGACGCTTCAGGAGTGTGTGACAGTGTCATTAATCTCGTGAAATTACAGACAGAGAAACCAATACAACAGAATCGGAGGCTGCTAACTGAAAATGTGCATAGAAAAAGCTCTTATTGCATGGATGAAATCCTATAAATTTGGAGGAAAAAAATAAAATCATGCACAGAGATGTGTTTCCTCTAAAACTGGTGACACAAAAGATGACTTTCAAATCTTCTCTGACTTAAAAAATGTGGAGAAGACAGACATAAAGGCAGGTTTAATTGATTTTTTTATAGACATAGTCCTCAAAATGTCATTCTAGATGAATCAGCCAGACTGCAGGACTGCACACCTGCTGTTAGTTAGAACAATTTCACATTGGAGACTGTGTTGGTACAAGATCTCACAGAAACTCATAAAGGAGGGTCAATGGTCAGGGTCCCCAGGTATAATTTACTGTTGGGCCACATTTGATTGAGAAAAATTTGATTGTTGGTTGTTTTAAACCAGAACTGCTGTGAGAACACAAATATTTGCATTTACAACATTCCCAGGGGAGTTATGGTCAAAAATGAATGCAACTGCCCTGTCTCGCACTGCTTACAAGTCCTTGTGGAAATCCACATCTAGATCACAAGGAAAATCAAAACACTTGTTCCTTGTGCCTTGATCAACATTCTCTAAAAACATCATCAATAAATCTGTTGAAAACTTGATTGGCAAGAACGTGGAAAAAGGCTCTTTCTTGTAATATTAACATCCTTTAAAAAAAGTGTTTGCCATTGTTGACCTATGCTGGTCGTAACTTTTCGAGGTTACTGTAAACAAACTACATAAAAAAGCCAGAAAAATCAAAATCTCCTTGATTTTGTCATTACATTCGCCAAAGGTCTGTACTTTGTCAAGGGCATACAATTTGTTTCTGTGTTTTTCCTTGATCAAATATAGTATAAAAAGAATTTATACCTTGAAACCCTGATCATCTATTCCCTTCACTCACTGTCCTGGTGTGAGTTCTGTTTTGTGCCAAAAAATGATCGAGAGCTGTAAAGTAGGCAACATTAGGTTTGTGGCACTTCCATTCCTCCTACGGATATTGGCTCACCAGAAGACACACCAGGTGAACCATTCAATATATTCTACTAGTGCATCTGGGAAAGAGCCCATACAAAGTCTTTGGGATTGGGCAGAACCTTCCAAAGGCATATCCGGCAGGCAATTTAATTATTGTTATGTAAATCACATTAATTAGAGGACAGTCAGATAATGTCGTGGATCTACTGCTGCGGTATAATTTAGAACAATATTTTGGCAAAGTATGTAAGAAGTGGAGTGAAAGTTTCCTTCCCACTGAGTGTTTTCTGTTTTTCATTTCATAAAGATACACGCTCCAGGTAGGTTTGCGCTTTGGTAAGATGAATCAGGGGGATCCAACTGCTGGGCAAGATTAGTTGCTGAAGTTGTAAATATCAAACTGATTTGACATTTGAGAGGCCCCAATGCAAATACAAGCTATAAAATGATTATATTGACAAATGGTCAAATAGTTGTTTGTAACAAGCTAGGAATCAAATCAAACCCCCATGATTGTTCAGAGAGGTGAGATTGGCTTAAATTTGCCAAAAGTGAAATGCTAATAGCGAAGTGATTTTTTTATGTGTAAAGAACTCTGAAAGAGATGTGGACTCAAACCCAGCCCTCTTTTCTGCAGGTAGTTTCCCACTCTCTCCACTTTTATTCCCTGTCTCTACTCTCTATAGGAACACAGCCACTCTCATGTTTAGCTTTATTGCTAATTTCATGAATGTACAATCCTTATGTATTGTACCTCTCTATAAAGATGACATATCAGGCTTTCCAACAATATCAAATACAGGTCAACAGCAATAAAGGGGAGAAACAATCATCTGAAATTTCTAAACTCGTTTTGAGGAATATACATGCCCCAGTGTGCTCAGGCACAAGACTTTTGTTTATAACATGAAATGGACCAGCAGGGGAGAGGGGAAGGAGGCTCAATCCTGCTTGGGTACAGAACAAAACAATCGTGCCAAATACGAGATAGTCCATATTTTATTTCTGTGCTAAAATCTGGAATAACTCTTTTAATTCTGTCTCCCAGATGGACTTAATGGAACTAGCCTTGCTTTTCTCTCCAGTAGGATAAAAATGGGCTGCAGCCTCCTCGCTGTGACTGACTGACTGCAGTCCAGAGAGACCACTTGGCACCTGGAGTGACAGACTGCCATCAGCGTGTAAAGATGCTAATATGAATTCTGATCACTCACTTTTGTAAGCAGGGGAATTACTGCCCATCACCGGCGCCTAGTGATTCTCCACACATGGCAAAGTCAGAGGGCACGGTGTAGATTCAGGTAAATGGAGCTGGCATGATTGTCAATGCCAGATTCTGCCTGACACTTTCTTCCTAAGTGAGGGTGCTACAATAAGTACTCTATAATGTTATAAATTGGGAGCACTGCCCTAAAAATTTCAGACTGATGAGAAATTTTGATGACAAATCCATTGCAAGAACTATCATTGTCCTTCAATCTTCACATCTGAGTGAGCTTGGTGTGGTCAGAGGGTAATTACCAAACATGATAAGAGGAGCACAAACAGGATATTATGACTTTAGAAGTTAATGCAGATTATTTCGACCAAAGGACTGTCTTTAATTCATTATCCAAGAGGAAGAGACACAAATGAGAAAAGCCAGGTTTAATTTGTATTTTTTGGTGTTCACTACAATTTATTTTTATGAACATTTAATATAAATAACATTTGTAACTTCTTTATATGCTGTGATAATCATTTTTTTAAAATATATCCTGATCACAAGTTAGATTTTTAAAAAGTCCCACAACAGAGTGGTTAAAATTGAAGACATGCATACATTTTTTTAGGCTGCACTCACACACTGATATCTTGGCCAACCTTTTCCACCATATAAGAAAACATAAGTTGCGTCAAGCAAAGTCAGGTCACGCAGACCTAAGTAAACATCAGCTGGGCAATGCGGATGTTCGTTTGGTGCGTGGATAAATTTTAAACATGCTAAATCATTCCTGTGTCTGATCCAGCAAAAGTTGGATTACCGTAAAATACCAAATAAACGCTGAGTTCCAATTAATCGCCGGTTTCCAAATAAACGCAGAGTGTAGCAGTACATTTTGGCAAATAGGCGCCCATTCCAAATAAACGCCCTGTGTAATTCATTTGGCGCAGCCTGTGAGCTACAGTCGAAGTTACAGAACACACATGCGAACGTTGAGCTCACAGCTGACTGAAAAGAAACATTTTCAGACTGTTCTTTAACAGTCCACATGGTTTATTTGTTTCCCTGGACATCCTGTCAGCTCGCTTCTCCTCCCTCCGTATGTCAACAAAAGGCACGTTGGTTTACGGCGCTCTGTTTCACGACAGTGCAGTTACACTCAACGACCACAGAGGGCACTAGAGCGCAAAAAGCTGGAATCTTACACACTAGGGCTTCACAAACCCAAAGAAGAAGACGTTGCCACTGCATGTTATTTTCCCTTAAAGGTGCTATGAGGAGAATCTATTACCGGCGAAATAAAGACTCTGCTACCCTTGAGCACACGCATCGACTGTCGTAAGGCTGCGCTCCAGTAACCTTGGAAATGGGAGTGACATCATCTCCGACTTATCGGCGTTCCAGTTGAAGTCGGAAAAAAACATGCTGATCTACCAGGCTATTGTTAGCTGTTGTTAGCACGCCCTGCGTTGTTGTCCGCAAGTATCACATGAAGAATTTGATTATCACTATGGCGGCATTTTTGTGTCGAGCAAGTCTAGCAATACTATGCATACAGCTGATTGAGAGTGACACACCCCAGTTAGAAGTGCAAATAAATTGATTATTAGAAAAGCTAAATAACTGTTCACACTGGGGGCATCCATCTTCGATTGTCAACTCGGGGGTGGCGAGGTTTCACCGAGTTCCCAGTAGGAAATTCAGACTTCAGGGAACGTTCCAGTTGCAGTTTTCTACTCGGAACCCAGAAATTCCTACTTCTGACTACAACTTGAACGCACCACAAGACGTGACTTAAGCCAAAGCGTGTGTTTGTTGTGATAAATGCAGCTCGGACCTTCCTCCGAACTCTGCATTGCTTTACTACTTCTTTTTTCAACAACTTGCAGGATGCAAAGCGATGAGGTAATGTATCTTTTTCTAGTTACGTAGCGGTAGTTTTTGATGTGTGACAACAAGCAATTTTTGGAGAACTTATTATTGTAGTTGTAGTGGGCTATATATCTCTACTTACAGCCCGGTGCTCTAAGACGTGTCCGAATAATATAAATTTGACCTAGTTTTAATTGTCTTGTTCCCGAAGTTGAGTGTCCAGGCCAGTGCAGTCCTGTCCGACCCGACCGGAAGGCTAAGGAATAGCATTTATAGATAACCTATTTTGATGCTATAAAACTCATCTTAAAGTGTGTATTTCGATCAGGCACATATCTAAAAATGAGACTTTTTTGTAATTACTTAAGAAACTCCTCACAGTCTCTTCAACGTCAGTTAGCCCTGGACACGTCAGTTAGCGGTACATTGCTTCTTATCTCCATGGCCCCGGTGCAGCCAAAAAATAGAAGTAAGACCTTAACTTAACTACTTA
Source organism: Scarus forsteni (assembly GCA_036419115.1). Lineage (NCBI taxonomy): Eukaryota > Metazoa > Chordata > Actinopteri > Labriformes > Labridae > Scarus > Scarus forsteni. The sequence continues at coordinate 40,357,292 of JAZDUH010000327.1, read as the reverse complement.
CTACTGGTAAGGTAGTTCCTTACCAGTTTTAAGAGTGTCTAGAGAGTGCTGAGTTGAAAGAAGACAAGAGTATAACTACAGTACTGTAATCTTGCTGCAAGGGTGATATTCATACTGGTGTAATAAATAATTTGATTACATTTACCATATTTGTTCATTTTTTGCTAAGCAAGATTTTTGTGGGAAAGGAATTAAACGCCTGTTCCAAATAGTCGCCTGGTCCCAAATAAACGCCTGGTCTGCTCAGTGATTACAACAAATAAATGCCCCGGCCATTATTTGGTATTTTACGGTAAGTGCCAGCAAGAGGTAACCATTGCTTACCTTCCTGACCCTTAGTACAGATGTGTTCATCTGTCAGGTCCAGACTGGACTGCTGTTTTGTGTTTTGATGTGCCCTTTCGGCGACAGCTGTCTTTTGTCCATTCGGCATGATGTTGGAATTCTGATACCATTTGCAACTAAGTCTACTTTAATGGCCTTATGTCTACATTGATGAACATTTAAAATTCATCTACAGTTGGTCAGGTGGTGGTCAGAAAACATCATACTCCATCAGTACAACGTTTTCTCTATTTAAACATGTCAACCTGCATTAAATACAGTAAATTGGCCACAGGGCTTTACCTTCACTGAAATTTTGATGATTGCTAGACATTGGTGAAAGTTAGCTAAGAATTCGCTAGACTGCAACGCATTTGGGATTTAGCACAGCTTTTCTGATGCATGCCTGAAATAAGGTCCTTGACTGACACATGCAAAAACATAATGTTTCATTTCGCAAGAATAGTTGTTAACAAGCTAGTAAAAGAGGACTACAAAAATGGCAGGTGACAGGTTCTTTCACATAGACGTCACTAAAAACACAAAAGCCACAGCCATGGGCATCAACATAACCAGGTCACCGGATAAGATATTATCCTCAGAAAAGAGGTTTAAGTGTAACCTCAAACCCCTGTGTTCTAGTGCCATTTTAACTGATAATAGCATTTTCAGCCAGTTCTTCAATGTCATTGTTAAGCAGCATGTAAAAGCTGAGCAAGTCATGAATGTCATCTTATTGTGGTTTAGAAACAAGCCCATGACTCCCTCTGATCTTGTGATATAGTGAGTTATACTATTCACAACATGTGATTGCTATGTCATTGCCATTGTCCTGCTCCACCACTAAGGCCTATTCACAAATATATTACATTGAACCAAGCTGTGGTACAATAAATGATGGGGACCACTGTTCTTTTGGAGGAAGACTGTTCTGAAGACCCAAAAAGTGTTGCATGGCTAACATCATGTTTAAGCTTCTACAGCAGACATAACTCTGGCCTTTTAACAGAAAATAGGCAATATTCTCTAGATAGTATCAGTCAATAAAAGTTGTGAAATATCCACATATCTCAGATTTCCTCAAGGGGATAAAAAGTATCTATCTATCTATCTATCTATCTATCTATCTATCTATCTATCTATCTATCTATCTATCTATGTGTTTTGCAAAAATCCATTTTGGTCATCTTTAGTGCCTAAATTTGAGCAAAGCAGCATAATGACAAAGAAAAAATCCCAAACTGACACAAAAGTAAGTCCAACAGAGCAGAGACGCCGCCCGCCCTGCACCAGTGTCCCTCCACTCGTCTCCTCCCCGGTGAATTCTGGCTTCACTCTGGAGAGTGATGATACTGTCTGCTCTGCTAAGACTCCCTCTGCCTGACATCTCGACACGAGGAGAAGGATGTTCCTGTCTGTCTCGTCACATCACAGCCGTCTTGATTCGGATCCCTCCCATCCGACACCCTGTGATGCTTCTCTTTAAAAAGCTGCCCGTCCATCATAAGCATCCTCCCTTTTATGTTCCCCGCCTGAGAGGGAAGGAGAAAGAGAGGAATCAGCCCTCTCTCAAACACGAGCTGACAGCATTAAGAAGACTGACGTGACATCAGAGGAGCCATGTGCCAGACGTAGCTTTGAATTTCCATAACAAGGTAACGCCACAATTATTACTCACTCAGACCATATAGCTGCTAATGCTCTCTGAAACATTCCTGTATTTTTCGAGAGTCTGCAGATATCAACCCAAATCCAAGAAAGAATGGTCTTGCACTAAATGTGAATTCAAACAAAACAACCTGGGTTGAAAACCCTTCGTCCCCCTATAGCCAATCAAATACAACACAAGACCACATAACAAGCACCTGAACTCATAAACTTTATTTTTTCAAACATCCGCACATTATCAATTTGACACCTGCAACATATTTCAAAAAGTCGGTATGCAGGTAAGAAATGACTGATGCCCTATCCTAATTACGTGGTGCAAGTGAGCATCAACAGCAAAATCTGACTGAATCACATGAAGTTTTCCCCCAAAAGTAGCCTTGCAGTACAGATGGGCCTGCTTGATTCATTGTACGAAATTGTGCAGATCCATCTTGCCAAGCTACAACCTTCATCAGCAAGAAGCTGGACGACCCAATCAGGGAAGAATGGCAGAAACTGATAACAACAGGAAGTGACTGCATGTTTGAAACCAATGGCTTCCGAACTGGTCTCTGTGGATGCTGCAATATCTGCAGTTTTATCAGAAATTGACTCTAATTTTTCTTTAAAAGATAAACGTCAATTAAAGCTGCTCATACGGGAAATCATGGTTTTGCTTCTTCTGACCAGAGATCACTGCTGGGAAGCTGGGAGAGATGCAGAAATCCTCCACGGACAATGCCGGTTAGTCTGTGGTAGCCCAGAGTCATGGTTACTCAACAATACCTCACCTTGCTAAATATGCTCTCCTCAGAAGTTTACCAGGAGAACTTGGTCGGGGTTGTTGTTGTTGAGGTTCATGCCACACATAAGTGGTAAATGATGTATATGTGCTGTATAGTTTAATGTAAGATGACAGCCTAATGACTGAAACATTGTTTAGGCTAACGGCTAACAACAGGGTCCAGCTGCTACGCCATACTGTGGCAATATGATTGGTCATTGATGAGTGTGACTGGCAGAATTATTGTCCAATCACCAGCTGCAGTTGTTTTCAAAGATTCTGCCCTCGGAAAACATTTTCTATGGGCTCTTTCCCGGATAGACTGGTGAAGTATTTCTGCGGTAGATATACGGAACTGTCCGTCTGATGTGTCAGGCTAACCCTAAAGCTCTGTTAGCCTATTTCTTTGGACAGAAGAAGCTGTTGATGGTGCAATAAGTATGAGAAGAGGGAGAGGTGCAGCAGACTTTTTTGTCTTGTTCATAGAAGTGCTCTATCACATCATAAATGTAAATGTTTAATTTTTGAACCAATAAAATCATGATCTTATCTTCTATCACTACTGGAGTACACTGGTTGATAAATTCTATGGCATAGATCTGGAGTTATGGATGATGAAATTTCTAGCTTGTTTTGCAGCAGTTGCTTATGGTACACACCAAACATACCTTCAAAGGCATACCTTTTAAATAATGTGTGTTGATGTAAGACAATTCATTCACTTAACCTGGGTGTTAGAAGGGGTAATTCAGGTGATAGACATATAAGATAATTTTGTCTTTCATCATACACTATTAATCTACGGAATCATAATAACACTTGGTTGAAATGTCAAATATTGTTAAGGCACCACTAATAAAGCCACGAGGCACACAAGCACCCCTGTTGAGAAATACTGCTCTTAAACATTGATGCCCTTACAAACCCATTTACACGCCAATGGCTTTAAACTCCAAGACCATGGAACCGCTGACAGAATCATAGAATTGGACATTAAAGTGAAATTCAATACAAACCTAGAATATCACGGAAATGGCCAACATTTTACATAAAAAATTTTTTATCTGAATAAAAAGGAATGTATCTCTCAGAAAAATGCTCCAAGGGAGTTACTACGACTGGGGAAAATACACGCTTATTTTACATGACAGCCTCACATCCATCCATCTCTCTCCTCTGTTGTCCCAGGTTTGTTCCCACTGTCGGCACTAACCTCGCGACAACTGCCACCCAGGCTACTGCAGGTGGCATTTCTTGCGAGGCTAGTGGCAGAGTTCAGTTAGGAGCAGAGGCAGAGGAATGTTTTTTTTTTAATACGGGAGAATTACGGGGAAATAGTAATACGGGAGGACGGCAGGAAAGAGGGGTAAAATATGGTTGATTCGCGGCCAAAACAGAAGACTTGACAGCTATGCTAGGGTAAAGGCACTGAGAAGTCACTAATAGTCGGGGACAACCCTTTGCAAATATACTCCTGTCCAGACTTTATTGGTACATGTTAGGGGTATCAATTTTGAATGCATGAACATTTAAATAAACACAAAGGGTAGTTCTTCAAACACATAATATATCATTTTTTTGCTATAACCAATCAAATAAAGGTTGGGAAGGATTTGCAGATTACTGCTTTACATACTGTCCCAAATCCTCTGAATTAGGCTTTATATAATTGAGTGTTACATCCAATCCTGAGTGAACTTCTTTCTCAGAAAAGTGTTAATCATATAAATCATAGTTCCTTCATCAGTCTTTGGCTAAATATTCTGCAGGAGTCTTAAATTAAATCCCTCACCTTGACTTCATATAAATGTACTACTGTCAATAAGGGAGATATAAATAGATCAGGGGTGTAACCATTCATAATCTACCTGAATATTTTAAAGGGTCTTTTGGGCAATGAACCCGGAGAGTGAGGAAGAGAGAGAGAGGGATTTGATCAATCGTCTGAGTTCTGCCTCTACAATCAGAAGTGTGCTAATTGAAACACTGAGGAGTCATTTACATCCCTTAAAAGATGAGCCTGTGCAGCTCCATCATAATAATTTACCGCAAAATATTCAAATGCACTGCCCTGATCCTCTCCTCTCCTGCTTGGACAGTGATCGAGAAAAGGCTGCTTGTTGGCTGTCTGCGGAGGAGCGGAGGGAAATGTTAAAGAGACCTTTTCAACGTCCGACCCGCTCAGTTTGTGAATGTTAATGTTTTTTAATGAAGACACGCACTGAAAACTCAACTAAACAGCTTGATAACAAGGGAACAGCCGGGAAACCGAGCATGAGATGTGATTTTTACTGTCTGCTGTGGGCACAAATGGCCCTGAAGAGGAATAAGCAGCATGTCAGCGGCTTAAAGAAGGATCCAGGGTGTTTAAGGTGGACATATTTTAAAGGTGCTTACTCTCAGCCTTCATCACATGTCCACCTTTCCCCGAGCTTTTCTATTTTCAGAGTGAAGCTAATGAATTGCAATCTGGAAAAGGTTTTTCTGCAGGCTTACATTGAGAAATGATAAGAGATTATTTTAGAATGAAGATCAATGGCAAAGTCCAAACGGTGTGAGGAGCAGCAGGAGGAGGTGGAGGAGGAGAATGTGGGTGTTAATGTACGATGGGTGTAATGCACAACCCAAGGCCAAAGGCAAGAGCTTCATCTCCCCAATTCTCTTACAGGAGTGGAAATTACTTGCTGCCGTACGTAACAGATTTATACAAATTAATGACCCGAGTTATTAATAGGCAGAGATGCATTTATTAAACACAATGAGTAAAGGTAGCTTTAATTATGCATCCTTTATAAAACCTGTTTGACTTCGGCGCCTGGCGTGAAGGTGCTGTTCAAAATTAATCCGATCCGTGAAAAATGGGAATTAATATCATCCCTCTTTTTCCTTTTAAATCATTGGTTTCTTATATATCTTTATGAATGACTTTAAAAGAAGACAATAGGTTAGAGAACACTCCTCAAGACAGATAATAATAAAAACGTCACACAGGTATTTATGTCATTGGCTTGATTTAGATCTTAGTCCACCAAAGAAGTACTTTGCAAAGCAGAAAGAGTAGCCACATTTCATTATCTGTCATCAGGCTGATCCATCTTGTAAAGCTTCAAGCCAAAAGCGTCGTGCCGGAATGAGTCCTAAAGCACAGAAGTGAGATAGCATTTAAGCACTTCCTACCTTTTCAGAAGATACTGGAAGAAGGCTCTCTAATGCACACTTGCATCCAAGATTCAAGGTTTCATTTTTTGCAAAATAGATACATTTGACCTTGTCCTAATTAGAGTGAAATTGTATTTTTTAAAGGATTGTTGTCAATGAACTGCTTGCAAAGGCGACAAAATGTCTGGGATTACCTAAATGTAATCATAACTGGTCATTTTTTGTTAAAAAAGAAAAAACAATACATACACTATAATAATCTCAGAATTCTGAGATTTAAGTCATGTTTCAGGATTTTTTATAACTCTGAAATTCAGTAAGATATTAAATTAAAATAAAAATTTCTTAGATAAAAGAAAAAACTCAGATATACATATTTGTATATTACTGGGGTGCTGGTTTGACTGAGTAGTATCTGGGCATTATACAGCTGCAGCTTCTTCAGTTTTCTCCTCCAAGCCAAATGTCAGTTGAGCTCCATCCAGTTAACTGCCACCTCCCAGCCACTGGGAGTTCCAACAAGGACTTTTTTTGTTTGTTTGTTTGTGTTCTTAATATCTGTGCATAGTGGCATTTTCCATGTTGAACAACATTTTGATTTAACTGTTCCATAAAATGTAGGGTAGGGAGAACATTACTATTACCTAATTATGGGGATCTCATAACAACCATTGGAGTGTGCAGGGTGGAGCACTTTCCTGTCATGGATGAGCCAAGACTCTGCTAAGAAAACTGAGGAAAATTTAAGTGGTTCCATCTTTATGTGCCTCTGCCAGCATGCGTTTGGTTCCTGGGGCCCATTTGCAGAGTGGCTTACCTTGCCCTCTCTCTTACCCCCATTCATAAGTCTGTCCACTGCCTCTCTACGCTATCAAAAAGCACATAAAATGCCCAAAAAATATTCTTTAAAATATTTTTACAGTGGCACTAATCCTCTTCTGTGCTTGCTGAATTATCCATGCTGGGCAGAAAAAATCTATCCAGCAGTTTCTTTAAATGTCTGAATCGAGGCTTTGCTGAGCAGATCCCTCCGTTTTTCTTTTGCTGCAGCATGTTTACCTTATTAATGCTTTAATGGTCACTCTGAAGCCCCCCATATGAGCGAGGGTCTCTACCCTGCCCCTTCTGTTGTCCGAGGGGACCTCCGCACTGACAATGGTGTCACGTTTCCCCTGGGGGGGACACCTCCGAGTGATTTGTGGCGGTGGAAGACTGATGAACTGCTATTGCCACCCTGTTTCTTAGCAAGATCAATTCTACATGTAGGAGTGTGCTTTATGAATGATGGAGACCTCCTCAAGCCATCCATACAGCTGCCCAAAGACACAGGCCGGCCCCCACAGCACCTACAAGGCAGGAATAAAGCAATCACTCTTCACAACAGGGCCATGCATTACACACCCACACCCACACATGAACATACCCACATGAATACACAGATAAGCCAACAAAGCAGCACACGGACAAACACTTGTTTCTGTTAGCAGGAAATAAATGGAGGCTTTTTGAGTGTGTTCTTTTCTTCTTCTTAAGTTTCACTCAGAGGAATTCTCGAAAGTAGCAGAGAAACCGCAAAATAGAGCAGATTGGCCTTCAGTTCGGACAAAGTGAAGCTGAATGGCTCTCCTCATGAGAAGTGTCAGTTAGGCCTATAACTGGGAGCACGCCAGTAAGAGTGATCTGATGGGTTTGAGGGATCGCTCGCAGCTCACATCACAAGCCTGAATAGCATTGTGAAAGAGAGCAGCATACATAGATGTCATGAGTCCGGCCTCCTGCAGAGAGGTTGAAAGCGAAAAATAGAGCGCAATGAATACTTGAGTGTTCTGGAGGCGATGAAATTGAAAGACCTCGCTCTCCTTTTTTTGCCAAAAGATTTCAATAGAAAAATAGAAGCGGCTCGAGCTTTTTAATCACAACTTTCAGATTGATCGGGCGAACTTGTGTGCAAATCAATGCAGGCTCGACAGACACTCTTCTTTTATGATAATCCTGATGTCAAGAGGGGGGGGGGGTATTCTGCAGCAGGCTACCTGATGGAAAGAAGAATCACAGTGAATATTCACAACATTTTCAAAGGTATGCACAATTCCTGTATGAATGGGACTCCCACTTTACAAAAAAGTATTTTATCTATCAGCAACCTAGATATGCCTACACGTTGTTGAACTTTCATTTTAAAATAACAAAAATAATTTAAAAAATTGACTAAACCTGTGTTATGTACACTCAAGGAAACTTTTTCAGGTGCATTTGCTAGTACTTGGTCGGGTCCCTTTTTGCCTTTTTGCCATAGATTCAACCAGGAGCTGGAAACATTCCTCCGAGAGTTTGGTTGATATTGACGTGATAGCATTGCACAGCTGCTGCTGCTGCTTTACTGTAAGCACAATCATTCCCATACATCCCAAAGGTTCTCGATCAGATTGAGATCTGGTGCCCAGAGGCCATTGGAGTGCAGTGAGCTCACTGACAAATAAACAAATTACCATAAACTCCTTAGTGAAGGTGAGAAAAACTTGTCACGAGGCTAAGCATGGCTAAGCACACTAAAGTTTATCATGCAGTTAATTCATGTTCTCTTTCACAAAATTTATGTCACAAAAGTATGGATAGGGTGAAGGGTTTAAATTTCAAACAGCCAACACTAGTGGTACCGTCTGATAGTGAGCTCTGTCACAGGCTTGAGCCCATCTCCAGCTGTCACGTAGCAATGGTTCCTTGGGCAAGACACATGACCCCAAGTTGCTAAAGTGCCTAAGTAGTGTGTAAATGGGTATGTCCGCTGATACTGATGGAAAACTAACATAGTCACTCCAACCATCAATGAGTGAATGGATGTGAATGCGTGGATGTGACCAAGCTGCCTTAAAGCCAAATTAGGTAAGATTCTGGCACTGTTAACTGCACTGTTGCACACCAACGTGCATTTGTTGACATCCAGAGGGAGGAGAAGTGAGCCGACAGGACGTCCCAAGAGACAAATAAACCATGTGGACTGATAAGGTACAGTCTGATCTTTTTTCTATTCTAATAAATCATCATGCACTTACATGTCCAACAATAACAGGGCCAAATCAGCATAGTCCAGACATCCCTCCTTGTCTTTCAGCTCACGCCAGCTAGTGAACGCCGGGCCAAAGTTTATCTCTGTCCGGGCATTTGGCTTGTTACTCTCCATCATTCTTTTTTTCATCTCCTCCGAAAAACATTTTCTTTTTCAGGTTTTTCACTGCTTCTGCCCTGATAAAAAAAAGCTACATTTAGTTTTCTTCTTCATTTTGTCGTTAAACGGCGGGTGGCATCCAATGTCAGACGAGCAATACGTGCACCCACTATGCAGGCGTGTGAGCCAGAGGTCCCTATTTCCATTAGGGAAGTGCATATTTACTTTAAACTAAATTCTGTTCATTAAATCTGTGTAAAAAATGCAAACACTGCTTTATATTCTCTTTTTCACAACATTTGGCTTTTGCCTCGAGGGGGAAGTGACGTGTGCCATAAAGCAGTCAAAGCAGTAAAAATGTGTAGTCTGTTAGTGTGGAAGTGTCCCCAACATCCACACCGAAGTTACATTTTGCCAGTGAAGGTGATACAGACCCCCTCAGACCATAACAGAGGTGTGTACCATCACAGTGATTCTAGAAATGTTATTTTGGGGTGGAAAAACTAAATACTGTTGGTTTCAGTATTTAAAGGGACTAGAAGGTGCGTTATAATCTCAAGCCATTTACAAAGTGATTATTTACTATTCTTACACTAACTACTGAGTGTTTACATTTACACTGATAGGAATAAATTAACTAACTTTAGGCTGGATCCTGAAAATATAGACATACATTGGGAGGCTAAACAGAAAGCTACAACAGTTTAAGATCCATAAAAGATGTGGACCTCTACATGACTGAGGACCCCAGGAAGCTTTTCCCTTCATCACCTCTCATGAGTGGCCTTGTCTACCACTGTGGACATACCTATCTGCTGAAAAAAGGTAAATGTGGCTCCATTCTAATTTCCCTGTCTTTTTAGTTTGAAACGTTTGGCTTGTGGCCTACAGTTCAAAGATTTTGAGTGCAGGAAACAGATGTAAGATGCACAGCTCATGCAGGCAGTCTGAAAGCTCTGACTGAACAACATGCACTGCTGCCGTCACACAAGAAAATACATCCAGTGTGACTGAGTTGTGAAAATGAAAACAGCTGACATACCTGTGCGACCTGCATCTTGGATTTTACTGTACTTTCACATGATAAACTCTGACTTTGAACTTCAATATAAGTTGTGTGAATGGTTACAACTTTAAAATGTGGACATTTTCGGCAGATCTAAGTTAAGGGGAGAAAAAAAAGCACTCATCACACCTCACATCACTGGAACATCTGGCAAAGTAATCTTGAGATCCACAAGAAAATCAAACCCCTGCTAACTGATTTCAGGAGGGGATACTGGGCACCCTTCAGTCGCTCTCATGTGTTCTACCATCGTCATCTTTTATTTTCTGATTTAATTGAGAGCACCGTGGTGACTCAGTTTTCACTCTGGCTTTTTACATTCATGTGAAAGTACGAAAGCATAAAAGTGATGTTTAGCTCTTCTCTAATTATGTGCGTTATATCCTTTTTTCTTTATGTGATGTACCCACCCCAGGTCTCATCCTCCTTAACACAGAGTAAAAGGAAGACAGCTGAGATAACTTCCATTTACAGTGTGAGAGCCTTGGTGTAGAGGCCATATACTATTTATGGGTTAATCGATACGGTGGCTGGATGACACCATGTCCCCGCTACTTTCTGTCATGATGATGGCTCACTAATTTTGGAGCGGCTGCTTTCTCCTCCTGCCTCCAGCAGCCTGCAAGACGGTTTAATTTGGCCGTAAAGCCGCCAATCACCCGGTTACTTCTTGTTCCTGGGGGAGGTCATGATGGGGGCAGGTCCATAGGAGGAAATATATTCACATAGTTCTCTCGGAGACACCGCTAACCCCTGACATCCCGTTTGGGCTGTAATTTCACGTAGTTAAACTGACAGGGACCCCGGCTCTGTGTGCTCTTAGAGACGGGGAGGCAGAACTGATCGGGGAGGCCTTTAATTCTTCTCTGACGAGGATGTTTGTGTGTGTGAGAGAGGGAGACAGGAAGGGAAGGAGGATGTGTGTGTTTGCTGCCATTTATGTGAGCATAATGTTTGAGATTTGTATCTGAGAGCGCGAGAGAGAGAGCAGATCCTCCACTTCAAGCACTCTGTTCTCTGTGTGTTTTATGTGAGCAGCATGGAGCACCCACACTCTGCATGTTTTTGTGTTTGTTTGTGTCTTTTTGCTGCCAGGGGTCAGCTCACATCAGAGCAGCACAGCACAGAGGAGGGATGTCCAGGACCCCTACCACTCAGCAGAGTTAGTGCTGGATGGAGAAAAAAGCAAGCAGAGCGCTGAAATAGAAAGTCATTACCTTGGCTCTAAGACTTAATGCTGCCTCTTGAACCAGCTTTGATCTCTGCCTGATGTAGATATACAGTATGAGAGAAGTGATGCTTTTACTGACATGAAAGCTAACATTTAAGTGCTCACGTTAGATTGAGTAGAAAAAGGTCTCATGGGTGTTTAAATATTGGGGCAGTGGTGAGGAGGCTGACAACACATTTTTGCATCAGCTGCTAAGTAAATGCATTTTTCCTTTCACAATTCACCAGTAAATGAGCAACATATCTTCTTGCATCGTATATGCAAGGGATGGGCAACTCTGAGGGCGACACTGAGGTTATTCTTACCTGCCGATGGCCAAATCAATAAAAAATTAAAGGATACTTAATAATACAAGCACTCTACATGTGATCAAATCTAAAGAATAACTGTACTCATAGCTTTCATCAGGATTTACAATGACAACATTCACATTTAATGTTTGTCAGCAAACATTAAAGTACAGACTATGCAATTTGAAGAAGTTGTTACTAAATAAAAAAAAACACTTACATTAGATTAGAGAGAACTTGATTAATCCATTAAACAAGGCATAAATAAATAGATAGGGTGGCACGGTGGCGCAGCTGGTAGAGCACGTGCCTCACAGCAAGAAGGTTCTTGGTTCGATTCCTGGGTCGGGAGGGCCTTTCTGTGTGAAGTTTGCATATTCTTCCCGTGCATGCGTGGGTTCTCTTCGGGCACTCCGGCTTCCTCCCACAGACCAAAAAAACCAGACCCGCCTCTCGCCCGATGATAGCTGGGATAGGCTCAGGCTCCTCGCAACCCCGAAAGGGATAGCCAAGTATAGAAAATAAATGAATGAATGAATAAACAAATGAATCAAAATGACTACTGGCTTAGTCTTCCTGTTACTCCTCCTAACCCGAGTGAGGAGTTGTACAGTCAGATGGCTTGAAGGACAAAAGAGTTTCTCAGTATACTTTACGTATAGCCAAACAATCAGTCTAATTATGAAAACCATTACAGCAAAAAGTACTTAGGTTTCTTTCACACCAAAAACTTGTCCAACTCTTTTTGCAGCATTCTTCCATTTTCTCTTGGTTTGGCTTCACACTACACACTGCATTGTGAATTTCCCAGCATGGGACAAATAAAGGTTTATTCTATTCTATTCTACACTTTGTCAGGCAGACCAAAGCCTGTCAAATATTGTGTAATGTAGCCTCCTGCCATTAGTTGGGGCTGCAGCTGCAGTCTTTGTTGCTGTCATCTGGACCATTATTGCATTATGTGCCAGAATACACATCCGGCATCAAATAATAGCATAGTTTACCTCAAAGCAGTTCTGAAGCATTCTTTACGGTGAAATAAATGTAAGGCTACATTTAGGCTGCATCGGGTGGCACTTCCATATTGACTGGACTGTGTGACCATATTCTCAATGGATTTAGAGAGGACTGGAGGCTCACCATGCGAGCAATGGCAACATCAACTACACTCTGTGTTAGATTTATTGTCATGACATTTGGCTAAATACAAACCACAATTCTCTCACTTTTGGTTCACATGACTCCTTTGGTCCTTGTTCGGTTCAGATTGCTTTCACCCCAGTACAACCAAACTGTACTTTCTAAATAAGTAAACCGGAGTTTGACTTTTTGCCCAAAAACAAGTAGTAGTGCAATCAATCAATCAATCAAACTTTATCTGTTTAGTGCAAATTCATAGTAAATGTTATCTCAAACACTTTACGATAGAGCAGGCTGAAGACAAACTCTTCTTTTCTGGATACACATTTATGCACTGATGTATATATGTATATATATATATATATAGTGGTTAGCCCTGGTTTTGTTTGCGTTTCCACCACCAGCTGTAACTCCACTCGAGAGTGGGGATGTTGCACCAGCTACGTAGATGGGTGAAGTCTCAGCAGCGAGGCACGGTGAAGTGGTCTGAAGTCGAGTGGGACTGTTAAAAAAATCATGCAGACCTTCTTTACAGAAACAGCAGTGAACAAATTTCTTTAAATCCATGCTCATTTGTTCATGGTGACATATGTATTTTCATTTTAGCTGCTTTTGTATGGGATCTGATGATTTTTGTGATCAATCAACAGTTTGTAGCTCTTTTAGCTCCACTTTTTAGGTCGATTTGGTACTTTCAAAGGTGTGTTATTTAGCTACATTTTCCCCTCATTTGACAGTGGAAACACCAGCGATCACATATTAAAGCTTGATGGAATCAAAACTTAAGGGGGCTGCATGAGGCTATTCATTTGTCTGTTGTGGGTTGCCAGTTCAAAATAAGTTTGTATATTTGGATAATGTTTGGATGAGCTCAAAAACATTGGCATATCACACAAAGGCTTATAAAGTTAGCTCCTTCCCTCTGTAGATAACACCAGTTATGAGGAGAAGTTTGATTTGCTAAGTTTATTTCAAAGATAAAACAACAGATAAAATAAAAGTACAAACGGGAATATAAGAAAGAAAGCACTTGGAGGAATGTTAAATGTCTGAAAAGGACTTAATAGAAGTCAGAACTTATTTAATCCCACCCCTCCTCTCTATAAACTAATAATTAATTCTTTAGCTTCCCAATCCTTGGTTGGAATCAAAAAGCAGAACCATTAAGCTGTTCAACAAACACATTATAAAACAGTCATGTCAGATTCAGCTTCCAGAAATGAATGCATGTTTTTTCAAATCAAGGACTTTTTTAAAGTCTGAAAGATTGTAGTATTGTTGCTAATCGTAGGGGTTTAGCTTATTTAAAATATGGTTCTTTGCATTTGAATGCGTATTGATAAAGGGACGTGAGACTAAATAAAGAAGGGTGTCTTGTATAATATGAATGAATATTTGAAGATCTAAAAAAAAAAAAGAAACTCAGAGAACTGTAATACACTAATTTTAAGCTCTTCCAGACTTAATATACATTTAAATGTCAGAATATGTGCGTCAGTTGGTCTAAAAATGACTGCCCACCACCTCAAAAAACCTTTTTAAGCTGCAAATGTATGTCATAGTTATAAATTGTACATCTTACATCAACTCTCAGACTCCCTTCATCCATCTGAAACATACCACAACACGCTGATGGTTATAAACATTTATTCGTGTGATCTAAATTGGCAGATACTGTCTGATTTTTCTATGCAATGGAACATAAAATGATTCAGATGGCAAGTTGATGTATTTTTTTATTCTTCAGAAAACAGAGGCAGATTTCATTGTAACAAGCACAGATTTATTTCTGCATGGTGATAATTTCCAGGTCAGTTTGTTTCCTTTCAATTTAAAGGCATTTAGACTCTCACTGGTGTTTTAATCACACTGGTTTATTTGAGGAGAAAGAAGGTGGAGCTGTGGTGAGAATTCATGATGTTAGAAGTTTTGAGGAACAGTTGAAATGATAACCAGACATCAAGTCCTCCTGCCAACACAAGATATACAATTATTTCAGAGTTTTGGAGCTGCAGTAAAGTAAACACTAACAGAACCACACAACCCCACGACCTTAAGAGAAGGTCTAAAGTGGCTATTTTATTAATAGCTGTGTGTCCAGGACCTGATGGTTTTTGAAAGTTATGTTTGTTTGTTTGTTTGTTTGTTTGTTTGTTTTTTTACCAAATTTCCATTGATTGCAAGTGTTAAGGCAAACAAAAACTGCCAAGAGATGGGACTTTAAGACAATATTTGAGGCGTCAGCTCTGTACAGCACTCCTTTGGATAGATAGATAGATAGATAGATAGATAGATAGATAGATAGATAGATAGATAGATAGATAGATAGATAGATAGATAGATAGATAGATAGATAGATAGATAGATAAAATAAAATATTGACTTGATCTGGTCAACACCACATGTATTTTATTTAACTCTTTTCAGACTCTTATTGGAGTAAAACTGTAATGTTGTAACACTACAGTGTGACTTAACACTTCTGTGTAGTGTTAGAAATGCACTATTTCAATGAATCTTATTAAACTATTAAAAAGTAACCTCCAAATAAATCCTAAAGGTGTAGATATTGTTCTAATAAATTATCTAATAAGCACTAGAATATGTTGCTGAAGTTAAGATCTTGTGTTTTGCTTATAACAGTTATTTTGAAAAAATATACCACAATAATTTGAAATGATTGTGTTTATTAAACATTTAAGTAATGTCACTGACAGCGTGTTGCCAAGTCCAGATGTCACGCACAGACTGTAGATTCTAGCAGGAGCCATGTAGCATTTGTTGATATGAGAGGAGCAGCATGACTGACAATAGTCTCAACTCCAGGTTCATTTTTAGAGTGACCAGTTCAGAGTTAAGGATAATGCTGTGGCAGCTATGTATTTGATTTATTGACATCTTTGTTTTTTTACTCTACTCCTATTGAAAGTAAATTTACAAGGATTGGAATCCATTCAGAGAAAAAATAACTTTGCATTAAAGGATATTTTTCCAACATGTACTAACTCTTCTCAATTTGCTGTTTAGATAGATAGATAGATAGATAGATAGATAGATAGATAGATAGATAGATAGATAGATAGATAGATAGATAGACCTTTTCTAAATAGCTGCATAGTGATTCATTCAAATATTCATTTTAATGTATTTTATTTCATTTATTTATTTACTTAAAGCTTTTCTTGGTCATAAGACAAAAATGCTCTTTATTTTTGTTAAAATCTTATTTTAATGTTTTATGTTAAATTTTAAACGTGTTGCAGTTTCATCACCTATATTCATCAAAACAAAATGATAAATTACTGACTTACATTTATATATGAAGGACTCTTACATGTAGTGAGTATTTTCTAGTTGGGGTAGTTTTTATTTTCTTCAACAACCGTAAGCCTTTATGAATAAGTCTTTACCGATAACAATATTCATATTTGTGTTTTATTAGGTGAAACTTACAAATCTTTTTTTTATCAGAACTTACAAACCTATTTCATACTGCTGAAAAACAATTCCACCCTGAAACATAAAAAAAATATTAATAATAATAACCAGTAAAACAGCTTTTTAATGTCCAACAGTCGATCCCTTTCATTTGAGGAAGTAAAATGCATTTTTTGTCAGAGTTTTGATAATCAAATAATCATTTTTATGAGCTATTGTCTCATTTTTGATAAAGGTTATTACCAAAGATTTCTCCGTCACCTTTTTTATTTGCAGAATGAACCCTGAGTGAAGCTAAAGTGTGATAAAGGTTCGAATCAGCGATGATTATCCAGATGAGACACACATCTGGAGACATTATTGGAATATTATCCTTGTACGTGTGTGTGCGCGTGCTAATTATCCGCCCCCTGTGTATAATAATCACCTAAAAGCTCGTGCGTAGTGACTCGCGTGCACGGTGGAGGACAGTGTCGCTCTCTCGCGCGCTGCTGTGCGCTGTGCTGTGGTGTCCGCCCCTCTCTGAGAGCTAAAGAGTTAACGGAGGGAGGGGAGCGCTGGGTTTGTCCATTCTCCTGCTCGCAGTGACGCGATCATCTCTCTGATCCTTTAACTTTGCCTGTTGCCAGAGCTCAGGCAGCCGAGCCGGACGCTGCTGTCCCCGCGTTTCCACCACCTAAAAAGATACAACCTCTCACCATCCTCACCCACGTCCCACTCCTCCCGCCGCTGACTTTTCCTCCCCGCGGGCTCTCACGCTCTCCCGACACCATGATTTTTAGTTTCTCTTCCCATCGGACTCCCCGGTGTTGTGCAGCCTACTCCACGAAGGCGTGAATCTCAGAGAGTAGAGGTGGATCTTCCCGGATACGGCGAGGGGGCATATCAAATCAAAGAAGAAGAAGACTTTCACGGAAATCCTCACTAGATAAAATGCCGAGGAGGAAACAAGAAGCGCCGAAGCGCGCAGCAGGTACGTGTATCCAACTCTAGCGTGCGTAAAATGATCTTAAAGCTGCGGATGTTACCTTTGTTTTGTAAAGCTCACTTCACGGTCAAAGCATTTCCGTTTCCACTCTGAGCTCTGTAGCTCTCCAGCGCTGAGACTTGTCACCCTGGTACTTCTCATGGGGAGTTTTCTTTGAAGAAGCTGATGTACAGTTTGTATACAACAATGCGTGATTACGCAGCTCATCCAGCCCCATCCCATGAGCTGACTGCTAAACTTTCGCTTCCATACTTTCATTCTCTGACACTTTTCCCACCGTCACTCTGATCTTTTAGCCCAAACCTCTGTAAATAACCTTTTTTTGTGATGCTGGGAGCCCGAGGCGTGCCATGAGGGGGCACATACTGGCTTTGTGCGCATTTGATCCAAGCGCATAACTTCTTTGGAAAAAAGCCTTTAGCTCTGAGCTTTTCTCCTGTCTTGGGATAAGATAAACAATTTGAGTGCAGACAATGGGGTTTCGTGGGCTGGAAGGAGCCATAATCGACAGTTGCCATGTCTGATTTGACGGTTGATTGATTGGCTGTCATGCGGCTTTGATCTGATCCTTCCCGATTTGCATCAGAAAATCACTTCCCACCATGTGCTGTAGGCCCCTGACGTCACGTTTAAACCACTTTGAAAGGCCCTGTGTACTTTTTACCCTCTCTCTCTCTCTCTCTCTCTCTCTCTCTCTCTCTCTCTCTCTCTCTCTCTCTCTCTGTGATGGTCAACTGACTCACTAAAAAGTAAAAGAAGGGGGGACAAAGTGGTTTCCCTGCACGCACACACACTCACAGCAGAGAACATCACACTCCCATGTGCACTTTTAAGCACACACAGACACACACAGAGTGGGCAGAGGGGCGGGAGGAGTGGGTTAGAGGTTGTAAAAGGAGCCGTGTGCTATGTAATGGAGGGGAGGAATGGGTTTGCTCTGTCAGACCGGGCCGTCACAACGGCTTTGTTTCATGTTTGATTTAATTGTCTCTCCCCTGACAGGCCCATTCATCAATGGCTTTAATGGTCAATCAGAGACAGGCTGAGTGAGTGCTCCCATTCTGTTTAGCCATAAGCTGGCCTGGGCTTTTATTTCATCAAAATGCCCCAGCCTAATGTACATGCTCACTGGCTCAGAGTGGCCGCGGGGAGCACATAAAGAATGACTGAAAGCTTTCTGATTTCAGATCAGCGAGGAGGATGTTTTTTCTCCTTCTCCTCACTCTCTTCCCTTCGTCTTCGTCTCTGTTGTGAAGGCGAATAAAGGCTGTAATGTGGATCGTTTAGTGTTTGTAGAAAACAACTTTTTCTCCCTGAAACCACGCTCCTTTGTTCATTCATTCATCTATTCATTTCTTCATTTTTTTTCATGCTCCCCTTCCACCCCTGTCAGTCAGCCCGTGCAGCTGCAAGTTATAAAGTTGTCAACTGTTCAGTGGCACACAAAGGGTGATGATGAATTGATTGCAGCACCGAGCATGGTGATAGAGAGAGCAAAGAAAAGGATGACAGATGATGGGCCTTGATTAGGGACTTAGGGGGAGAGTCAGCCCACTGCAACCTTGAGACTTGCATGAAAAATCCCCCTCCCGCCCCCTCCACACACACATTTACACACACTCTGCTTAGCTCCCTCATTGTCTCTCCAACACACACTCTCTCTCCTTCCTTCCTCCATCTGAGAGGGTTTCTCTCTCTCCCTCTCCACAGTCGAAAACTTGTTTTGCCTGCTTCATTAGCGTTGCTCCAATTAGCCGTGAGGCTGATGGAGTCCTGACAGGCCCTGTGATTGGAGATGACAAGCTCGGGGTGCCCAGCCCAATGAGGTTTGCCACCACTTTGATGTAATCAACTTGATATTACACAGAGCCGCTCGCCTTTGGTTGTGCTGTAACTCAATTTTCCGCTGCAGGTGACAAATGGGCCTGCCTACCTGGGTCAGGTCTGAGTGCTCTTAACAACCGAGGGCAGCTGGCCACGTAAACAGCCCGGCAAACATGAGAAAGAGACTCTCCCAGCTGTGGAAATACAGACCTGCTTCCTCCGTGGCTGCTGATTACCTCTGCCACAAACCAGGGGCCTGGAGCTGTCGGGCAAAAAAGTCCACACAGGAGTCGATGTCGGCTGAACAACATGAGGACAGCTGTGCTTAACAGGAATGTTTCCATAAGACGAGGCGTTATGGTCCAAATATTGCATCACAATAATGCAGTCAAGTTATGACAGCTGGCTGTCATAATATCAGAGCCATAAACTTTGATAGTTCTTGAAAAGTTTCTCACAATATTGAACTATTCCTTCTGGAAATTCAGATAAGATTGAAACTCAAGTTTGACGTTCAGAGATCCAACATTCAGCAGCCTCCCCTCATATGTAAGTCTTGTTGATAAAAGCTAAACACACATTTGCCAGACTTTTGATTATCAAATATGTTTTTCTAAGCCATAGACTCGTTTTTTTTGTGGTTAGAAAACATTGTCAGCTAGGAATTGCAGTCACAGTTTTTGCAGACAAACTCAACCCAGATTCAAACTAATTAATGATCAGGGTCCAATAAGGCAGAGCGGGGAGGGATTAAGGCTGAATGATATTGGGATAAAGTGTTCCTGCAATATTTTTTCCTACAGCAATAAACACTGCAGGGGAACTGTCCAGAAATATGCTGTATCTTTACATCCACTTTTCTGACAATGCCTGTATGAAATTTTCCATCTACAGCCCCAAAATTGTAACCTTTAAAAGGTCACCATTTAGCCTGTGTTGTTGTTACAGTTAAGACAGTTTGAGGGCAGAAAGTGTCCTATTGTTCCTTTAGCAGAGTTATGGGAATCCTTGGCTTAGATTAGTGGACCGAAACCTTTCCTGAGGAAAGATCTCTGATAATGCTGGCAGGAGAATTTAGATCTACCAGCTGTAAGACACTGAAAAAAAACACAATTAATTGCCACTTTGATGGGATCTAATTTTTTTAAGTATTTTTTGGGCATTTTGTGCCTTTATTGATAGTAGAGAGACAGTGAATAGGCTTGTGAAAGGGGGTGAGAGAGTAGGAGAAGACACTCTGCAAACTGGTAACAGGCTGGATTCGAAACACGGACAGGCAGAAGTATGTACTTTTGACATGCATGGTTGCTAACCACTCCGCCAAACCAGCTCCCCAGATGGGATCTAATTTGACCCAAACTAATAGATGTATTCTTTAATCAGTCAAAAACATTAGAAAATAAATAATGTAGCAACATGCGAATTTGATTTCAAAAACATTTGCAACCTTTCACTAAAACTCATCAGACTTTAAGACTGGACACTAAAAAAAAAAATTACAAAATAAAATGACCAGGTCTAATTTTCCTTGCATAACAGCTGGATCCATGCATGACCTAGCTATGCTGACTTCTTCATTAAGTGTATCAGTTTAAGATTTCCTGTGTTAAAGACCTGCAAGAAATGTCTAAATAGCTACAGGTTGGTGGCCCCTGGTTTAGAGGTCTATTTAAGACATTTATAATGTGTATTGCTATGATTTAGAGAAGGCAAAAGAGACAACACAACTCTTTATCTAACCTAGTCACTCTCTTAACTGAAGCACCTCTGTATCTCTGCAGTGTTGTTTATTTTGTACATTATGTGAACAGGAAACACAATATTTTCATGCATGTGGCACATTCTAAGTTAGCCGACTTGTGTGATATTAGACGACTTATATTGCAGTCAACAAAACAAGAAAGCTGTCTGTTTTTATTCTCATCAAACACGTGGCAGCTGAGTCATGTGACTGTCATTGCACTATCATGTTATGTGGCTATTGGCATACCCATATTACAGTTTTCATGTAAAACGATAAAGCCCTAGTAGCAACCATGAACTTCTCATAAATTGTGGCTCTTGTCTTGTTCGATTGGCTTTAGTCTGATTCAGACCTGAGGCTCTTTGCTGCGTGTCTTCCCTTTCCTTCTTCCCCCCTTTTGAATCCATCCACTGTCTCTCTGCTATCACTAAAGGCCAAAAAAGCAGTAATGATGATCCATCTGTTGACATTATTGGAATATTATCCCTGTGTGACTTGTTGTGGTCGCTAATTATCTGCTTTCTGTGCGTAAGATTCACTCAAAGCCCATGCAGTGACTCACGTACGGTGGAAGTGGAGGACGATTAAGTTGTGGTGCTGACCGACCTTTTATCCACAAACTGTTGGATCGCAACGAGGTAGCATGATGATAATTATAGTAAACATCAAAACTATTGACACTGCTGTTTTTACTTTACATAGCATTGCATGAACAAACAGCTGGCCTGTGGGAAGGGAAGTTTAAAGCAACAATAGCATCTTCAGGGGGGATGTGCACAGTGGCACAGCAGCCAGAGGGCTTTTAGTTGAAGCTGGATCATATGACCCCTTGTGCTGTCACTTGATTTCTGTTCTATGTATGTCTTACCCTGTTTAATTTACTTCCTTATTGTAAAGCCCTCTCTGTGGAAAATGCTTTAAGAATAAACTTTACTTGCTTAAGTATTCACAGAAGCTGGCGAGCAGAGAGTGTTGATAAATTGATCCCACTTGGCGTTTTTTTCAGCAATGTGGTAAAGATGGACGGTGTATGTTATTATGTGGCAACCTTAATTTAAACCATGATTAAGATACCTGTTTGATATCACAGCAACAAAAATGGACGTCCCATGGCTGATACCCTAAAAGACCCAGTAAGGGCTTTCTCCAGATGTGAAAAACTAAATGAACCCTTGCTCTCAGTATCAGCAGCAGTTTACATTTTCCCCTGGACAGACTTTTATCAGCCTTTAGAGTTTTGCTTATCTAGTCAATGTTGGAGTCTAATGCCGTAATTTGTCCCTCTTTTTCTTCTCCTTTATTTTATGCCATATCAGTTATTGTGCAGGTCCAGGAGTGGGTTTACAATGACGTTGAACAGGTCTCAGCATTATATCCTACATTAATATTGTGCTAAACAGGTAATATTTCACAAATAAATCATAAACATTATATGTGTATTTTTACCTCTTACAGCGTAGTCATGTTGACTATAGGTCATCATTGCTGAGTTTAAGATGTCCCAGTCTTTTCTCAGCTTCCTTTGGGGGGTCCTACATCTCCCCTCACAGATGGCCATGGTCCTATACAATCAATATGGTACTTTTTTTTTATTTTAGATTTTAAAAGCTGCAACAAACTTCTCACACTATCTAAAGTGAAGGGGTGCTCAATGTTATTTGTGTAATTTTAATACCTGCAGATATGAAAAATTCTGCCAATATCTACAGCTGATATGTCAGCCATGTGTAACCCTCATACACCCTAAAATATTGTCAGAATGTAGTGAATTCCTTTATTTCATGAAGCAGCATAATTTTTAGAGAGTCTTTTTTTTACTTGTGTCATGCATTTTTAATGTAAATAACCTTTTGTACTATAAGGAACAAGCCACCCAAGTTATATCTGTATTTATGATAATGAGGCCAGAAGTATCGGCGTACAGGGCATCGACAAAAATCAAATATTGTGCATCCCTAGTAAATTGTGCCAAGGTATTAACATAACAACAGGTTGTCAAAATGACCTCTACTTTTATATTACATGTTTTCAAATAATAAAATATTCATTATTTAGATGATCTGTTGAATCAAAAAGTAAAAAAGTAAATGATATTTTGTCACATCATTACTGTCAGGCACAAACTTTCTATTTCCATTTTATTATGATTATTATTTTTACATTAAACAGTGCTTTTGGTCACTCTCCCTGTTGGTCAGTGTGTTTTAAAAACTTTTAACCAAATCAAAGTACAGAAAAATAATTGTGTGAGCCAGAATAATATTTTTCATTTGGTAAAGCACTTTTTCATTTCCTGACAGTT
This sequence comes from Scarus forsteni, assembly GCA_036419115.1. Classification (NCBI taxonomy): domain Eukaryota; kingdom Metazoa; phylum Chordata; class Actinopteri; order Labriformes; family Labridae; genus Scarus; species Scarus forsteni. Next base: position 40,334,186 of record JAZDUH010000327.1, on the reverse strand, counting down.
AGTAATTTTGGAGATTAAAGGTTTGGGCTCAACAGCAAAAATATTTCAATCAAAAGGAGAAAACACTGTTTGAATATCAAAAACACAATGGAAACATTTAACAGTCGAGGACTGAGTTTCTTTCCAGTTCCACCCAAGTGCGTTAATGGAGTTCAGACAGCGTGCAGGGGGTTTCCTGCATATCTTGATGATAAAGACATCAGATTACCCAAACTTGAATATCTAGGACTTTGTTGTTGACAGCAAACAGGCTTCAACGTCATATGGCATTTACTACTAATATATGCTCTCTGTAAACCTGATCAAAATGATATATACTGTAATTCCTTGTTCAGACAAATAGTTTTTTTATGGTCATAAAGCACATGTTAGTGGTTTCTCTTACTCTAAACCCTCTTTCCCTGGACATCAAACCGGGCTGTTCATTCTGCACCAACATAAACCAAACTGCCTTGTGGGTCTTTTTCCCTCCCCGCTCTCACCTGTAGTATCAGTCTGCCGTTATCTGTTGCTTGTTTATGTCGGCAATATGTTGTTGCATGTGTTGGTACAGCTTCAGCCTCCCCTGCTCTCTGTCACGACCCGTGTTGTGTGTGTGTGTAAGAGAGAAGAGTGGCACAGGGGAGCAGAGCGGCTGAGGGGGGTCTGATTTGGACCGGACTCCACTACAAGAGTCTCTCCTTTCTGCAGGCTCAGGATTAAAGCAGCCAGACTGGCAGACATCACTCGCTTCTATCATTAAGTATGTGCGTGTGTTCAAATCTGTGAGCATGCACTTTCTAATTTGCAGGATCTGAGTGTGTGTAGAAGTCTGCTTTGGCTTGTGGTGACAGGAATTGTAACTGTAGACCACCTGCAGGGGTCAGGTCTTGGTTCTCTGAACTCTGTTGGCCTTCTTGGTTACTCTGCATCACTCTGCGTCTTCGTCTTTCCCTCGTCTCCTTATTTGCATAGTAACACCTGCACAGTTTTAAAATCGGTCATGTTAATAATTCATAAATGTTTTTGGAAGGAAATCATGAAAACATTAAAATTTGCAAATTTGCAGGTCCTTTAAATATTAGTCTTTTGAGTTTTGGGCACACCCTGCATAAGATTTGATGATCATGATCTTTTTTACCCTGATGCCAAAATCAAAATCAATTGTATGAATATCCTCTGAGCAGACTGATCAAGACCGAACCCCTATAAATTTCAACAAAAATAGCAGCTTTTCTATTGGGATTTTATCAGAATATTAAGAAGCTTTGAAATCTGGGGAATTTTTTCTCAGATTTTTAACTTTAAAGTAGCTCCAGGAGTTGTTCTTTTGAAAGTTATGTTAGGAGGCACTGTTGGAGTAATCCCACAATAACGTGAGAGACAACTACTTAAAATCACAATATTTGCAAAGCACATTAATGAAAGTCCGTACAAATTTGCACAACATTTCTGCCAATCTTAAAATAAGTAGGATCCTACACACTCGTGGGCTCCGGACCCTTAGTTGAGTGGTCTGAGGCTGCATACTGGTGGAGCAGGGAGTGCTTTTGCCTCACAGTGAGGGGGTTGCTCTGGGCCTTCCTGTGAGGAGTCTGCATGTTCTATATGGATTTACTTCAGGTAACAAAAACATGGTTGTTAGGTTAATTGGTGACTCTAAATTGCCCTTAGGTGTGAGCGCGTGTTTGGGTGACCAGTCGGTTTACCCTGCCTCCTCCCCTGTGTCAGCTGTGATAGGCTTCAGCCCCCTGCGACCCCAAAAGGGACAGGCAGTTATAGATCAGTGATGGATAAATGCTGCAGCCCACTGAGAGCACCGATTTTGTCTGCTCTGGTTTAGTCATGTGCGGTACATTTCTTTATATGTGACAATCTTTGTCCTCCAGAGCACATCATCACTACCTCTTGTTGTTAGTTCATTTATTTCCATATATTATTATTTTTGTCGTATTTTTCCTTAAGTATCAGACGCAATTTATCAATCAGTTTAAAATGTCTGTTTTGCTGAATCCATGTGACTCAGACTATTGAAGAAAATAAGTCATCTTGATTGATAGTTTAATATTAATCTGAATTAACACGATTCAGATATTTACTTAGGTGGGACACTTGAGTATGTATAAATATAGCCCCTCAAATAGCCGGACATTCCAGCCATCCAGCATCCACGCAAAAGAGAGACAAACACTAACATTATATTGTTTTAAATTTACCAGCAGCGGTGCAGTGTGTTTTGTTCACAATGAGACTCATGCATCTGTTTGAACACTCCTCTACAGCTTCTTCTGACATTTCATCCTGCACTTTGAAATGCTTTCTTAATGATGTTAATCTATTAGCTGAACTCCCCTGCTGTGATTATTGGATATGGATATGGATATAGTGAAATTATACTCGACAGTCCTTTGTTATTTACTATTTTTGACTGTGTATAAAGTTAATTTTCTTAGAGAAGCCACTTGATTTTAACTTCTAAATATGCAACACAAACGTGTTGCAGTTGTGTTTGTCCATTTAAAAAAAAGTTTTTGAAGACACCATGTGCCCTTATAAATGACTATTTGGTTAGATGGTAACACAATACATTTTTTAATTGTATTATTAACTGTGATTAACAAGGCGAAAGAAAGACATATCTAAGAGTCTCTGTTAAAATGGTTCCTCTTCAAACTCCAACACAACTGTATTTGTGTCAAGAGCCTGTAGGCTTGTACATTTTACATGGAGGAAACACAGAAGTCTGCATGGATGGTAGTCCTGTAATGCTGATAAAGACAGACTTTTAGCAGCTCTGTTTTGACATTAACACACAAATGGCAGCTCAATGCCTTTTAGGTCTCATCCTGCACATCCTCACATTGCAGTTGTAATGATATTATTGTGTAGCCCAAATACAAGAATGAGTGATTTTTTAAATTTAATATCGGAGTCATTAGCTGTGGCTCATCATGGCTGATATTATATATTTAATTTTTCTTATTTAAAAGGTATTTCAAGATTTATGATATATTTTGCAACTTGTCACATAATTAAATTTGCCATTCTGATTTCATAACACAAGCTGCATCTCCGTATCATCTTCCCTTTGGTATGTAAAACAGTGCTGTAAATCCTGCATAGTTGTATGAACAGTGTTGATTTGCTGAAGTATTAAGATTAGTGTCACAAGAAAATATAAGAATGTAACATGTATTTTATGAATGTTTTAAGACTTTCATGACCACAAAAAAATAAGACTCAACAGTAAAGCCGGGTAGTTAATGGAGTTTTACTCTTAATTACAATTACTTCCCTCCACAATTATAAAAACTTGGTAATTGATATTTAAAAATTTTTGATGTGACATGTTAAACATCTCTTTTTCCATGACTGTAATTGTCATTACTTTGAGTGGTTTGTATTTTTACAAATATTAGTTCTCTGGATTGCCTGTTCTAAAATTTTCAAAATGAATTTGTCAAAGGGTCTAATACATATGCTTGAGTGAAGATTAAATCCAAAAATGCAGCCAAAAATTGGACTTAAATGCACAAAATAGTACACAAACCTGTTGTAGTGGTCTCAGTAGAGTTGTTGTTATTTTCAGCTCATGCTGCTGATATCAGTGAACTTGCTTCTATAGCAGTGAGTGAATATCAAGAAAGCTGTTTTTCTGTCCGTCTGCTTCCTGTTGTTTATGTGTGAGCTGCTCGTCCTCATGGAAGCAGCAGGGAGAGATTTGAGACTTAATTGTTTGACCGACAGACGGACTGACAGCGTTAGTGAGCTTCAACAACAATACGCTTCTGCTGGCGTTGTTTGCAGGTGCGAGCGTTGCAAATGTTTTGGCCTCGCAGGCCTCGTTGCTAATGAAAGTCCTGTTGCTGGATTCCGGTGAGGTTGAGTCACGTCTGTGATCTATGTGTCTGATAAGTGCATACCTAATGAGGCTGTGAGCACCAGCAGAGGGAGGAGGGGGGCTGACGGAGTGTTTCCCACAGGTATTGACAGATGCCTTTTTGTTTTTGCCATAGGCCCTGACTCCATAAATCCTGCCTGTGTAATGATAACAGTGCCACCCTGCCAGAGACAGAGAAAGAGAGGGGAGGAAGAGGAGGAGGAGGGGAGGATGAAGAGAATAAAGACCTTTGAACAGAGACAGGGGAGTGTTCAGATGTTTTAGACTGGGGTGCCCAAATGGGCACTGGTGTAAGAATGGGTAACACAAAGTTTATAAGCACAAACTCCAATGAAAATAATTTTTGAATACTCTAGATGCTGACAGTTAAATACTTTTAATGCTAACAGTTAAATACAGTTTATGCTTACAGTTAAATCATTTAAGTGCCAAAAGTCAAATGCTTTTAAAGCTAGCAGTTTAATAATTTTAAATTAAACAGTTAAGTCTCAAATGTTTGATTACTGGGTTTATATCTTTAAAACTTTAAAAAAGTTACTCAACAGAGGGGCAACTAAAACAGATAGGAGAAAACTATTTTTAAAGAAGGAGGTGTTTTACAAGGCAATTAAAACACAACAATTAAAAAATGTTGAGAATAAGCCAATATGTCGAGACTAGGTTTGGAATGTCAAGGTCTTTTGGACTAATGCATAAAAATGAGTGTCACAGAAAAAATTATAGCAAAATAATAGCTTGATTGTTTTTTTCTCTTCTACCCCTACATATTAAATCTCTGAAACTTATCAAAGAGACATTTATGTGGACTCACTCTGTTTTCCTCAGCTGCTTGACACACCTTTAGTAGCCAAGCTTTGCTAAAGGTATAGATGACACAATACCTTATTCATCTGCTTCACCTTCTAAACATGGAGGAAATGCTGTAGAAATGCCATCCATACAGTGCTAGCATTGTGTGTTTTATCTATTAGTCAACAGTCAGAGCTGAGTAGATGTTTCTGTGGATTATTGATGGGTATTTCATTAGTTCTTGCTTCTGAACTGAATCCTTCTGCATCAGGAGGTTGAGTAGTCTCTGCACAGGACAAACTACACAAACAAGTACGTGGATCTGGTCGTCCTTTCAAAATAATGCAACCTTTGGACTTAATTTATTAAAAAAGTGATTATTAAGTGAATTATCTCAGGCAAAGATGTGTTTTTTTGGTTGGCAGTTAGTTAGTTTGTTAGTTTGTTGACAGGATGACTCAAGAAGTAATGAGCTGACCTTGATGACATTTTCCACATCGCTCAGAAATGGGCGATGGATATATCCGAAAAATTTTGAGAGTGATCTAAATCCAGATTTGGATCCAGAAATGTTTCAAGGATTTGTTCAACCTGTTAGACAGGGCATATTTCCACATTTTTAAACAACTCACCTAATGGTGTTGGAAATACCTTGGCACAGATTTGTGCTCCTGGAGCACTTCTGTTTCTTTTTGTTTCCCTACAGCCAAGAACCAAATGATCTACAGCCTGTGCCGGTCAGTGGCCCACTGGTTAGGGACCTCTGCTCTTGGAGCCTGGGGAGCCTTGACCCCAGGTAGGAACTAAGGCTCCAGAATTGCCTTTTTGAGTGCAGAAACAGTCAAATCTGTTCTGACCCCTTATGGCAGCTTTGGAGTCAGTGAACAAATATGGCTGCATCAACATTATACAGCGTTTCCTTTCATAAGCGCAAACAATTTCTGACAATTAAAACAAACTTGGAGTGTAAAGGCCTGAAGAGTGGGGCAGAGGAAATGGGCCTTCTCTTTTATTGCTCACTTGGCAGATGTCTGGCCGTGATTCTTTGCGGTTGGTGTAAAAGGAGGAGGACTGTAAGTGTTGGAGCTGTGTCACAAATAGGAAACAGTTTCCTTTCAGCTCTCAGGTTTTCAGCCGGGACTGCTGTCTGAGGCTCAGGCTTTGTAAAAATAGTCCCACCGCTGTTGTGATAGATGCAGCTGCACTGTGGCGACAATTGGGACAGGCTGGATCCCTCCAACTCCACCTCCCACCCTCTCTCTCCCCATCTCCCACCCCTCCCATAGGTGGCAAGCGTCACAGCTCGCTTGGATGTGTTCTCTTTTCGGGGAAACTGAGCTGCTCCGGTCTTCAGGGGTCCTGAAACTCAATCCAGGAGGAGAATACCCGGCCATGCCAGAGAGCCGATTTCCTTTTCAACAGAGTCATTTATCACTGACCCACCCTTCGCTTCTGACACGGTGACGTGTGTCATTTATCAAACAGGCTTTACCAGACAGAGAGAGAGAGAGAGGGGAGGAGGACAGGGGGACTCAGAGGAGGAGAAAGAGAGAGTGAAAGAGGGGAAGGGAGACAGAGAGTGGACAGAGAGAAACAAAGAGGAGAGGAATGAGGTGTAGAGTCAGAGGAATAAAGAGCGAGGAGGAGAGGATGATTGTGTGAGAGAGTGTTTCCAGGAGCGAGTTTTCCTGAAAGCGGCGAGGAGAAAAGTTTGGGAGGGGAGATTTTTTGGAGATGACAGGCAGGATTGAGTTACACTGAGTTGTGTTTCGATGAGTGACAGAATGTTCTTCCATGACATGTTTTTAAACGTCTGAATGAAGGAAGAAATACACGCTGCTAGCACACAAGCCCAACTGTGAGGGTAAATACCATCTTTATGCAAGAGTGTATTGTTAAAACAGTAAGGGGGGAACATAGTGATTTTGCACTTGCTGAATATTTTTAACACCTCCTTAAAACCTGCTTTTGTTCTCAAGACCCCCTTATGTTAGATTTGCTTTTCTGTCTGCCTCAAAATCTGCAGTTGCATGCTCAAATAACCCATGCTCATGCTTTAACTTTTTTCATCCTGCTGTGGTAATTTTTGCTTTATTTTGAGGCCATCATAACGACAAGCAGTTATATTGTAAAATGATTCTTTCCTCCTCTTTAAAAAAATCCCAGATGAAGTTATCAAAGGTGCATGGACATGAAAATGCCTAAACATAAAAGCACTGATGAACTTTAAGCAGCAATGGATGCGACAAAAGTTTTTGGCAGTCTTTTACAAAGACAGTTTCATTTTCACATCCAATCAATCAGTTTCATGTCTGACTGGTGTTAGAGTTAACCATGCTAACAAAGCCTAAATTATCTATTGGTCCACTTAATCTGTGGTTTGTGACATAGACCAGGACAAAGCCAATCAGAGAGCTAGCTGGCTGGAGTAGGAGGCAAACATAACCATGGCAATGAGACCAAAAGTGAAGCATTAAGATAGCCAAATGTCCGAAATGGAGAGCAAACTTATTGATTTGGCAAAACATGAGCACCAATATAGTGTAACCTGTGACATACTGAGACAGAGAGGAGCTGGATTGAAATCACACCCACCAAGGAAGCCAACCACACTTAGCTCCCCACATTGTCTGCCATGTTTGTTTACTCTAGAATCATCTTTGATCACACAAAATTACAAACTGTGAGAGTGGGGGCCCTGGTTGTTGATGAACAAGAAGGTTGGTGTGTGGTGTACTCTGTCTGTCTTTGTGGCGCACCACACACTACAACAGCAAAACTATTAAATCTTTCATGGTTGTCTTCATGTTTGGGATCTCTCTCTGTTTTCACTGATTCAAATACGTTAAAATGTTCTGAGTCTTTGTATGAGTACCAGACCTTCCACATTTTCTTGGGTTATTAATGTTCAACCGACAGCATTTTGAAAGGAGCAGAGTCCAGGCCCAGCGCCATTCCTGCATTATCACATCATTGCCAGTGTTGCTTTGACTGTTAGTTGTGCTGTGCATTATTGGTAAGAAGCCAGCAGGCTAAGGTATCCACAAAACAATAATATTTATGATAATAGCAGAGATTAAATATCAAATTAAAGATTATATGGTTGATTGTACAAATGTTGAAAACTGCCTTAGTTATGTTAACAAATCCTCCAGAAGATTCCTCAAGATTTTAATCACCACAATCTAGTGTGGTCACTAGTACATTTCTGATACATTATTAAAAATGCCATCAAATTCTGTTCACTAATTTTTTTAATCAAACTGACAGCAAATAAACTAGCAAACTCCAGTCAAGGCAGTATCTCATAAGTGGAGGTACAAAAAATAGTCTATTCCAAGGAAATTGGATCAAATGCAACCATTCATTGTTGTGCTTGTACTTGAAAGCCTGATCAAATTTTAGTATTTACCCTGACCAAGCAACAACAAAAAATAAATGCATTTAGCTTTTGCCAAAAATCAGTCATTGTCATCAGCATCTTTTTTTTTAGGGGGCATTGTCAGAGTTGGAGTTTGTGAGAAAAAAAGCAACTCAATAAATTGGACGAACCGATATCTCAAAACATTTCAAATTAAAATAAATGCAAGTTTCAAAATATAAATAAACACCATTTTTAAAAGCAGTTTTCAAGCTTTTATAATTCGTAAATTCCTAAATCTAGAGATTGATAACTCTTAATATTGACTGTAACATCTCAAATATTCTTATATTTCTTTTTCTTATACTTTTTTTGTAGTTTTTCAGGTGACACCATCGTGTCGTTGTTAACATGTTCCCCTTGCTGTGATTTTTTTAAGGCACTCTAGAATGAAGGTAGGATTTTATCCTCATACGCATATGCTAGTGGGAACATGTTATAAATGATCTTCAAACACACGTAGGAGCTCTGTAGAGGTGTGTGTGAGGCCATATGGCGTCAATGTTTAATGGCGTATGTGTGTGTGTGTATAAGTGTGTGTGTGTGCTGCTCCCTGATGAGTGGGGCTGACAGGTATCACTCACGCAGCAGCCTGGCCTTTAAATGAACCCGAGCTGCTCTGCTCTCCCGTGGCCCTAACAGGCTCTCTCCAAGATGGATGCTTCTTTAAAAATCAGATTAATGATGGATACCAGGCTTATAGTGCCATTTATCATGAAGAATATTATTTAGGCCGGCCGTGTATGGCTGTAACTGGAGAGCCAGGACGAGGAGAAGCAGGGTGGAAAGCCTGAGACAGACACTCACTGTGTGATGGATGGCTGAGCGCTCTCTGAGTGTTACTAGACACCAGCGCCGCAGCAGTAGGCCATAATCAGATAGCCCAGGGATGTTTATCCCGCAACTACACTACCCAGATTGCCTTGCCTGGAGGGTTGTTTTATGAAAGGTACAGTCTATCATTATTATCTTAAAAAGTTAGTGATGAAAAAACTCCAGACACTGAAGGGCATGCAATTATACTTTATAGGATGATCTATTGGAGCCAATCTGAGTGACGCTAATGATTACCTACAAGTTTCCATCCTGCTTTTTCTAGAAGATTCTGCAGCCCAACAACAAGGGCTTAGAGCTGGGTGGGCATCTGGGGGCTCAGGGATCATGTGTGGCCTTTTGCTTCACATATTAAAACCCAGAAGAACATTCAGAAAGCTTTAAACGAGGAGATCATGACAAAATGTGACATAAAGGGTTTTACTCTAGTTTTGACGAGAACACAATACACCAAGATCAAATACATTAAAACCGCAAAAACAGAGACATTTATATAAAAGAAATCTTTTTTTTCTTTTTATGAGATTTGCTTTTCATAAACTCCTTCAGGAAAACCTTTTGTATGCTTTTCAAATAATTGAAATTTAAAAAGTAAATCCAATCGTCAATGCCAGAAAAGTTGGTCATGATATTATCAAGTACTTTGAATTTTCATTAATACTTTGTTATGGTGATTACATTTGTCATTACTGATGTGTTTGGGTTCAAAATAAACATGCTAGTTTAATAAGCTCTTATAAATGTGATATGTTGTAAATAAGGTTAATATTTGATTTACTTAATGAAGACTCCTATGGCCCTTTGTGAGCTGTTAAAGGGTCAAACTATTATTTAATATCTGAAGCCAGTAAGAGTCACACAATTATTGTTTTTTTTTGCAGTGTGGGGTCTTCAATTTCTTTGATGGCACGTTGACTCACTGTGCACTCACAATGGGGCCTGTTGCTACATGCTGGAATATTACTTTGCAGGTTAAATGCTTTAATGAAGGAAACTTTGATATCAACAGTTGAATTAATTTATTCTTGATCTTGAATTTTCCTATTTTTAGGGAGATAGCTGCACACTTCTTTTAAACGCTGCTTTATGTTATATCATAAAACAGGTGGTCTTTGACTTTTGCTTGTTTTAGTGGTTTGCTGTGAGTCTGATCTTTTGCTATATGTTATATTTATGTCATGTTAGTATTTTGACACTTCATTGTACCTGTTAAAATGGGTCAGTGTCTTGTTTGTGTAAATTCCTGTTTTTCTACAGTGCTCTGAAAAGTTTATTTTATTATCAGTGATGCTTTGTTTTTAAATTAAGTTTTAATTCTGATTATTTCAAGTGTCATGGATAGTTGTAAGGTTTTAATACAGGGTTCCAGTGAATCCTTAATAAGTCCTTAAAAGTCTTAGATCATAATGTTCTTCAAGTTTAAGGCCTCTAGATTTCTTTAGAAAGAAATTATGATTTAAAGAGGTCTTTTTTGAAAGTGATTTTTATTTATACCTCCTCTATCTTTTTGTGGAAGGGATTGTTAATGGTAAATACTAGAGGACAAACAATGCCCCCAGCGTGAGAAAAATCTCATCTCTACTTCTCTTACCCGCCCCATATTTCTTAAAATGTGTGTTTAAACAGTCCATTTGAAAAAAAAAAAAAAATCACTTAATATTGTCATTGGGGCCATGCTACACCTCTGGATCAAGGCACTCCCTGAGCTGGATGTTTTTCAGCCCACCCCTGGCTCCAGTGAAAAGAACATGTCTAAATGTATCTTTGTTGCTGTATAAACATTACAGCACACATTAAGTTTTACATTTAAATAGCCAGTTCTTTCCAGGGCTGAAACAGAGGGGTTTATGAAACTTGATGAAATGTTAGATATGGGACCTTTTAAGCTAATATTTTTCTAATTGTTTCATATCAATGGACAGCATCTTTATCATAATTCACAGCTCAGGTCATGTATACTTTAAGACTTTTTCTTTGAGAATTTGTTAGAAAAACTAAAACCGGGCTTGTGTTGAAGTGTCATTTGTTGTTTAAAAATGCTATTTCTCTTAGTTTAAGTCTTAAAAGGCTTCAACAGTCTTGAATCAGATTTTAAGTGGTAGGAGCCCTGTAAATATCTCATTGAGATAATCACTTTGAAACAATTTGGCCCTCTGGCAGTAAGACTAAATCTATGGCCCTCTTTGTAACCAAAGTCACCCGTCTGTGGTTTGGAGCATACAGTGAGGGGTCAAGGCGAGGCCAGTGTTCCTCTGCTGCAGCAGCAGAAAGTGAAAGAAAACAGTTGTTTTGTTTCTTTTTTTTGTCCTCCTCCTGATCCCTCTCTTCGTCTCATACCTCCTCCTCCTCCTCCTCCTCCTACACACTCTGTGATTTATGGAGGCCATCCATCTTCAGGCTGCGTCCATCACCTCCTCGTTGCTAGGCGATCATGGCAGCAGCTGTGCGTTGTGAGCGGGTTTTGGTCGTCTTACTCCCCAAGGCTCAACGTTATTCCCCTCACTCCTCCATCAGTACCCTAAAATGTTCCCAAGGTTTTTGTTCCAGCTACAACCCACAAACTTAATCCCAGTTTGAGAAACAGTTTGCTTTCTTAACTGTTGGCCCTTTTTAGCCTGTGACGTGGAGTCAGATCTGTACTTGTTTTTAAAACATTCAGTAGACCCTGACATTAGACCTGCACAGTCCTAGTCGTTTGGAAAGGCTCAGTTATGCTTCCTTACAGAAACAGAGCTTGTAAAGAGTTTTTCCAATTAATCAAGGCACTTTTACATCATAGGTCACACTTGCCTTTTAACTCCACATTCACACATTGATATATACATTTACACCCACTGACACAGCAGCAGGAGACAACTGGGTTTATTTTAACACGTGAATACAGGAGTTGGGATCAAACCCCTTACTTTTCCCCAAATCAAACTTGCATTCATTCTTTATGTTTGGGTGCACCTGTACCCACTAGTGGGTGCTGTTTTACTCAGACCTGCATTGCTCTTTGCTGCCAAAAAACAGATTTTCATTTCCCATCTGATATTCACTTCACTGCTTTAGCCATTTGTTCTTCTGCCAGGATGAGCTAACTTTGTGTAGTCTCCAAGAAGCTTGCAAACCATTTTCGCATAAAGATAGACCTTTTCCCACTCAGTATTTACTTTGTGGTTTATATGTTGGTGGTCTGGCTTTAAGTGTTGGGTACATTGCACAGTATCAACCTCGTTTTTTTTTTTTTTCTTTCTGTTTTTTTTGGTGACATACTTGAGTATAGGGCACTTTACATCCAAAACCCTACATGAATCCATCATGGCGGCAAGAGAAAAAACACTGTTTAGCAGTAGGAAATCTTGGATGTGGATCCCAGTCTCATGTCAAACAGCCATCTACAAAAAGTTGTGCTGCGTGTATGGGCAAAGGAAAGGAGGTGGGAGAAGAGAAGTGGACTAAAGTAAGAACTAAAGCAGACAGATCCATGGGCCAGTCATAGATCTGTCCTTTCATATTTGTCTCTGCTGAATCTAATTTTCTTAGAAGTTAGCCCCTTGAGATGCAACATCTCATTTTCAGGAGGATCCTCAGGTCTGTATGATTGTAGTGATAGTTTTTGTAGTGACTGTTTCCAAAGAGGAGGGAATAAGAGCTGCACCTGATCATCAACAGAGGCAAAAAGCACCACCTTCTTATTTAGCTTAAATCAAGTCGTTGCTATAAAGACACTCAAGTTGTGATGTAATTTGTCAAACAGGACACATTAGCCTTTAGGGGGGAAAGTTAATTTTGCTTTATGCCAAATTCCTTGAAACCAGACCATGTAAGTGCTGCATATAGAAGGAAGTGTTTTAAATTAAAATTATACAGATATTGTAGCTTTTAAAGTCTAAATATAAGCAGTTCATTAGCACTACATACAAATTTAGACATTCAGGAATAAAAATAAAAGTTAATTTCTTTGGATTAAATGTACAGTGAGCTTTGTAGTGCTCTTTACCAACCCATGACCCCTTTAATAAAGTCTATACTTTTAAATAAAAATGATTTTTCTTTTGCTAAGTAACAGGTTTGCAGGTCGGATTCCTTAGATAATCCTGACAAAATGCTGAAATAACACTGACAGCTCCTTAACACATTCTACAAATGAAACCAGCTGTTGTCTTGACCTAAAACTTTTAAAGCTTAACCAGTGAGGGAGGAATTTGGAAAACTTGATTGAGATTGGTGGTAAATTTTTGCAGAAATGTTTGTTTATTGTTTTATTTTGGAGCAGTCTAATTCTCATACTAGTTTTGTCATGCAATGATTAAAGAAAAGATGCTCAAACTATGCTAAAATTGAAGTTTATTGTGCAAATAAACCAGCGCATCAAGTGTATTAAAAAGATTTTTCTTAACCCAGGTTATAAAAGCACTCAGATGGAGGTGCAGGAAGACAAACCTACAATTAAACTGATTATTGTAAACTATTGTGAGACTGTGACCCTCTGTAATTACCAGTTTGAGCACAGACGGTGTACAACACAGCTGACAGCCATTACAGACTGACTGAACTGTTTGACGGATATGCTTCTGAATACCCGAGAGCACACAATTTTGTTAAAACAAATGTGTAAATACTGCAGTGGCAAATTGTTGGAAAAAAAATGTGAAAGTGAGATCTTCAGAAAGTGTCCTGTTGGTCCAGGTTTGAATATTTAATGAGACCATATCATTTCAGCATTGCATTTAGCCCCAGCTGATAAACTCTGGGTGTTTAGCCCCAAACATGACACAGGCTGACCTTTTTAGCAGCATTTTTTGTATGATACCTAAACAAAGGAAGGAACAAGGAAATAAACAGCAGACAAGCTTCGTGGAGCTTTTAGACATGTGCCAAAGTATACCTGAGAGAGAGAGAGGGATAGAGAAAGAGAGAAGTAGACATAGAAAGAGCCCTTTTCACTTGTAATGTTAACATTTTTAGACCATTTCTGGACTTTGGCTTGCAAGATGACCAGCGAAAATATGAGGAGAAAGCAGAGAAGAACTTTCTGATGGCATCAACGTGGAAAGCAGGAAATGTTGTCAACAGGACAAACTTAATTGACAATTAGCAGAGATGACTTAATGAACAGATGCAGTCAGGTAGTTAGCAGCCTGTAGGCTAAATTAGCACACTGTGAAACATCCTTCATCTATTATCTATACTCCTTATTCCTCTTTGGGTTGGAGGGTCTGACAGTGGGCGAGAGGCAGAGGCAGGATACACCTGAACCAGTCGCCAGATAAAGAGACAGACAACAATTCACTCTTACCCACACTCGAGGGAATTTTAGAGGCACCAGTTGACCTTCCAAGCATGGTTTTTTGCTCAGTGGAAGGAAGCCAGAGTGCTAGGAGAGAACCCGTGTGTGCACATGGACAACATGCGTGCAACAATGTTTGAACCAGCTGTGCCACTGTACTGCTGTTCGGGGAAAGTCTCTAAAATTCACTGAATTTTTTTTTATGTTTCTTAGTCTACAGAGGAGAGACTAATTGCCAGTGGCAATCATGAATGTCACAACCTCTTCAAACATGCAACCTAAAAGTGTCCCAGAAAAATCTACTCAGGAATCCCTTGTTCACATTTTTCCTGAAGCTGGAAGTTTTTCTGGAGTTTGATTCTCAGTAAATTGACTAGAGAAAAGGTGTCAGCAGGGTAATTTTGAGGTAAAACCTGGTTGAGAACTCAATTTTAAATGCTGTTAATGTTCACACATGCAGTTCACCAGGGAAATTTAGGAAAAAATTCAAAATTTTCGTGCATGTGTCAAAGGGGTTCCATAAGATCCTATTGGAATGAATGGACATCTGGTTGACTTCTGGAATTGAAACAAGTCTCAAACATAATATGCAGCCCTCTATGCCATGTTTCTGTTCTTCCAGTGGTTACAAATCTTATTAATTTGTATTTTTTTAATTTATTTTGCACAGTTATGAAATATACAAAGTCAAAGATAAGAAATAATATGAGGTGCAGGAAGAGGTGAAAAACCTTAAAGGCTTATTTGAAGCCTCCACCTAGAGTATATAAAAGTTATACAATATTATATGCACATATAACATGCAAAAAAAAAAAGATACTCAGAAGTTATGACAAACAAGGGGCATACGACAATTAGAAAAAAAGAAGAAAAAATAAAAGATTACCTGAGTGGTGTACTAAATGATGAAAGTTCTGTGAGGAATTGTATTGCCAATGACTCCAGTGATAATGACAATAAAACAAAAAAATAATTAAAAAATGTACACATAACTGAAATGAAAGAGAGAAACTATTCAAAACAGTAAATAGGTGACCCTTTAAACGTTTTATAACAATTTGTTGAGGAACATTTCTTTAGCAGGTGAGAAAAGCTATTCCATAATTTGCTACCTCTTTATCTGAATGAAAATTGACCTCTGTGAGTATGAGTTTTTGGAGGATAAAGATCAGAAGAATGATGGGTAGAATAAGAATAAACCTGTGAGTTTTCTTTGAAAGAAATCTTGAACTGATCGATGTGCTAATCTACATGTCTGTTAGAGTTTCTGCTTCTGTTGTGCCGTCATTTTCTAAAAACAACTCAGGTAGAATTCCAAAACTCAGTATACTGTACCTTAAGTTGAAATATAAATCCAGTGATCATGACTGTGTGGTGCTTGATACATCTTTTCTTAGGAGCCTTTTGTCCTCCTCTGTTGAGCAAAAAATGAAACCAGTTATTTTTACAAAGAAGCAAGACATGATAGGTATAGGTATTGGTATTGCCGATCTCATTAACAGTTGATCAGTGATCAGTATCTGCAGTGAAGAGTTTCATCAGTGCTTCTTTTTTTGTAGATATATACTTTTTTATAAGGCTAACATACACTGTTAAATGCTCTGTCTAAACTGCTTATAAAGATCATTCTAACATCAGTTACAGGCTACAGCTAGTCTACCATAATGCTGTACAACCTGGATGTAAACAAGAACATACAGAAAGGTTTTGGTGCAACTTGTTTGAGCAGCACCGCTTGGCAGTTCGTTACCAAAGAAAAATCAGAAATTAAATCAACTGAAGCAACACCCACATTTATTTCAGACTGATGGTATCTAATTAGTGAGGATGACTGAGTCCTCGTAAGGGTAGCTTTGCTCATTTTAGCCTAACCCCACTCAGGAAAACAATTTCACATTTTTTTCTTTTTTAAAATCTTTTTTTTTTTTTTTTTCATTTTGAGTGCTAGAAGACAGGGATCATGTTTTTAAAGTTCAGATAGAAAATGGAAAGTGGAACCCAGAATGTGTGTGTCAAGAACAGCTTCCTCTGCACATGAGTCGTGTCCCACAATGACGTAATTGAAAGGCCATAAGTACATCACAACTTCATGTTGTTTACCTGCTAATGCTGTGATTCTGTGTTTCTCTTAGTTTTCCTTATTACGGTTGATAAAATGCTTTTGAAATTCATATTTAGTCAGATAAAAATGATTACCCCAGGAACATTTCCAGTTTGTGTTGTGTGTGTAGTTGGCTCCTGATCAGATGTTACCTGTCAGAGACGAGTACAGCTTCCTGCAGGATTTGGTTCTGAATTGTTGCCCTTGATTCTGCACCTGTGGAGGCTGTTTTAGTTCCTTCATTGTTTGTTTCCGTTTTGATAATCTTATGTTGTGGCTGCATGAAGCTCCAGTCTTGAACTCTGAATTTGTTCACCTTGTTCTCTTCTGCTTAAGAGTAAAAATGAGGAGGTTTAGGTGTTTGCTTCTTGTCTGGAGTCGGATAAATAAAACAAACGGTCAGGTCTTGAAGGTCTGTGTGTGCACCCACTTACAACGATAATAATCCAAGGGTTGAATCTATTCAGTGTGTCTTCCTCTCTCCTCTTCCTACATGCATTGACAAGGTTCAGCCCTAAGCTTTGCCTGGGGCCAGAATGATCTCTCTGTTTTTCCCATCTCCCATATCACACATCCTGCACTACAATCGGCGGACACAATGTATTCACAAACCCATCAGGGGGCTGAGAACACACACAAATAAAAACTGACAAAGACATCCATGATGGCTGTGAACACCATCGCGCGTAACTAGCATTAATGTGGGAGCGGATTTCTAAATTAGAACACCTTAAAAAAATCCTGGTGTATTATGTCAAGACTTATTCATATTTGAGATGACCACAGATCACCTGTTCCATATTTTCTCGTGGGACTCTGCCACAGCCTGTAAGGATCAAAGGGAGAGGAGGGAGAGCGCTAAGTTAGATTGAGTGTGCTGCTTTGACAAATGTGTACAACAGAAAGGCATTTTAGGTATGTTACTGATCTGCTGCTGTTTTGACAGAATGGGGCTGTTTTGGGCTGAATTATTCTAATCTATTTAAAGAGTTCAGGGCTGCTGGGAAACTTGAGAGAGGCAGTGGAAGTCAGTCAGTTTGTGTCTTTTTTTTTTTTTGTATGTGTGATTGAGACGGAGGTGACTTCCCGTCCTGTAGTGTTCTGGGGCTGTTTCCTGTCTGTAAAAGCCCCCCGCTGAGCGGCTGTGTTGGTTTAAGGGCGTCGGGGTCCAGTTCAAATACTGTGCACATGTTGAGGAGCACACGTCATGTTAGTACTCTGATTAACTCTCTCCTGTCTGAGGCCTTCGACACATCTCCTACTGACTTCAATTTTTATGATATAACATGCTAGTAAACGTTGTTGCAACTCTGTCAGACCCTTAGAAAATAAGTTTAGTTTTTTTACTATGTTAAAAAATGCAGCTTCAGCCACATGGACACAATTTCATTCTAATGTAAATAGTTTCTCATGATGTTAAAGTAAATACAGGCATACATTATACACTTTTTATTTATTATGGTGCAATTCAATTTTAAAGAGTTCATATTTTGCCTTAAATAATATTCTTTTTTATTTTCAATCACCACTAGACTATGTTTTCAATCACTAATATCCAAAAATACTTTTAGTTTTCATTTACAGATATAGTTATTGCTGTATTCTCTCTCTGGGACACTTTCTAAAGCCTTGTCTCCACTGAGTGATTCTGGTTTGGTTCAGTGTAGTTCAATTCAGATTGGAGTGGTAGACCCTGATCTTGTTTGCATTTCCACAACCAGGTGTACCAATGGAGATACAATGAAGAGCTTTCAGCACCTTTGGAGTATCATAAGCTCTACCATGGAGGTTATGTTTTTGCCAGCATATGTTTGTCTGTTTTCTGTTGTTGGCAAGATTACGCAAAAACTACTGGACAGATTTTGCTGAAATTTTCAGGAGATGATGATAATGGCCCAACTTAGAACATGACTCTGAGAGTTGGGTGTGGGTTTTCACGGTCAAGGAATCACATTATGATGCTAACTTTATCATGGAACCATTGCTTACAGACAGAATGGCAGTATGTGAGCTACCTTGGCAGATGTTTGCGCTGTCCGAGTGCTTTCTAGATTCATACAGTGACAGCAGCAGCCTGCTTTGACTGGTTTACAGGTCTACTCTATGGGAATTGGTCAATTTAAGGCTACTTGGCACCATGTTGTCAACAACTCTACGTTTGCTCTAGTATTGCTCTGCCTTGGCCTTCTACTGTTAGCCAATAGGTAAACTGACTATGAAACATTGGGAGGGTGGAGGAGATGGAGTGATCTCAATGCCACAGACTTTTCGTCTTTTTTATAGAAGTTCTGTGTCACACATTGGATTAGAAATGGGAATCAATTCTAGTTGTAAATTCAATAAGAAAGTCCCTCAAGCAATCGATATCACTCGTCTTATCAATTCCTTCCACCTTGTTCTTCATGCTTTGTAAATCAAGGACATTAGACTCTCATCAGGGGCAGTAGCAACTTGCAGAAGCATTCATGAATGCAGCATGACACTTAATATCAGGAGTAACAGGTACTTGACTTTGTTGTCATTGCACACCTATGTAGGCCAACTTCTTTCACAGAAAATCAGCCGGAATAAGTAAAAGAATCAATAAAGAATCAGATCTAGAATTAGAATTGTTGATGGCATCACTGTCATCAATTCCCATCTCTATGTAGGAGACGCACAAAACACACTAAAGAGCATTTGAACCACAAAAATGATGATATTGCCCCTTTAAAGTGTATTTCATCAGACATGGTGTCATCTTATTGAAAAACTAACAAACAACTCTTGCTATTTCCATCAGATACAGCAGTACACTTTAGTCATTCGGAAACAATGGCACCTACCACTCCATAGTTGTGGAACAATATTTCTAAACACAGGAAAATGTTGTGAAAATGTTATAAAAATGAAAATCAAATGGTGCTGATGGGTTCTCTTGTCATTAGTCTGAGCTGATCTGATGTTACTTTTGATAATAGAATGTTGTTATGATGGTTCTGATTTGAAGTTGTCCCCATGTTTGAAGTTTATATGTCAGAGGTAGGTAGTTGTACACAGCCTGAGCTCTCTAGTGGACCATGGGTTTCCTTCATTAACTCACATCATGTATGGTCATGGTGACACTGCGAGACAAGTAAGCAAAACAGTGTTAGACAGCTAGTTTCTCTCCTTTAATTTTATCTTATGATTTTGGGAATCATAGCTAAGATGGAGACGGGGAGCTGATTTGGCAAGTCTTTGTGTCAGGCAGAGGATCCAGACTCCAAATCCCCCAAGAAGTAAGTTAAATGCATGGCCTAATACCAGCCTGTGGTCACGTTTTCCTGACCCCTGGTGTAACGTTTAAGTGCTGTAAGAAACATTTTGAACACTTAAAGGAAAGAGGATCATTTGTGCTGTCCTGTACAACCACTAGATGTAAGTAAATGAGCTTAAATGAGTTTGTTGTGTTTTTTCCTTTACACCCTTCAGATGTCTAAGGTAGTGCTCACGCTTAAAGTTTGGTGGTCTTGGTTCTATTCAAGGGTGAAATTAGAACATTGATTTATTTTTTCTCTTATTTTGGTTTGCTTTCACAAAGTCAGGCAGACCAAAGCCTGTCAAATGTTGTCTAAACTAGGCTCCCTGGTTGGGGCTGTAGCTGCAGTCTTTGTTCCTGCCATCTGGCCTATTGTTGTACTGTAAACTGGAAATACACAACCAGGTTCAAGTAATAACATTGTTTAGCTTGAAGCAGTTTAGAAGTAATTTGCGCCATAAATCTGCGTGTACTTGCATGTTGACTGGAGCAATATGTTTAATACTGCATGAAGGCAGTGCTAGCAATGCTACCATTAGCTACATTGTGCCTAATATTGTCAGCAAACACTACATTAGCTTTCTTAGTGTTGTAATATTTGGTCAAGTCAGAGCCACAATTCACTTCCTTTAAGTTTGCTTGCTTTGTTTAGTTCGAATTTTTTCGCAACCACTGCAACCTGAACTCCAGTCCACTTTGAAGCAGACTGAGATACCATGTTCTTAGTGGACTGAAGTTCAGGTTTTTGGTATGCACAAGAGTTTATGTGAGCTTTAACACCGCCCCAAATTAACCATTTTTTTATGTTTAAAAAAAGTTCATTTTCTGTAAGTATGTCCTTATTTTAGGCGCTTGTTTGCTTGAGCACTTTTCACTTTTATGCACAAAATACTAAGTTATATTCACCTGTTTTGTTTTTGTTATGGAGAATTTTCTCAATTGTATTCCTGTCGATATAACATGGATAGGCATGTTTTTAGGGTTTCGTAAAGGTGCTGAGTTGTAATAAGATACATTTTTAAGTATTTCAGATTTGTTTTGAGCAAATGTGTTTAATTCTTGGCTGGACAGGTACCAAAAATGCTCGTTGTACTGTGGGTATCTTTGACGACAAATCTGATAAAGAAGTATCTGAATTAAGGCTAAATAAGGGCAGAGAAGTCCAAATCGCAGTCAAATAATGTCCGAAGTTAAATATATTTTTCTGCTTGCATTCAGGAATACAGACATTAAGCATCCATGCACAGATGTTTTAGTTTAAAAAATACAAATGAAGTATTGTACTCACTGTGACTGCACAGAGCACTCACCTTTTTTTATATCACCGCGCCTTTGGCAAGGTTGTCTTTTTCAGAGACTGAGCCGTCATTTGAGTATGAGGGTCAGACACAGGTAGAGGTTTAATGACACATCCTGTTTACTCGCTGCTGTGGGTGTGAGCCGACGTGCAGACTGTTTTCCCAGCTGTGGACGACCCACCAAATGATTCTCTGTGGTCATCAGGGGACTGATTTAGGAAAGGGAGAGGACTCAGGGCTTTTAATAATTCTATTTAGGATTGGGCTGGGAAACAAAGGCCAAAAATCATATCCTGATTACTTTGTTGCTAGAATGATTATCTGGATGTCAAAACACAGCAGATATCTTGATCAGTTTTCGGAAATGAAATGAGTCGTTGTCACGGCAACAGAACTGAAAATGCTGATGTCATTCAAGTAAAATCAAGTCATTGTTAGCTGTTTGCTAGCATGGCAGAAATTCAAAGTATTTTAGTTTAGTGACTGGCATGGAGGGCATTCAGGAACATGCAGTCACTGTTACCTGTAAAGTGGAGCTGCAGTACTGGCCTTTTAATTATTTATATGACTAATTCTGAGTCTCCTGACAACTGCAGAACAAGGAAGTGTTATTTGAACTTTTGGAACTTTTAGGAACTTTTTCCCTATTCAGCAATTTCTGTACTATATTCCCATAAAACCAAGGCAAAATTTCTACATATTAAGGTTTTGAATATGCTCTATTCAAACAATATTTATTTAAGAATTACTAAATGTATTTTTTATGACTAGTAACATAAATGACAAAACTTTAATTAGTCAATCTTTTCAAAAATAGAGATCACTGTTTAAATTGCAGCAATATCTTTTGTAACTGTTTTAACATCATCCTATTTTTGTTGCCAATTAATTGGTGCAATTTAGGCAATGTGCAAAAGCTTTCCTGCTTTTTCTTGTAATAAAAAATAATTTCACAGTATTTAGTGTTAAGAATTTGTATTTTTTGACCATTTAATTAACTAGGCACCAGTAGTGTTTAATTTAACAAATATTCTCATCTAAATGATAGAATAAATTGAAAAAGCTTGTCTGCTAGTCATTTATTTTGATGATGATTGTGGTTCTTGCTCTAAACATGATACATTAAAGCCTTAATGTTGCTGTGTGTTGCTTTTCAAGGCAAAATCAAACAATCTCATTCAAGAATATATCAATACCTCTTAAAACCTATGGTATTGTCTCGTTGTACATTAAGATACACAAATATGATTTATATTTCTGTAAAATTATTCAGATTGCAAAGATATCTACCTGTCTTTGCATTAACATTCAGTACCGACCTAGTCTATTTTAAATGCAGCATGAAAAACAGAACATGCTTGGAGCAGCACTTGAGGATAAAATAACCCCTGGGACGGAGACAGAGAGACATGTGAGAGGCAGCCACAGCACCTTCCTGCTTAATCACCCCGGTGTCCCTGCCCTGTGTGTTGTTCCTGATCGTCAGAGCAGCACTGCAGTATTTCTATCTGATGATCTCTCCCTCCTCGTCTGCAGCCCTTATGTTTATGAAAATGACACTCCACAGGAATGCCTCCTGCATGCCAAGATGTCACTGTCTTTCCTCATCGCTTGCATCTGTGTGTGTATATGAGTATGTGTGTACGTTTGGGAGGAAGGGGGGCTGGACTGGTATCACCTCTGACTGACTAGCTTTAATTATAATTACGTGTGCGTATGTGGGATTGAGGAGGTTTCTTTAGTAGTGTTATCTGAATGTAGAGCTGTGTTTTGATGCTTGTTTTGTTTGTGCTGTGACTTAGATGTTGATTTAGTGAAAGTGTTCATCCAAACCATGAGGGCAACCTCTGAAACATGAGGGTGATATGGAATGGCCAAAAGCTGCAGTTGCTCAAATGTCCACCTGAGGCTCCCTGCAGAAGCACCCAATCTAAACTAAATTTTAACATGTCAGCTCTTACTGTAAAAGGACAAATGGTTACAGCGTGTTTCAACTTGATTGTAGGAGTTTATATATGTTCTCATACTCCACTGAAATATTTTTTTCAGTTATTTGTCTGGTTTACTTTTTCTAAGGATTGGAGTTGCTTTTAGGTGACCAGATGTCCTGATTTAGCTGGCACCACCCCACTTCCAGGTCTTATTGTCCTGTGCTCCCACATCCTTGCCCCTATCTTATCATATAGATAGCTGCTTAATGTCAGGTAGAGAGTGATGCCACAGAGACTGAAAATAACTCCATATTTAAATAAACAAACACCAACAGAGGTAAAGGCTGGACAAAGCAGATATGTAATGAAGAAAATGATCCTGACATCCACTTTATTTTGTTGGACTGGACAAGTGTAATCTCTTTGTTGAAGCTATTGATGGACATAAAAATATCTTGTTCTGTTTGTCTTATGAAAAATTATAAGAAAAAGGTGGCACAGTAGAACACCTCAAACTAAGATGTAGGATTAACTGAAAAACTTGTGTCGGCAGAATATTTAGTAATTATGATTCATCAGTGGTTATAAGTTACCAAAATACGCATTATAGAAGAAGGATAAAGAGTGATTAAGTATCATTACTCCAACATCAATATAGACCAGTGAGTAAAAGTGCAGTATTATGGAGATAAAACACTTATTGAAAAATGACTTCCATAAATCCATCCATTAGCTATACAGCTTATTTATTTCAGGTTGTGGGTTCTGGGCTGACATTGGGTGAGAGTGGGGGTACACCCTGAACCAGTAACCAGCCAATCACAGGGCCACATTGGGAGACAAACAACCATTCACACTCTCACATATACATCATAGCAATTAAGAGTCACCAGACTTGTGCTGTTCTGCAGTCACATGCTGATGAGCGCTTGGCCTGACACTTAGTCATAAATTGCTTCTACTGCTGCATCAGTGGTGTGTAAATGGGTATGAAAGACTCTGGACCTTTATACTGATGGACAACTAGCATAGTGACTTCAAAACTTTGTGCATGAATGGGATGTAAACGGATGTGACAGGCAGCTCTGACCTGAGGTGTCAAAGGGTTTTGAGTCGTGGTAGATAACTGGAAAAGTACAAGCTCAAGTCTAATTATTACTATTGTGACCCGCCTCCGTAACAGTGTGGCCAACCAAGTCTAGTGGGGACACGCTGTCAGCTCTGCCCATTTCTGCTGCTTGCATCTTGATGGTAAATGGGGATGCATGACATTTAAGGCTGATATCAAAAAACATGACAAATCTATTTTTTTTCAAGAGCCCATATCTTTTACTAAACATAAATATCTATTTCTTTATATTTGTAGTCTACTTGTATTTAAAACACATATGAAACAAGAAAAAAGTGTTTATACTTTAGCTAGAAGTGCTCCCAGAGCACTTTCTCATGGGTGGACTGACAGACATTCAAACAAACACAGGCAAAAACAAAGCCTCTTTGGCAGAAGTAATATAATACTTTTGATATTTTAGAACCTGACAATTACTTACCAAGAGGTATTACAGCCTATGTCTGGAGGCAGATATGTACAGCTCAAATGTCAGCGGTAAATATTCTCAAGATGTTTATATCTGCCAATTTGGTAATCAACATTTAAGGCAATTATCTGCCAATACTGATATAATTTTGATAAAATCGTGCAACCTTACTAAATGAGAAAATTGCATTCCATAAGGTGTATCTCCTCTATCGTAAACCACCACTTCAGTTTTCTTGGGGGCACAGCGGTGGCGCAGCAGGTAGTGCACAGTCCTCACAGCAAGATGCTTGCTGGTTCAGATCCTGTCTGCCTCCCACAGACCCAAACCATGCTCATTAGGTTGATAGGTGAGTCCAAACTGCCCTTAGGTATGAGTATTTGAAAGGTTGTCCGTCTCTCTATGTTGCTCAGCAATTGGCTGATGACCAGTTAAGGGCGCTCCCTGCCTCTCGCCCAATGACAGCTGGGATAGATGATGGATGAGTGGATTTTTTCCTGGTTTGGGCTGTCAGTAAATTAGCATATGGGTCTTTTGCAGAAACTATGAAGTCAAGTTTTTATTATGTCAAATACATCAACAGAACTGAAAAACATGTTAAATGAACCTTTTTAGATGCATTTTTGTATCGAAAAGAGTCCCCATTTCCAAACGAGAAGTAAGTGGGCAGAGCTGACAGTGTCAAGAGACTTCATGGTAGTGATTTCACAGACCGTGCATTTGATTCTAAAGGGCGTGAATGAGATGTTTTTCTGAGTATGGTACTTGTGCATATGTTTAATATTTGCATCTGCCGTGACTGTGATGTTAAAATTGTGGATTAAACCCTCTGACATTTGCAAGAAAAGGAATCATTCAGGAAACTTAATGATTCTTGTCTTCCCTCCACATGGCGCACGCTCACTTTATCACCACACAAACACTTTATCCTTCTCTTTCTCTATCACACTTACACAAAAGGAAAACCAACACATTATCATGCACCATATGTGTAGATATTAGTTAAGACTGCATCCTAGAGTATTGTTGTATTCATAATCCTCTTCTTTTTTCATTCTAAGGGAGCCTCTATACTCCCATCACCTTTTATTAGCTTGATAAATCACCTCTGTTGTCAGTCAAGCCAGGGAGAATAATTGGATGTGGTTGTCGCCCTGTGTGATGGATTATCAGTCATTGGGGATTAAATTAACAGATAGTGCTCAGACATAATGGTTTTTGTTTTGCATTTTAAATTGCCTGGGAGCACGGATAGACTGTGTAGGTTTTATGGCCGCTCCTTTCGGACTCCTCTCCTCCTCTTTGTGCTTTTTATGCTTAATGACGAAGGAACAATAACCTACAGGGCTGCAGTTCTATTAGAATGAATTGTTAACATTTACTACCAAGCTCAGATACAGAGAAGAGACTCACAAGGCTTGTGAATGTGACAGCATGATGTTTAATCTGATGGAACAATAGTTTGATGAAAGTTGACAATTTTTGAACTTTTTATCAAGACAATCTTCAGTATTAATATCTGGTGAGAAGGCTATTTAAGTATGTCAATATCGGTATCCCAATTTTTTTGATTAATATCAAAATTGTGATAAAGAAATATTATTAATTCTCCTATATCTACATCTGTATGGGATTTCAGTGATTAAATCAATTGGCTGTGTTGCTCTGATCAGCAGCAACAACAAAGAACAGCAAGTTTGATTTGCATCTTTATAGGTCCCACACCTCAAATCTAAAGTGACTCCATAAAGAGCAGGGATGGACAACTGCAGGCCCAGGGCCCACATGTGGCCTTCCTGCTACTGTAATGAAGACTAACTATATATAAGATATTTTAAAAGGTATATGCGTGCAGAAAAACTGACAAAATCTGTGGTTAAACAGAACAATATTACCCAGAAAAGAGCACTTTAATTTTATGTAAATGTATCTGTGGAACTCTAAGTAAAACATACTTTCATAACCAGGAAAGGCTAAGTTAATTGCATCAAAAAAGTAGCTAAAACTTGCTTGAATTCTGTGTTTAGCTCATGAGATATTCTGTTTTTATTGAGATTTCTTATTCTATTTGAATAAGAGTTAAGCTATAAATAAATGTTGACAAAGTAATTTCTAATGACAGACATACTGCATTTGAGTTAACCATTGCTGGAGGTCACCAAAGTAAGCAATGCCTGATTTAGAGCTGGACCTTACATCAGTTTTCTGTCACACTTGGATGTGCACATGTACAAAGTTGCCACACAAGATCAAGTGTCACCATGGAACTCTGTTCTCTTGACTCTTTGACAGCTGTACACCTACAGCCTGTGATATCATCAGTATTTAGAGGAATGAGCACTGCACGTGCAAAGTTGTATCTCCTGTTATGCCTTTTCGAGTGTTTTATGCCCTTTAGTGTTTGTTTGTTTGTTTTTTTGTCTCTGATGTAGTTCTTATATGCACAAGGGAATCGGGTCCGGGGCATTGGTGGACTTCTCCTTCTCTGAAATGGATGATTGCTCTGCCACTGGACCAGCCACTATTATTTTTTTGTTGACAGTTAAAGCCCCTTGGCTTGAGGAAGGGTGCAGAGTTGTTGAAAACATGGGATTAAGCTGCAGTAACCAATTACCACAAAGTAGCCTGGTTGGCCAATCACAGCAGACTGGTCCAACTTTGGGAAGGGTCTTTACAGTGACAGAGTTCTGCCCCAGACATGTTAGAGTAAGATTAGAGGTGAATCAGGTTTACCCAGTTTGTAAAATTACAAGTGTTTTTTAAATATGGGAGGTTGTGAGCATTCTCTGAGAGTCATCAAAAGAGAATAAATGTACAATGTAAGGCAAAGTAAGAGCTCTTTAAAATGTGATTTTCAACCAAACTCTCTGTCTGCTCTTCTATGTTAATGTCAAAACCCTCCTGAGATGCATTTAAAGGGAAGATCATAGCATAGAGGCTTTTGTTAGGACACCTACTGTACAGTTGTAGCACAACACAATGAGTATTCAAATTATTGTCAAAATAGTCTCTACTTCAACAAATCACTTCTCCCTTTGAAGATTACACAGCATAGAAAAAGTGTTACGTGTAGAGAGGCTCTCTGAGATGTCAGGGTTTTGTCATTCTTATCATTAGGACACGTATGCATGTCGTGTGTGCCATTTTCCAGGGTGGCCTTTTTAAAAAAAAATGGCTGTTAAGGTGGGGGTGACATTTTAGTAAAGTTATTTAGATTTAGCCTAACTTTGAACATTATCAGATATGGTAAATAACAAGCCACAAGTGATGCAGTCTTAAGCCACAAGGTTATTTAAAGATTTTATGAAGAAAAGAGCACTCAACTTTTTTTAATGTGTGTGGTGATTGTGTATGTGTGAATGAGAGTGTTTGTGTCAGAGGGCTTCAGGTGATGAAAGGATTAAAAAAAAAATGAGCCAGGGATTTCAATCTTAGTATACTTGTGTAACTAGTAGTTTTGTGCCCGCTTGACACTTATCTGCTTGTGATTTTGAATGTAGAGCATGTTATGCTACATTTTTTGTATGAAAAGTGCTTTGTAAATATTGTGTGATTGATTGTTTTTTTTTCTGATTTCTGCCCTTTCAACATGACATATGTCACAGTGATTATTAACTCTAGATATGTTGTTATTTAGGATTTTGTGAAGCTACACTTGGAATGGAAATAAACTTGAGAAAATTGTCTGCACTATTTTCTAGTACCAAATTAGCACTTTAAAGCAAGCAAAGGGAAAGTGGATTTATCTAAACTGCTCCTTTATGTTTTACCAGTGTGTTTGTATGATTAAGTGTGTATGAGTCTGCTTGACATCTTTGCAGATTATTTTAAATGCATTTCCCAGCATTGACTACCTAACTGTTCTCTTAGTTGCTGTGATATGAGAACAAGAACTGATGTGGTTTAATTTTTACGCATACTGGATCTGGGTTTATCACTCTGGGGTCATCACCAGCCCATGATTGATGAAATAGTTTGACAGTGTGAAGAAAAATGTGAATTATTTTCTTGATGAGGAAGAGGAAGGTGACCTGACAACTTGGTCAAGCATTGAGCGCGACTGGCCTGATCCAAGCTGACATCTGTGACCAGCTAGTGAGGACGCAAACACATTAAACACCTCGTCCTGGACTGCATTTGCTATTTCAAATGAGAATCTGACATGTGAGCCCTCATGAGAGATGGAGAACGGAAAAGTGAGAAGAAAAGTAGTCATATGATCTCTGGTAGAAGTCAGATATCTCCTGTGCGTGTTTGCCAGAGCGTAAGCGATTTACCTCCTCGCCCCCTTCTTCTTTGCAGACCCCTCCCTCCCTTCTCCCCATCCTCATTCACATTATCATAATTGTGTCCAGAACATGAGGGGCCGGGGAAGTGATCATGTCATTTTATTTACACCCTGCTTGGCCCTTTTTACAAACGACATGCCACTGACTGCCAAGCGGACTGGGGCCCGACGACATCTTTTGATCAGGGCTGTCGGGGCCTATCAGCGGAGAATGGCAGGTAATGGATACCCAGTGACAAACCAAATCTCCGGGAGGACGGAGAGTGGGCCGCACCTGCCAGGTCTCCATTAGGCTGGCCTCTCAGTAGGGCTGCCTGCTGACTGTGCCCCCAGGGCCCAAATCAGACCAGCGCCAGCCGCATGGCTGCCGAGAGATTGGCTGTTAGCACTGGAAATGAGAGTTATTTCAGCTATGACATTTTTGTTTAGACTGGACGTGTGTGCGTGGGGCGGAGGGAGAATGAAGGATTTAGTCACAGTGCGCGTATGTGTGTATTTTTGTGTGTGTGCCCAAACTGTGGCTGTACCTGCAGGTTTTTGTTGGCATTTATCACAGTTTTAGTGTTAATGCTGTTAGATATGACTGAAATGTTTTCAGACAACCTTTTTCAAGACAAAAAGAGATGATATTTAGCAATAATTAAAACTCTTTTCAAAAGTATTTTTCCACTTTCTGCTAACCGGACAAGATCAGACTAAAATGTTTGTGGTGGGCAGTTCAAGATTTAAAATGCATGATAATTCAGAGAAATCTATCCGTTTTAGGGATGTCCCAATTAGTTTTTTCCCCCTAAATCCTGATCTGATTTTTAAATGAGTATCTTCTGATTCTGAGTCCCAATTTGAAACGGAATTTTCTCATTTAATTTCTTTTCATGAAGTCGGACTAGAGTTATTGTAAAACTTATCAAAAAATAATTCCATTCAGCGTGGTTTATGTAGCTATAAGCTACTGGACTTCATCTTAACAATTAAGATGAGATGGTCAGAAAAAATTCAGATCCCCAATCCATTAAATAAAAAATGCTCACATAAGCCTCGATCCACTACTTTTACAGATGCCAAAACAGTTTCCTTACATCCTAATTTGTTTCCTAGCAATATTAAACAGTTGTTTAAGCTCTGTTAAAATCAAATGGTCTCATCCTTTGACCAAATATTAAAAATAAGTATTAAAAGTAATATCAATCAGACTCCTTTGTAAGGTCATATTGATTAAGAATCTTACCATGCATCAATTTGTCAATGGTGGTTATGTCTTTATATCGCATCAACATTCGGGTGCACAATATCAATATTTTATGAGTCAATATTCTAAATGAATTTGGGAAAAATCTGTAGTTTAGCCTCTAGCAGCTAGTTTAACCATTTGACTTTCTGAATCTCTAGAACATTTGCGGCAATGGGACAGATATAATAATCAGACTGGATTAGAAACTTTTTTTGAGACATTTTTTTGTTTTGTAAAAAAAAAATGAGATATTGTTCCTTTATATGATCCTTATCTGTCTTGATAATTGCACAACCTGTACCTCCTTTTGCAAGATTATTGCCAGGACACACTTCTAAAGGTAGTTCTACTAATTTAAACAATCTTATACTGAAATAAACAGAAAAAAATGTGTTTAAGGACTTGTTAGATTAAGGAAAATCAAATGACATTCCTTTTAAAAATTTGGAAAACATAAAATGAAATAAAACAAATCAGCAAAGGTAATGACTTAATTACAAGGACTCTCTATCAATTTATTTTTTTCTGCTATGTTTGGCTTTTTCATATATCCTGCCATATTTTACACAAGGTTAGGCAAGCTGATAAAGAAGGAAGAGTAGAAAAAGGGACAAAGCGGTTCATATGTTGATGATGAAAGCACACACAGAAGGGGGACAGAACTGTTTACTTCAGTTTCATATGGATGCCACCTCTTTCCGTTTCACAGTTTCCTAGATATTCTTCCCATTTTTAAATTATTTAATCAAGTCTTACCTTCCATGCATTATAGGTGCAGTGTGTAGAAACTTTAGCGATAAGTAGCGTTCAGATTTTGGAATGAGCCCATCCATTACCAAATCATCACTTCACTAAGCAATGAGAGGAGGTGAAGGCAGCAACATGCGATCTTTTCCTCTTCAACAAACACCGTGCTGTCTTCTTCTCTTGTAGTACCCGCTCTATTTCTTCTTCCTCTACTCTTTGCATACCATCCAGGTAGATTTCAGGATTGGTGGCCAGACTTGTATTCAAAAATCACATTTTGCTCTTTTTGTCCCCAAAACCCACCAGTAGACAACATGGTGGATCGTTATGTCAGCCTCCACAAAGGGGAGACCCTCGGTACATAAATATAAAAAGCTTCTTTTAACTTAATTAAAGGAAACAAAGTTTTATGGGGATGATTGTACACCTGTTTCAATGGACTTTACATACAAATAGAGACATTACATCTATATTCACCATTTCTAATCAGGGAAATGCTACCAACTTCCACATACTTCACCTTTAAAGGATGAGGTGATTTAAGGATGCTGATAGGGTCATGCAAAATCATTGTATAACTTGCCAAGATGGATTTATATTACAGGCAATGCATCAGGTTGGTCACTGTGCAGCACTTTTTCGAACTTGTTTTTAAGTTGTACGGTATACTGTACAAAGTGAATTGCATTGAAAGTGGGTAAAAGCTTAATATATTTTCCAGCCCTACCGCAGACATGCCTGTATGCAATCACACAATGAGTTATTTTTTCTTAAACTCAGCTGTTTGAATAGTGAGGTGGACAGGAAAAGAGAGAGTGACATGGCAGAACGGGAGGGTTAGTCGTGGGATAGTCTGCGTTTTGGGTGTTGACTCACCACCTTTGCAGACACAGGTCTGTGTGTGTTATTAGCAGATTCATTCACACAAGCGCACACACATGCAAACACACACTTATCATCTGCATTGACTCACTTTCCACCCTCTCCCCTCTCTTCTTTTCATGACATTTAAATTCAGGTATTTTCATTTTATGAGTGAAATATCTTTGTATTATGTTTGCCAGCTGTTTCATTGGTAGAGAATTGCTTTTTAAAGTGCAGCTCTACCCAGAATACGACTCTTTTCCACAAATTAAGAAACTAATGATCTCTTTTCAGTCCAGATGACACTGTAGGACGTCTGCTCTACACATCAAAAATTCTACAACAAAACTCTGACATCCCTTTCTTAAAAATTTTGAAGATATGCTCTTTATCTGTGCTTGTGTGTGTGCATGCTGAGTGTGTGTGTATGTGTGTGTAATCAGAGAAGAGGCAGATGAAGAGGCGTCAGACATATTAACTGACAGATGGAGGTTGATCCAACTCATTTATTACCCCAGAGGAGAATGCCACAGTGAGATTGGGCTTCATTAATTTCAGATTTAGTTTTCATTTCAAGCTGTTGCGCCCTGAGATAAATAAAATGGCGCATTATGTTTTTGCCAAGATATTTCTTTTTTGTTTTCCTCCAATAGAAGGAGTGAAAAGAGGGGAGGCATAAGTTCCGTGTGGCTGGGGTAGTATATAAATACAGGCTCGCCTAGAGGAAAATAACACCTCAACGGTTGATGAGGTGAAATGGGATGACTGTAATTTCTCAGCTCAGCTTTAAAGGCTCCCACACAGATGGCTCATTTATCCCTGGGAGTCCTCGGGCACACATAGCAGGGAAACTTTTTCTCCAGTTATTCTAACATAGCGTGCTCACTCCCTGCAATTGAACTCATCTCTGTCTGTCTGTCTCCCTTTGTCTCCATTCTCCTTGCAGCTTATTCTCCTGAGGACCTGCCAGAGCCTGCTATGGAGGAAGGGGACGCAGAAGCAGATGACCTCCCCTCAGCCCCTCAGGATGATCTCCCCATGAAGGAAGAGTTCATGGAGCAGAGCGCTGTGTCTGCAAAGGAGCAGGCATGTGATCAAGAATCGTCTGGGGCCGCGGAGCTCTCCGGACAAGAGATGGACAGTGAGTCTCATGTGAGCGAGACTAGTGACCGCCTCTCAGATTTTGAGAGCCCCTCCAGGAAAGCTGAGGGCGTTTTGGTGGCAACCCCTCTGAACGGTGGCACTAAAACCCCTCCCATAGGCATTGACACCTTAGAGCAAATGAAGGCTATCTATTCCAGCTTCCTGAGCAGCCCTTTGTGGTCGCCTCTGAACTCAAACTCCACGCAGCCACAGGTGCCATCGTCAGCTCCCACAGAGAAGCCAACTCGCAGCAACAGCACTAGTAGCAGTAGTAGCTGCAGCAGTGGGAGCTATGACTGGCATCAGTCTGCCGTGGCAAAGACCCTACAACAGCACCCTCCCCAGAGCCGTCACCCTGCTCCATCTGAGCCCAGCCTCTTCAGTACAGTCCAGCTCCACAGACAAAACCCTAAGCTCTTTGGTTCCATCTTCACTGGGGCTAGTAAATTCCGCTGTAAGGGCTGCAGTGCTGCTTATGACACCCTTGTGGAGCTGACGGTTCACATGAATGATACAGGCCACTACCGCGATGACAACCAGGACAGGGCAGGGAGTGGTGGAAAGCGCTGGTCCAAACCCCGTAAGAGGTCCTTGTTAGAGATGGAAGGAAAGGAGGATGCTCAAAAGGTTTTAAAGTGTATGTACTGTGGCCACTCCTTTGAATCCCTTCAGGATCTCAGTGTCCACATGATCAAGACCAAACATTACCAGAAAGTGCCTCTGAAGGAGCCGATGGCCCCTGTGGCAGCCAAAATCATGTCCTCCAAGAAACGAGGTCTTGTGGGGTTGGACCTCACTGCCTCACCACGCTCTAGAGAGGGAACCCCCAAAACCAGGCCCCCACCGTCAGACCCGAGCGAGCATCCACAGAAACCTTCCTCTAGCCCTTACACCACCCCTAATAACCGCTACGGGCACCAGAACGGCGGGAGCTATGCTTGGCAGTTTGAGTCCAACAAATTCCAGATCCTGAAGTGTATGGAGTGTGGTAGCTCCCATAACACGCTGCAAGAGCTGAGAACCCACATGATGGTGACAGGACATTTCCTGAGGGTGACCAGCTCTGTGGGAAAGAAAATCAAAACACTTCCTGAAGCTGCGTCCCCCAGCCCTGGTCGAGTCACCACCCCTACAGAACAGAGGGTCCAGTCAGTCCCGCTCGCACCCTCCGCATTTTCCCCTCCACCTCTTCAAACTACCCCGACCCCTCCTGCGAGCAGCCCACCCCTTAAAGAGATCAAAAAAGAGGAGGTCGAGGAGGAGTGCACTAAGAAGGAGGCTGTTGGAAATGAGAAGCAAGTTACAGGTTCTGTTGGTAAAGAAGAGGATGCAGAAAAGGAGGAAAAATATGATATCTCAATGTATAACTATCTGACTGAAGATGACCTAAAGGAGAGCCCAAAAGGGGGGTTTGATATCCTCAAATCACTGGAAAACACTGTGACATCAGCCATCAACAAGGCTCAGAGTGGGAATCCAAGCTGGGGGGGCTACCCTAGCATCCATGCTGCCTACCAATTCCCTAGTGCCCTCAAGCTCCCACCTGGCAGCATGGACAAGAACTCCCCGATAAAGTTCATGTTCAATGGAGGGGACGTAGCATTATCCTCTCTTCCAAAGAACCAGCCCCTTATCTCCCCTCCCCTAAGTCAATCCTCCCCTTTCCCCAGCAACAACTTCCAAGCAATGGAAGATTTGGTGAAAAAAGTGACTGAGAAAGTAGCAAAGGTAGAACAAAGGGTGAAGCAGATGTCACCAAAGATGGAGAACCATCTTTCGCCATGTAGTAGCGATGCAGGAGAATCGCTCAAGGGAGGAGAGGCTGACTCACCTCGGGAATGGAGGGCCATCACCCCTGCCAATAGCGACAAGGGAAGCCATAGCGACAGAGCATCCCCAGCAACAGAGCCCAAGAGAGAGTCAGCAGTCAAGTCCCCTCTCACCTCCACACTGAAATGCAGCACTGCCATCATTACTGGCCATACTCCTCCAGAGCAGCCCTTTGTCAACCCTCTAAGTGCTCTTCAGTCAGTAATGAACATTCATTTGGGGAAAGCAGCCAAGCCCTCACTGCCAAACCAAGATCCCCTGAGCCTGCTCTCCAGGCTCAGTCAGAGCATGGCTGAGAGGGCTGCTGTGGCCGCCCCTCCCTCACAGACCAAAAAGCAGGATAGTGTTGTTGATAATAGTTTCTGTCAGCCCAGCGATGACCAGCCAATGGACCTCACAAAAGGGAAAAGTGATAGAGGAGGCTCTGTTGGCTCTGCTCCCCTCACCCCTTCATCGACAGCCTCCTCCATCTCCCCCTCTTCCCTTATTGTTCCTGCTAAGCTGACCGTTGTCTCTCCCTACACATCCAACAGCCCGCTACATGAAAACGCATTGTCTGACATCTCAGACATGCTGAGGAACCTGACACAGTCCCATCATGCCCAAAAGCCCCCTTCTAGGTCCCGCGTTACAGATAAAGTGGAGATTGTGGGCACTCCTCATGATGATGATGATGCCTCCTTGCATGGACACAAACGCAAGGGCCGTCACTCCAACTGGAACCCCCAGCACCTCCTCTTACTGCAGGCACAGTTTGCCTCCAGCTTGAGGCAGACATCAGAGGGGAAGTACATCATCCATGACCTTAGCCCCCAGGAAAGGATGCATGTATCCAGATTCACAGGCCTTTCAATGACCACCATCAGCCACTGGCTGGCTAACGTCAAATATCAGTTAAGAAGGACTGGTAGAACAAAGTTCCTCAAAAATCTTGACTCTGGTCAGCCTATATTCTTCTGCAGTGACTGTGCTTCTCAGATCCGGACCCCAGCGGCGTATGTTTGCCACCTGGAAGCCCACCTAGGCTTCAGAATCAGAGATCTGGCCAAGTTGTCCCCAAAACAGACTGTGAGGGACTCCCAGACTCTTACTGAGAAACTTGTGTCCCAGGATTCCTTCCTTTCTGAACAATTACCAGATGACTGCAGTAGTAATGGGGCGGTATACCGCTGCCAGCTCTGCGTCCGTAAATTCGCCACTAAGCACGCCATCAAGCTTCACCTCAGCAAGAGCCATGGGAAGTCTCCAGAGGACCATCTGCTGTATGTGTGTGAACTGGAGAAACATTAAATCACTCTCAGCAACAGAAACACTGGGAAACATGTATAAAGGCTGTTAAAACGAAAAAAAATGAAAACAGAGAATATTGCAAGTGTATTCATGCACAAAGATGCCATGGACTACTGTTGAAATGTCAGCACAAGGTGTTTACATCTGTAGGGCCTACACACATTTCTGGTTTCTCTGTATTTCAGAAGACTTTATTTCACATGGAGATTTCCTGTAGGTCAAAGAAATTCAGCAGTCTGTTGTTTCCTTCACTGTGAGAGAGCAAAGAGCAGATAACTGCCATGATCACAGTGAATCTCTCAATAAGAAGGCCAGCTTTTGACTTGAAATGTGTTAACTTTATTGTATTTATTTTGTACTTTTGTGAGTTTGGTTTTAATTTGCTGATAGACTGCATGTTTCACTGTTACATTTGTACAGTTATGTCCTGTCAGATTTTTAAATGCCCTCTAAATCCGGTCTTTTCTGAACACCTTAACAGCCAAATGCCTGGGGGAGCTCCTGAAGGAATCTGCCAAACAGCCAACATTCATAACTTGTTTTCATGTTTTTCCCTGTACAGCCTATTTGTTTCCATGCTGATTGTAAAAGCTGCCTTGTTCTTGGTCAGTAAGGGGCGTTTAAAATCCAGGTCTGTGTAAAAATGTATATATAGTGTATAAGCTTACAACTTGCTGTTTAAATTATGCATACTTGTTATATTTCCTAATTTAAGAGGACTATGACTATCCACTGGTGCAGAGCCTTTGAAGAAGATTAAAAAGGACATTGTTTTGCACAATAGTTTTATAAATGTTATTTGATAAGAAAAAAAATCATTACAAATATGTTAATGCCTTGTGCTTCTATGATTAAATTGAATTAACTGCTGCATAACAACTTGTTTTTTTTTCATATCTCCTATAGAGAGCTTAAATTCAACAAGTGGCATATTGACGCACTTCGATAATGAAGAGAGAAAAATGTCACTTAATTGTATGGCTGAATATTGAATAGCAATTTTTATGTTGGGATTTTTTTTACAGGAACTTGTACTTGATACATGCTGTGTCTACAGAGGCACACTTGTATCATCTTCACTAAACAGTGTTATCACATGATACAGCTCTTTGTCAGTATTTCATGCACAGGCCAGAGCAGTACTATTTATTTCATATCAGGGTTTGTCAGCCAGTGTCATGAGCCCTCCTGTACCTGTGTCAGCACATATGCATTACAAGTGTCACTGCAGGGTACAACTAGGAGGTGTATCCAAGAGCTCTGGTTCTATACAACAACCTGCCATCTTAATTAAAAAAAGAGCTCAAACATCCACCAAGGTTTTTCCAACATTGTCCTTGCAGTTATTGTAAAAAAAATGAGTAAAACTGCACAGCTCACAACCAATCCTTAAAAAAGTCCTTAATTTATGACCGGATTTGGATAATCAATAAAAACATAGTATTCTTCCTTGTGCAATGACCAACATTTCCTGAAAGTTCATCCAGTTACTGAGTCATTGGCAACAATGTGGAAAGACTGCTATATCCCGCAATGTTAATAAATCCTTCAAAAATGTGATGCAAAATCAATTCACAGCATTTTAAGTTGTCCTGTTTCCAAACAAACCAGCGATCCTTTGAAAGCACAAACCTTTGCCAAAGTATTTCCAACATTGTGGGGCGAGTTTTGTCAAAATCTGGAAAACTGCCTTGTCTTGTACTATTGAACAAAAGTTTGAAATAATTCCTGAATCCACATCCAAATTCAGATCACCTCCAAAGTCTACTTACTACCCCTTGTGCCATGATAAACACTTCCTGAAAACATCACCAAAAACCCGTACACCAACTATTGAGTTATTAGTGACAATGTGAAAGATCTGCTCTTGCAACATTAACAAATCCTTAAAAAATGTGATCCAACTAAAAGAATCATTACATTTATAGCTTTATAGGATTTATGCTTGTAAACTACACACACACACACACACACACACACACACACACACACACACATATCTATCTATCTATCTATCTATCTATCTATCTATCTATCTATCTATCTATCTATCTATCTACATCTATATATCTATATATATATATATATATATATATATATATATATACATATATATATACATATATATATACATATATATATAATATATACATATATATATACATATATATATACATATATATATATATATATATATATATATATATATATATATATATATATATATATATATATATATATACATATATATATATATATATATATATATATATATATATATATATATATATATATATATATATATATATATATATATATATATATATATATATATATATATATATATATATATATATATATAAAATACCTCAGTTTTCATATTGTCGTGCATTTTTAATCTGACGCCATATGGGGAGTTCAATTCATATAGCAACAGCCCATAAAACCGCTAAAGGAGGACATACCTTTTCAAAAAGATGATTGGACAATCAGGAAATATAGTAAGCAAGCACTGCTGCCATGGTATAAAGTACAGAATGAAAGACAATTTTTAGAAAATGTTGGACATGGAGCAAAAATATATTTTCTTTTGAGAGATGCTTACAGTGTTATTTTTAATTAAGTAAAGAAATGCAGTCCAGATCTGATGAAACTGTTACTGAGGCTGCTAGCATCTATGCTAATCTTTGTACAAGCATTTACTTCCTGCCACAGTTTCACTTTTATCTGCCATCTCTTCCTGATCGGGCTGTACTGCTTTGGGTCAAGCACAGTCATTGTAGATGGGGACTTGCCAAAATGGATCTGAATGGCATTGAATATGATGGACCCAGCTGTTGTGCATTGTTGATATGTTTTATCTTTGTATATGGTGTCTTTGTGGCAAATTACACTGAAACACTTCACATTTCACATCTTTGTATCTACATTTTCTTAAGTTTTAGATGAAATGAGAAGGTGCGGAAGACAACACAGGGTTAGTAGGGTGACCACATGTGATCCTCGGAGTGCCAGTTGCCCAACCCTGACAAAAATGGACACGTGATCAATACATTGTTCTTCGTCAAATATATAGTTTTATTTCCTTTAGATGACTTGTACTTTGGCTGAACATCACCGGTTATCATGGTCAGTGAATTGCACCACTGTTTTATCTGTAATGGCAGCAGTGTTGTCTGTTTTTTGCATGGAAGAGAAGGAGACACAGAGTCTTTATGCACTGCAGTCTTCTCTCTGAGACCTGATAGTGATGTAAGACTTAAACTGTTGAATAGTCAAAGAAATGAGAACACTCCTTGTTTTGGTTCTCATAAAATAACAGAAGTGGCTATTTTTAAACTGTGTGGCACAGCCCTACTTCATAGTGTCACCAATGCTGCGTTTTCATCTTCCTTCAAAAAAAAGTTCATGCATACCTGTAAAAAATCTCCAGCCCTTCCAACTGTTGTCCCGCAATTTAATGACTAAGCTCTTACAAATCAGCAGACAGATTGCTTGCTCTGCTACATCTGCACAAACCCTGAGCAGAAGTTCGAAAAGCCTGAGTGTTCTCATCGCACTTGTCTTTCCAACCGCAATTTGTCTCGATATATTCCTAGTGATTTCTGTGTCGTCTTGTTGTTGTGGAGCGAGCTTGGAGAGGTGCGAGCAGTGCCACTGCCTGCGAGGCGTCTGGCAGGTGGTGTGTGCTGCATGTAAACCACCAGATGTTTCTGAAACGAGCCACTGGAGGAGGAGGAGGAGGCAGGCGGGCTGCAACAGCAGGCAGAGCGGGCTGATTACCACGGGGGCTTGGATGCCATCAGGAGCCCTGGGCACAGACAGCAGATCTGGCACACACCTGGACTCTGAGACTGTCCCTTGGAAAAAATAAAGCAGATCCTATATATGCGCGCTGAGACAAGCTGACAGTGGTGCAGGATGCGCAGACAGGTGCTATTCCCTCAAAGCAGGATTTTGGATCTAACAATATTACTGGCAGGTGTTGATGCTATCAGGGTAGTCACAATTCAGGCAGAGTGCCATAGAATGAGAGAGGTTTTCTATGGTGGGGAGGTTGTGTCACACACATTCTCACACACTAAGCCACACATTTAAGGTATTTGCATCCACGTCATTTCTGACATGTTTAATGGATTCATAATCTGATTTTTGAAAGCGTACCTTGCATTTGCACTGCAAAATATCACCATTGTTTTTAGCAGAGTTTTGCAGCTGAATGACAGAACAACCAAATATGTTTTTGAAAGACTCTGCCCTTCCGAAAACACTTTTGTGGGCTGTTGCCCAGATGAACAAGTGAAATATATACTGTAGTAGATATACTAAACTGTCTATCTCGTGTGACATCTTACCAGAGGTTGGTAGTTGTGCACAAAACTACTGATCGCCTGAGACTGGTTGCAGAAAAATCAGGTTGTTGGTGGATAACATGACCAATGTCTCTTACAATTTGGGAGGGTGATTGACATTGCTGTTTACAGTTACCAGTCAAAGTCCCTTGGTTAAAGTAGGTTGATCCAAAGTTAGATTGATGGGGTCCAGTTCTTTTAGTTATTGTTCTCTTCAAGAGTGCTGCTCTGAAAAGTCCATAACTCCCTTTGCAATGACTTGGGCAGACGCCAACAAAAGCAGAAAAATACCTTTGCCAAGAAAACAGAAAGTTTCAGAGTCAGTGTGCTCGCATGAGTGACACATCGCGACATCTTATTTCTTTTCAAACATGTAACAATTCGGGATTAATAAAAATAACTAAGTGGCCTCGAGCCCTTAACAGTTCAGATTTTCTCCATCTACCTTTGTCTCATCGAAGAGACTCAGGGACACCATGTTCTCTCTGTTTGATGTTCCCAGGCTCTGCTTGTCATGACTGACTGACTGAGTGACTCGGGGGCCGGGGAAGTTATCTGGTTACCATGGCGACGGCCATTTGCCCAGCCTCTAACCCCGCTCTCTCACTCAAACAGAGGACAGCTCGAGTGCAGCACACCCATTTACTCTCTTAAATCTCATCATCTCGCTTCAGTTCCTCCCACCCGGGAACAGATTAATTAACACACACACACTGTGTCCTGACCCCGTCTTCTCACACAAACTCATTACCGCCTCAGACTCGCTCCCGGCCCTCCGACGTTTAGGATACATTGGTGTAACGTTGTGGGAGAACCCAGTGATGACTCACATCTGACAAGCAGAATAAAGCCTTTAACAAAGGATGATAATTGAAAGATGGGATTCAGACCGGTAGCCATTGATAATGCAAATGAAAAAGGCTGAGCTGCCTTATTGAATATGGTGTGAGTTTTAGAGCTGACTGAGTCCTCATGGATATAAAATTCTCTTCTTTTTTTTAGCACTGTATGTGTTGATGAATGCTTTACACTTAGTGATGGACTCGGGGTGAGGATGGTTGGGGGCGTTAATGAGATAGTTGACACTTTGGGGGTTAATGAGGGGCTGGAGGGAGAAGGCTAAATGATTGGACTTCTGCTTGGATGAGCTTTATAGACGCTGCTGCAGGAGAGCTATGTAGAAGCACTGGATCTGCTGTAGCCAATTATTTAGCATGAAAGACACAAAACTCCTCTCAGTTGTATTTTCCTGCGATAATAAAGAGGAGATTAGATGCGTTATCCATTGTTCTTTTGTCTTGAATATCCTTGAGGGCTGGGTAGTTATAGACGCCGATGCGCCTCGATGCTCCTAAAACAAAGTCAGCAGCGAAGGGGGAAGAAAGGAGGCGGACAGGACAGGGATAGGAGAGGAGGAGAATGAGTCCCCCCCCCCCCCCAACACACACACACAACTCCTCCACTCCACAGATCTCCCATCAGCTCTTGTCATCCCTCTAATGAATATCAGTTAAATTGCTCTGTGGATCTGAGGAGTTTGGATGTCAATGTGATTTGTGTGAGTGTGGCGGATGGAGGGGCCCAGACTAATGAAAGGCGAGCCCGGCCTGACAGAGTGATGAGCATCAAACCCATCAGACCAATCACACGAGAGAGGCTGACAGCACCGACAGTCAAGACAGCTGAGAGGGAGAGGCTATGTATTTAGGAAACAAAATGGCTGCCAAAACAGTGGAGGATGCCTTTAGAGCACGTTGATATATATCTGTCCTGTCTTTGTGTGCTTGGACAGTCGTGCAAACGGATACAGGCAGCAGTGACACGCACACAACAGCACTGATGCAGAGATAAATAAAACCTGATATCTGTTAGATTTATTGCGTCCGGCTTTCTTGTGTGTTTTAATGCTTGGCGTTAATCAGAGGAAGTCTTAAAAATCAACAGGTTAAGAGGATAAAATCGGTTAAGCATATATCAAATGTTGCTCCGTGGCTTTGACATCATCATTTGATTAACAGCTGTGTTGTTGGCAACAAATAAGCTCAGAGTCTCACTGGATCCTTGCACGCCAAGAGGAAAGACAATGTTCATTCACATCACAAGAGTAAAGCTGATGTGATAGCTTTTGACATCAGTGAGGGAGAGCCACGTTAGCTCCACCTTTAACCAACCCTGTCTTTTTAAGCTGCCTCCACGGACTAGGTAAAAATGACCTAAATCTAATTTCTTTGACTCACATTTGATTTTTTTTTCTCAAGACAGAGTGAACAGCACATGTCAGGAGGAATTTGATCTTCTCAAATCAAATTTTGCCTATTTAAAGAGATACTGGGTTGTAAGAAGCCTTAAGCCGCAGTGAAAGAGATCAACCCTGCATCTGTACAGAAAGTGCAAGCACAGAAGCTAGCTCTGCATACTACTGCTCCCATGAATGCGTTTACAACTTCAGACCGCAAGTTTTTTTCAGCAGTTTCAACGGTCTATCAAAAAAGGCAACCACAGAGCCGTAAAATCATGTTGTGGCTTGATCGACAAGAAATAATAAGAAACCAGATTAAATAATACTGAATGTTTTATGGTCAATGTTTAATTTTTACATTTGTTCTTATCTTGTCTTTTGCGTTTTATGTTTGTGTGGTGTCAATCTCACGGACTGCAAAACAAATCTACCTACGGGTACAAATAAAGTAACCTGAACCTGAACCTGAAGAATGACAGACTACATAATTGAAGCTAACAATATATAACAACCAAGACCAAGAGCTGACGATAAAAAAAGTTAAAGTGTATAGTACTTTCTTCCTCTTTCCAAACGTTATGATGAATCACCTTCATAAATGCAAGCAATCACTCACCAAGGTAAGGCTGCTGTTTTGTTTTCACATTTCTCCATCTACAGTTTAGTACTGGCTCTTCTACAGCACATTTTAAAGGCAAGGATGTTGTTTTCAGAGCTTTACTTAACTTTTTCTCTCCCTTATAGCTCTCAATGCACCAACTATGGCCTGTTTACATCCATGATTTTCCCACATGCAGAGATCTCCTTTGCTTTCATGGGCAATGTCTCGATGTAAGGAAAGAAATCCTGAGTGGCAGGACAAACATCAAACCTACCAGACTTTCTGTCATGGAGTCGTGACATCTGTGACTGGTCACTTTCAATCACTATGACCTGCAACACGAATCAGAAAGACCGATAATTGTGGTTGACAGGCCCTGAAACACTATGATTGTCAGGTTGGGCTGTTACCATGCATACATAGTATTGACTCACCCTTTCTACAACAAAGCTGCTTTGTTCTGTCACTATAACTCATGTGATGATGACCTGAACAACTTATGAGTGCAGACCAGTGTGTGGCTGGCGTATGATGCATCAAGAAATAATTCCCAGCATAGAGCCTTTTTTTCATCTCAAGAAAACATAGAGGTTTTCTTGAGAAAAACTGAAACATGGCTGAGATTCTTGTAGTCACATTTAGTTGAGCCAGCATGGTTTCCACAACAAAAGTGGGGTAGTTATGCAGCTTCTGGTGGCACCATTGGCTACTTTGTATCTT
Organism: Scarus forsteni; assembly: GCA_036419115.1. Taxonomy (NCBI): domain Eukaryota; kingdom Metazoa; phylum Chordata; class Actinopteri; order Labriformes; family Labridae; genus Scarus; species Scarus forsteni. The sequence goes on along the minus strand of JAZDUH010000327.1, from coordinate 40,290,534 downwards.
CTAGTGTCCATACCTGGTTATCATCCCTCGGGGGGGGAGATGTTCAGTTGCTTTATTGGCAATTATATTCACTCGTGACATGAGCCTGAAGCAACCCCACTTCAATAAACCTGGACCATCCTTTCAAGGCGGTGTATGGCATGATTCAAGAAAACCTGAGACACATAAACATGCTTGAGTAAAAGGGAATTGATTGTTTTATTTAAAAAGTCTGAAATTACAGAAAACAATTAAGCAGGAATGGTAACTTCTGTCACCAGGAGGGCCATAACAATTTATTCTCACTTCCTACAAGTGCCATATCGGAACAGGTCATGGGATGCTTTCAGTTAATATGAGTATGATTTAACAACATTTAAAAAGAGTTAAAGTAAAATTGATGTCCATTATCTGTTGTTAAGCAATGAAAACCCAGAACAGTATTATCAGAATTCATCATACTAACAGAATAACACCATCATTTATGCTATAAATCATATGCAAAATCTAAGTTTATTAATATCTAAGTGAGCTTGACATGGAATAAAATCCATAGTAAGCTCCTTTTTATGTAGGTAGTATTTACCTTTCACTGAGTATGTTTTCTAGATGTTTTTACAAATGCTGAAAGTGCTTTACAGAAACAATCACTCATTTAGATTCACTGACTTCAGGCAAAGAATAAAACATATTGTAGCAAGAAAGACTTAATAGAAATACATTTTTTATACTTAAGGTGGTCAATGGTATTGTCTTGGAATCTCACATTAAATCACTTTTGGCATATTGTTTCTGTTTGTATTTGTATTTATTGTTATGTTTAAGGACTACGAGTCTGTTAACATAAGTATCTATCCATCTATCAAAATGTTTGCAATATGTTATCATTTGAAACTGACTCGTGGGCTCGTAGTTTCACACCTTCCTGTAATTGTGAAACCGACAGTTTCACCTCATCAGAGGCAGTGTGTGGTTTTCTTTTGAATAGCCATGGAATTCCAGCAAACAGCATCATCTGGCATGATTTTCTCCCTATGCTGAGTATTTTATACTTTATAAGATCAAAATTTCAAGTTTGGTTTCACATATGTCTATGACTGTTTTACTAGGAAATTTCGAGGGAGGTTGTTGTTGTTGTGAGCGACTTTGGCTCAACATTTTAAAGTTGAGTCAGGTAGAGCTGTGACCACCAACAAGGTCATGGGCATCCCTGCTTGTGCTGTAGAAGAAATATTCTCCCAACCATCTATAAATTTAAATAAATCCACTGTAAAACGATTTTGATTGCAGGCTCAAAAACTGTAGAGGAAGGATAACATGCAAATATTTAGAAGGTGGCCTGTGATGGATAGAGGAAGAGACAGAGAGTTTAAGATGGTCTGATTTTTAAATTTGCCATCACTCGTAGATGCAGGTTTTTCATGCTGCTGTGTTGCAGAGCGCCGCGCTGTCTGAGATAGCTGTCAGAGGTATTTTGGTGTGATATCTGACAGATTTGCTAAAGACACTCGTCTCAGGGCACTACTCTATATATCGTTAGTTTAATGCACAATGACATGACCAATTATAGCGAGCTACATGCTCAAATAGCATGTCAAAACCTGTGTATCAATCCATTAGATCCTGTCTCCCATCACATTAAGTGGTACCTTTAGCGATCTGTTCAGCACGTAGAGGAAAAATGCTGACGGAATGGAAAATGTGCCGTGCTGCTCATGGAGACGATGTCTTTTGGTGAAGTAGGATGTCTCCCGGTCTCTCTCTCTCTCTCTTCTTTTTCGACTCTCTGCTGCTCTCTCACTCACTCCTTCATCCCGGCCACAGAGCAGAAAATGCATAAACAATACATCTCGATAATGGGCTGCATTGTTTACTTAGCTCTGAAAATGTATTTGTGCAAAACTCCAAAATGCATTTAGGAGGAATCAGTCACCACGCGTAAAGCCTTGTTGACATCGGAGCGCTCTCCAAGCAGCACAAGTGTCATAACAACATCATATATCACTGTATCCATTGGAATAAGAGAGTATGATGACTATAACAGGGAACAAACCAGTAGATTCTACCAGTAGCTGTGCTGCCTTTCCCAGTGTTTCTGCATCAACCTGCTTCACCGGCCATGGCAGTGGGTGGGAGGAGGTGTGTGTTTGATTTAGTGGGCTTGGTCCTAACGACCTCTCCGTCCTTGTGACGAGGACACACAGCCTCAGGGCGCTGGCATGGAGGATGTGCCTTGGACCGCCTGGCACCTCGCCTGGCACCACGCGTGGCGACACGTCCACACTCTGCAGCCACCCTGATGGATGGGCTTGTCTCTTGTGCCACCTTCATGAAATCACTTTTTGATTTGTTGTCATGTTTTTCTCCCTCTTTTTTTCCTGCTTCTCAGGTTTTTCACGGGTAAGAACACCCTCTGGTCAGGTATTACAAGAGTGATTAAATTAACCTTCAATAAATCAGCATAATAGAGTATTACCTGAGAGTGTGTGTGCATGCCCGGCAGTGGGAAGGTGCGTGCCATCAGGAGGTCAATGTCAAATGTCCATCCATGACGACTGTTGGAACAGCGGCTGCCCCGTGGCTGGAGCTGCTCTTTCCAACGTGCCATTTTGCAGGAAACACATCAATAAGGCGCGATTACAAGGCTGACAAAATTAATCTGAGCTGTCGTTTCATAGAGCCCCGCTTTGAGAGTGCTCTGATCAAGTTACATTAGAGGGAAGAGACTGAATGATTTGGAGAGAAATCAAAATCCATTTGACTTCCCTTCTGTTTGGCAAGGGCTTATTATCGTCAGAAATGTTCTTTATCAGAAACAAATGACATTTATGAGAGCATTTAGCCTGGTTCCTGCAGTTAATACGTATAATGCTCTAACTGCAGGGCTCTGTTTTATCAGCACAGAGGATATGAACTGACATTTGAAGAAGAGAACAAGAAGTTTGACTTTTCCAAAGGCCTGTAGCATGAAAAAAAGTTTATTGTCCTTAAAGCAGAAGCAGAAATAATGATATTTTTTCTTTTGACTCACTTAGAGCAGACTGAAGCAGCAGTCCCTAACATTTTCTGTGACATTGCCCAAACACAAAACAGTTACAGACATTCATCACTGGGGGGCATGGGGAGGCATATATGTGAAAATATGACTCACCATTACAAAACACCAAAGGGGGACATGAGCTTGTTTTTGAACCAAAACAAAAAGGCATTCATGAAGACTCACTCTGTTTTATCAGCTGCTCAAAAATGACATTTAAGAACACAGGTGGCTAAAATTTACCATTTTTCTTGGTAACTGATTCACCCCCACACCCTAAGGGTGAAGAGGGAAATACTGTAAGAATTACAGGATATGTTGATGACAGATCGTGATTCATCTCTGATGGGTAAATTATTAGCTCTGGCCGCCACATGAGGAAGTTGCACAGAATCAAATATATTTACAACATTCAGTGTGCATATTGCACGAGTACTAAGTTTAAAAGCAAGGTTTTACCAGTCCATACTTTTACAGGCCTTACAAAAGATACAGGGAAGGATGTGCAAGGATCAGATCAATCTTTTAGAATAAAACACCATTCAGATTAGATTAGATTAGATTAGACATAATCCCTTAGAAAGACTCGCTCAGGGAAATCAAGATTCCAGCACCATAGCAAGCACACAGGAAAAAACACAGGTATCAGAAAAGTCAAAACTAAAAACAATTTGCAAATATGAATAGAAACAAATAAAAATAAAAAATAAAAATATGGCTACTGGCTATTGATACTTCTCATCCTCTTCTTCCTGTTACCCCTCCTCCCCCTGAATGAGGAGTTGTATAGTCTGATGGCCTGAGGGACAAAAGAGTTTTTCAGCCTCTTGGTCCTGAACTTGAATTAGCAGTCTTGAACTGAACAGGCTTCCTGATTGCTGATGACGGTGTGCAGAGGGTGACTGACATAATGTCCAGCAGTTTGTCAAGTGTTCTCTTCTTTACAGCAGTCACCAGAGAGCTTTATGCCAACCACAGTGCTGCCCTGCCTGACCAGTTTAAGCTTCTGTTCAAATTATTTCTATTTTATTAAGGCCTGATACTAAATGATCCACATCCTGATGATAGGGGGACATTTTAGATACATGATCAAAGTTCAAAACTTCAAGTGCTTACATTTTTATTCCTCATGTTTCAAAACATTTCAGTCTCATTTAACTTAATGAGTTACACTGCAAGTAAATCTCAAATAATGGCAAGTTTAATACTTTATTTTGAATCCATTACAGGTATCATCAGACATATTTCACTTTGGATGCATTTGTGTGATGGTGGTGGTGAGAGCATGTTTTTATTTTTGTGATCATGTGATTAAATCAGAGCTTTCAGACTGCAAGTTGCACATCTCATTAACATCCCCCATGCTGAAAATCTCGAGAATAGAAGACATGCCTATTTTTTGCCACGATTCACACCAAGGATTTGGCTAAAACAGAAAGGCACATGGAATATGGAGAGACATATTGCTCTTAATCCAGCATGTATGTTTGTCTGCAGCAGTAGAATCTGTCTCAAAAATGTTTTTTCTATCAACCTCATGATTGATTCATATCCCCACACAGCGGTCACTCTGCAACATATCCAAAAAAACAGGCGACACACCACACATTGTGATTTGTATAAATAGTGAAGATTGCCATACCCAACAGTTTTTGTTCTTATTATTAAAAACAAAAACAGCAAGGACAAAATTGTAAGGATCTCTCAACTTTCAACACCTTAATTTCTGCAGTATTTTTAATTTTCTTTTAACTGCACCATAGGTAACCTTATCAAAAGTGTATTTTACAACTGACGCAGCTTTTAGGGCCATTTCAATTCTGTGAAATCCAAATCAAGACATGTATCAACAAGGGCTGTCAAACATATGCTCATACCCTCCCAGCACTTCCATTAGATCATCTTACTATTTACCTCTCCCTGGGCCAAAAAGATACGCCCCATGTCCTCCATAAGAATCTAGCAATCTAGTCCATGACGGCCTTTCTGCACATCTGTCAGGGGCCTTAAAATTAGAGTAAAATTAGTTTTACCTCCAGGCTTAAAACCAATGTTCAAATATCAAGTACAAGGTGACAGCCTATTATCAACAAGCAAGGCAGACATCAAAACCTGTGCCACCTACATTTAGGCCCTCCTCACACGAGGACGGCACCGTATTGTCTTGGCGTCGGCATCAAAACATGTATCGCTGTTTACACATCGTATTGTACATAGGCTTGTGTATTTACTTGAGAACACAAAATCCACGCTGGGACGTATGGGTTCCCACGCATGCTCCCAACCCATATTGCATGCTGGGTAATCTAGTTCTTGGGTTACTACACTCGTGACATCACAGTTCTGCTCCGAGGTGTATTCCACGTCAATAAGAGCTCATGCACGCATAACATGCTTCATCTCTGCATGAGACCTTGTTGCTGTTGTTGCTGTAGCTGGTGTTGTTGGTGTTCTGTGAGCAAATGTTGGTATAAAAGTCGTAGCAATATTTGTAGCTGCTGGAACAAGACCAGAATCAGCCCGGCTGCCGCCATTGTTGTTGTTGTTGTTGGAGTGTGTGACAGCGTGGGTTGGGGGACGGGAAGGTCTTTCTCGGACTTATCTGTTTATACCAACTACAGCATGGAGACCAATACGCAGATATCCACTTGCAAACCCGTTTTCAAAAAAGATGCGGAGTCATGGACAAATACGCGTCTCCGTGTGTCAATATCACCAGATCGATAGTTTATTTTACCGAAGTCTCACAAATTCGTACTCGTGTAAAGCCCACCCAAGAGCTCCTATATATGGCAGACATGAGGGATCCGTGAAAAAAACTGCAACCTATTAGATACATTTCCTGTGTCTAATGGCCGTTCTTATTTCATGGATGAACTTTGGTATCATAGGGAGAACTGCTGTTTCAGATGACAACATCTTTCTGGTTTACTGCCGATGTTTTCTGGGAGCACCTGCAGCAAGAAGTAGGGAGGCATTGGCCACATTCAAAACACTTTTTTCTCTTAATATTTAAATCTAATCCATAAGGCAAGAATGATGGCTTTCTGAAAAGACAATACACTTCATAGTGTGCAGTTCAGTTTCATCACTGATATATTGAAAATTTCATCATTGATTCAAATAAGCTCTAACCAATGGGGAAGTGGCGGAAATATGTTGTGATGCTGTTAGAAGGTAAAGGTGGGGTTTCAGTGTAATGCTAAATAACACAATTTGATTAAACTTGATTCTGATGTTAACATCTGTAGCTTGGTGCATGTCAGTTACAGCCCGCTGACTTAGCAGATTTTCCTCAAACCAGATACCTGGGCCATCTGAGGCTGAACACTGAGCTGTGCTTTAGAAATTGTCAGGATGAAATCAGAAGATCCTACACCATTTTCACCACAGAGCTCACTGTTTCTCACTACAAAAACTGACAGAGAAACAAGACGAACCTTGAACAACTCATTCTTTCTGTCTGTGCTGTCTTTCGTGTCCTTCATGAGTAAATCTTGACAGCTCTGTCCAGGAGAGGAAGGCGAACTCAGGACATCTGCTTCTCGGCTTCACACAGACGTGGCAGCCAGTTTGACACAGGGTGTCAGAGTAATCTGACAAGACAAGCCTCATGTTTTATCGGAGCGTTCAAAAAATGTGCCGCCGTCGCTCTGGCTCGTGTCTTCCGTACATCATTCTGTCTTCTCCTTGACTGTTGTGCGTTGCGTAGGTGGCATTGAAATGAAATGTCCTGTAAAAGCCACCAAAGAGGGGCGAGGACGAGAGAGAGAGAGAAAGAGAGAGAGAGAGAGAAAAAGAGGAGTCAGACCCGTGACCTCTTCGGCCGCGCGATGTGTCTGGAGCTGGCAGGGGACGCAATTGAGAGTGACACTCCTGGTTGGAGCTGCCAAACTGCCACTTCCTGTCCTCTTTATTCACACATAGCAGGAGTTTAAGCCGGACGTTTGAAGAGCAGTGAACAGACATGTGTCTCCTTGTACGGCCATCGCTTCTGACTGTCATTATCGAGGTTCACGACCACTCCATCAACGTCCTGGTTCAACACTCTCCTGCCTGACGAGAGTGAAAAACTTGAGAATTGAGGAAAAGCTGTAGGATAAGACAAGAACGTAGCTATCCAGTTTGATTATTTTGGTGACTTTGGTCCTTTGTTTATTTATTGTTTATTGTTTATTGTTTATTTCAAGGATAACCCCATGAGATGCATCATCTCATTTTCGAGGGGGTCCTTACAGCACATATTATGATCATCAGTATTACAAAATCATAATTAGAGATAAATCAAAACATTTAAATACAAAAGACATCCACACACACACACACACACACACACACACACACACACACACACAGTCTCTCACACCTAATGCTCCCTCAAGCATAGCCACCCACCGATCAGCCGGCAATAAACAAGTAGGCTATATATATTCACAAGTAAATATAGGTCTACATATACTTATTCATAAAAATATACATATATTATTGCATACTATTAGTACATTCTCACTTTATACACTCAACATCAGAGTACAAGGCACCAGATAAGGCACAATAGATACATGTAGTTATGGGGTACACAAGCAGAAACAGGCAAATATAAGTCCAGACCAACTAAGTCCAGCAGAGAAAGATAATTAATAACAAGAGCAGGGTGTCTGGCAATATATAAGTGGAGATTATTTAAAAATATGAAAGGAGTTTATAGATCCTAGTGAGTGGGGTAAGTTATTCCAGTCTGATGGAGCTTTGTATTGAAATGCACAACGTCCAATTTCTTTCCTAATTCTTGGAGTTGAGAAAAATAAATGGTCAGTGTGTCTTAGGTTATATTGTGAATTGAAAGGAATTAAAAACTGCTTTAAATATGGTGGGAAATTGAAATGGATTCATTCAAATGTAAATAATAACCCATGAAATTTCCTTCTGTCCTTAGGGGCCAGCCAGTTCAAGGATTCATACATCAAGCAGTGGTGGGTCCAGTATGGACACCTCAGGACAAATCTACAAAGACTATTATATAAGACACTGAGAGGACGGAGATTTGTTTCTGGGGTGTTGCTGTAGATTACATTGGCGTAATCAAGGACTGGCAGTAGCAACTATGTTGTGATTCTTTTCCGAACTTGCAAGGAAAAACATTCAACAGAGCGATAGAGTGATTTTAGACAACCATATGTTTTCTTAGTGATTGAGTTGATGTGAGATTTGAAGGATAGCTGTGAGTCTAGCCAAAGGCCTAAATATTTGAACTTTTCTACTTTTTGTAGTGCTATTTCATCCAGAGATTTTATTGTTAAAGGCAGGGAATTAGGTCGAGAACAAAACAACATGGAATATGATTTTTTCTCATTCAGAAGAAGTTTGTTGGCAGAGAACCATTTTTGGACTAAGTTAAAATCCATTTGTAATGAATGTTTAATCTGAGAAATGTCCAATCCGAGGAGTATATTGCAGTGTCATCTGCATATAGATGAATCTGCGAGTGAGAACAGATTTGTGGGAGGTCATTGATGAAGATAGTAGTGTGTGTGTAGTGTGTCAATAGTAGTGGTCCTAAAGATGAGCCTTGTGGTACACCTTTATCAATAATTCTAAAACCTGACTGAATTTGACTGACTGAAAAGAGACACATTGACTTCTGTGATGAAGAAAGGAATTAAAAAATAATAAAGAGTCAGTTGAAAGACCAATGGCATGCAGTTTGTTCAAAAGCAGGTAGTGATCTACCATGTCAAATGCCTTAGCCAGGTCAATTAATATAGCACCTGTTGGCATATTCCTATCAGCTGCTGACTGTATGTCGTTGGTAAATTTTACAAGAGCAATGGTGGTTGAGTGGTTTGGTCTAAAACCAGATTGGTGTGGTGATAGAAGGTTATGGTCAATACTATATTTAGATAGTTGATTAAAGACAAGTTTTTCAAATATTTTTGCTATGGTATTGATAATTGAGATGGGCCTATAGTTGTTGATGTCTGTAAGGTCACCACCTTTATGGATAGGGGTTACTCTGGCGCATTTCCAGGACGAGGGGGGTTTTACCAGTTGTTAAAGATAAGTTAAGTAGTTCAGCCAGGGAAAATGAAAGGACATGAGATGCAAGTTTAAAGAACTTTATCTCCAAACCATCTGGACCAGCACTGCAACCAGAGCTTAGGCCATCAAGTCTTTTCATCTTGTGTTGATGTTGTAATTTTGAATTCCTGCCAATAATCTTAAAGAGCAAAAATTCAAAAACAGTTTTGTTCCATTCCAGTCACTAAAAAGCCTTTACATTTAACTAATATCTTTTATCTCAAATGTTTTATTTGGTTATATTCTTTTGATATGCTAAAATATAATAGCCTTGCAGTGCAGCTGAATTTGTTTTATGTAACCCATTGAACACAAAACTCACAGAATGATTGGAAACTGAATTAACTGAATTAGCATGGAGGTGTGTTGCTGGTACATGCAAGAGACCTATCAAGGTATTAATCCGACTGATTAAAAAGTCCTTACTGGTGAAAGGTAACAAAAATAAACATCCTGACTATCGCCAGAGTGGCACCTAAGGCAGTTAAAAAATACTGGTGTCTTTGTTTGCACACACTCCTAATAATGGAGATTCTATTTGTCACTGGCTTGGATGTATTCAGAAAAGTCTTCTCTCTTCCCTTTTTGGATAGTGGTGTTTAGGGGAGGGGGTGCACAAAGAAATATTGATTTCAAAGGTTTTTTTCAGGCACACAGTGCTCTATCAGCTCTCTGTCATTTTTGTAAGTTATGTTGGCAGGATTTTTCCATTTAAGTGTTCATATTATAGTCAGTTTTCCTTACCAGTACAACCTCGATAAAGTTATGATCTGTTATCTAATGACTGACTGGAATATAAAAGTTTCTTTCCTATCATTTCTTCCTTTCTTCGACTCTTTACGCCTCCTCTGGTGTATCATTGGATTTGGGCATCCTCAGGGGCCTCAGCACCATCAAATTGCTGTAGAATTGGAGAAATTGGAGTCATAATTTTGATGTTTTGTGTTGAATAACCCTTTAACTTTGTTAGGATCAAGTTTGTCACTCTTCTTCCTCCACTCTCTCCTTTAATGGCTTTGTTTTTCTCCTTTCCCAGCATCCCTAATAACGCCTGCGCCAGAGATGGGTCACTTTCACCAATACAAATAAGATTCAAAGTCATGTGTCCAGCGCCAGGTTTTCATCGAATTCTGTCCCCGCAGGTCAGCTTTGTTTTATTTCCCTGATATTCTTGTCTTTCCTGCCTCTGTCTTACCACTATATCCATCTCTGTTTCTTCTCTTTCTCTCGCCACACACATGCACTCTTCCACACACAAACGCACACATTATCCTTGGGCTATTACCAGGATAAGTCAATTTGATCCATCCAAGGCAGAGGATGTCATTTTATTCATATATTTTCAAGCCTGGTGACTTTATTAAAGGCTACTGCTTCAATCTATCCTGAATGGATGAATGCACCCACTGATGAAACACGGGAAAAAATGAGGCCCACACAGCCTGAAATGACCACAGCCAATCAGCCTGTCATTTTCAAACATGTTCTCAAATTCTCTGTTTTATATGCAATCGAAAACAGCTTGGCGATTCGGAGGCTTTTGGCACAATGTTTTCTATTCATCTGTGAGTGAGGAGACAGAGAGCTGCCCGCCCGCCTCCCAATGACAAGAGAGCGGCTGTTGAGACTTCCAGCTTTGGGGGAAAAAATGAGATGTTACAGTCAGTGGAGGCACAGAGCAGAGAAAGTTGGAGACGAGACAAAAATGTGTCTATTCATGCCAACTGGTGTCCTGACCCTCCTCCAGGCTGCCATTGCCTTCTGTCAGGAGAGGGAATTAAAGGGCCATTCACCACACATGAACACTTCCACTTTTTTTCACCAACTAAAGGTCTCATCCAACCCTCTCTTACCATTCAGACCCTTCCCAGGTCAGATCTGATACCTAACAGGTGCTGAGAGAAGAACTTCCTGGCTGAGGTTCATTCAAAAAAAGCTCTGTCTCTTTAAGGTGAGCGTGGAGATGCCAGAGTGCACACAGCAGAGTGGGCTTACAGAGCAGAGGGGGAGGTCAATCAGAGTTCACAGGAAGAGCGATAACTGATAGTGAGACTCCAACAGATCTGCTGCTACACCTCAAAGATCTTTGGCTCAGACCGGGCCAGGACTTCAGCAAAAACAACTAGGACTCTAACAAAGTCACACCTAGGGTTGGTATTAGTTTGGGGTTTTGCTTATAGTGATACAAGGATGACAAGGACGGAAGTTAGTACTATGCTGGTTTCTGGATTTCAGCTAAGATAATTGCTGATTATAGTAACCTTGCAGTGCAGATGGATCCACCTGATTCAACATCTGTATCCACACAGATCGATCTTTCCAGGCTCTGTATTACTGGCTCTTATAAACCATATTTATACTTATAATATCTCAGATTTTTCATCAGTAAAATATCAAACATGTTTGTACATAACCACTGTAAATACCACTTATATACATTTTTAAATGTATTTTTTATTTGTATGTTTCTTTCTTATATTTCTCATTTGTATCCTGCAGCTGCTGTAAATTTAGCATTTCTCCCTGTGGGACAAATAAAGGTATATCTATTGTAGTCTAATCTCTGATCTACAATCATTTTGAGCGGCCCAAAGCAGGACAGAGCCGCAATAAGAGGTGGGAGCTACAAGCGAGATGACAGCAGGAAGTGACTCATTAGGATAGATACTATAGCTTCAGTAGCAGTTTTATTAAATATGAACCATTTTTTTAATCAAATGAAGGACAAACAACAATGGTGAAAGCACTCCTCAAGAGAAAATATTTTTTTGTGTATGAGTAACTCCCCATATGGAGATCAGTATGGATACTAATAGCTTCAGAAGCATTTTTATTAAAAATTATTTTTTTATCAAATGAAGGTGAAAGCACTCCCCGAGAGAAACAAGATTTTCCTCCACTACTGACGGGAGTTGAGGTGAGTTTGTTCTCAGTAGTTGCTTATCTTTTGTATTTAAAAACTTTTTCTTTAAGCTATTAACATGGCAGTTCGATTTGCTACCACACTTCCAACACATGACATCACATTGTAACCTCTTGTTTGAAAATTTCTTCTGAATCAAACTTTCTGATCCTGTTGGTTCCCAGGGCTTTATGGCTATATTTGTGTTTCTTTAAGAATTTATCTAGGAAAGCTGCCCTATATCCACATAAACTTTGAGATGTGGGACCTGGAAGAGCTAAAATGCAAATAATGCAAATGATTGATGCATGTGCCAGCTCTGGCTCACAACACTTTGGCTTTCATACCATTTTTGTTGTGCCTTCCTGTTGCTTCAGCGCTATCCTTTGGTTTCAAGCAGCTCAGAAGTATTTTGATCTTTACAATCAAGGTAAAGCTGTATAAGGGATTGGTCAGATTACATTTGCATATCCCCTGGAGCTATATGTTACAACATTCAGCACATACTTGAAGACGTCTTCTGTTAGGAGGTCCAAAGGCCAGCAGTGGCAATGCTAATATTAGCCACAGTCTTGATATTGTCTATTTATGCTATGTTAGCTTGTTTACAGCTGTTTATTTAGCTTGATTTAAGCAACAGCACAGTGGGCTTTGGTTTACTTCCCCTCTTTGGTTCTGTTTGATTTGGATGGCTTTCACACCAACCGCAAACCAAACTGTGGTCTGTTTGAAAGCAAACCAAGACCACTGCTTTTGAGTGGACCAGAGTTTGGACCACCGGAGTTCAGTTGAGCGGCCTCGCCTCCCAAATCAATAGTACTTTCTTAAAAGTAAGCCAGAGGTGTTTGGTGAGATCCAAGCACATAAGGTGTAAAAGCGACCTTACTTGTAGTGTCAAGTGAAATAATAAGGGAAATAAAAGGATAATAGAAATAGAGGATTTGGGGATTTGCTTTGAGTAACAATAAGACACCTAAAGAATAAACAGTGAACTATGCCTATAACTATGTCTTCTGCGAGCCTCTTGACTATGTTGTTTGTTATTTGAGACTTTGTTGCCATGAGGAAATAAATGCAGAGTGATGGAGTTGAACACTTGCCATAAAATGTGCTGCGAGTGAACACTGAGATGAGAAGTGGAAGTGGAGGGACATCTCTGAGCTTTCACATCCGCGGGGTGACACAGATCACATCGAGCTCTGACGACATCCCGTGGTCTCGTCAATGCTTTCTGTTTGACTTAACCACACCGAGCGCTGCACCAGAGGCTCCCACAGCTGTAGGGAGGAGGGATATGTGCTGGAGCATGTGTGTGTGTGTGTGTGACAGTTACAGAATCTAAATTCATCTGCCCCCTCCTCCTCCGTCCCCCTCCACCCCTCCTCAACTATCAGAGCTGTATCGTTTTGCAAACCTCTGCGGTGATGTTGTCAGGCTCCTTTCTGTGAAGTGGCCCCAGCCATAAAACAACAGTGACGTGAGTGATTGATCCAGCAATGAAGATGGCAATACTCCTCTGCATCAATATGAAGGCAGCCTGCGGGACTGGAGCCCTTTCAGACAGCTCTCTGTTTCTCCTCAGAGGAAAAATCCATACACAATTGATGGCAGTTCAAAGAGAGGCTTTATTGTGGGATATCAAATAAAACATCAGAGAACACAGAGAGCCGGAGAGAGAGACAGAATGAAAGAGTGAGTGAGAGAGGACGAGTGTGAAAGAGGGGGAGACAGAAAGAGTGATCTGCATTTTGCTTTATCTCCTTTTTGCACCTGAATGGTAATGAAGCAGCTCAGATGAAACGCAGACTTCATCGTTTGAGGACGACCTGCAAACAGCATGTGGATGTCAGCAGTATCTATGGTGCAATTACACTATATGATCCTGCACTATATGCAGATATACAGGCCAGGTGATTGTGTGAATGAAGACGGTGTAGATAGGCCGGTAGAAGCGTAAAGTATTTATGGGGTTATTTCAGGGAAGAAGAAGAAGAAGAAGAGTGTAAAAAAGGCAGAGCAATATCAGTTGTTTCCTGTCTGTTCTCTGCAGCCAGGCCTCCGGCAAACTCCGCCATGATTTCATCAGCACTGCTGCTAATCCACTTACTTAATGAAATACATAATTAACACAGCTTAATTGTGGTAGGGACAGTTTTGACTCAAATCATTTCCTGTGGCCACTGTTGCTCTAATTGAATGTGTTCTTCACACCCCATTGAGACTTCTGGATTAAAACAGATGTTTGTTGGTTTACACTTAATTTGTTTTCTGTGAAAATAATAAACATCAACCACTGAAGTTTCGGTGACCACGTTGGCTGTCTGAAGCTGTGAATGACTGTGTTTGAGAGAAGGAAGTGGTTGGCCACAAGGAGTAATAAAAGCTGGACAGTTGTGGTCTGAAGACCGATCTGGCTCGGTAAATAATGTTGAGGGTATAGTTACAAAGCATCAGTCAGTTGTGTCCTTAATAGTTAATAGAAGATGACCAGACCTTCTGATTTAGCTGGGACCACACCAGCTAAATTTAACCTTGGACCTTGAAAATTAGTAGAGTCAAAATTCTGATATGATAGAACTTAGCTGCATACAAGATCTTGTTTAAAGGTGTAGTCAGCGATATGGGAGAAAACAAGTGGCGAGGTTGTTGATAAACGAATTTAGACCCACCTCTCCTGTCATACCTCACCCCTGGCTCCACCCCCCAAAGCTGATGGACATGCATAGTCATGGAAACTGCATAGCTGACCAACGTAGCTAAGGTAACCCTGACTCGTCAGACAATAGTAGCCACAACTCAACTGCTATTATTGATAATATCACAACATGAGTACATTCTGGCAGATTAGACAATAAGATGAATGCCCACCGGCTGTTACTGTTATGTGAAGCACCACAAAGCTAATGTTGCTTACCTATCCAGCAGAAAGACGCGTCCGTTTTCAGGTATTTCAATTCGCAGAGTTCCCTCCACCGTTGGAAAGCAACACCAATGCTGACCCGCGTCTTCGCTCCTTCATGGTCATAGCCCTTCTTTTTCACTTTTCACTCCTCTGGGGTCTGATTTATAAAGCACAAAACAGGGCCTGAAACTGGCGTACGCCTTTTTCAACGCAAAGTTTGTGATCTATAAAAACAAACCTGATGGTAAAATGTGCGCACCGGTAAGCAAACTCTGAACCAGGCGTACGTACATTTTGGAGGCATGGGAAACTGGCGACACCGACGGTGAAGTGGTGAACTGAAGCCTCCAGATACATGTTGATGTCTCTCCAACATTTTATTTCACTAAATATCAAACTTTACTGACAGATCCACGTCATCATAACCATTCAAACTCACTGTTTTATTTGGGCTATAAGTAATGCGTGTAATTGGCCGTTTCCTGTAAGTCACTTTCATTATGAAAATATACAAAAAAAAAAAAAAAGTCCACCACATACACATTTCTTCAGCGCTGTCTCACCTTCATTATCCGGACCGGACACTAATGTTTTCGTTGATGTGGAGTTAAAAATTAGACTTACACAGAAACCTCAGAGCCACCAGCTTTCATTAATATCTGTAAATTTCACGCAATTATAACCAAGTGCGGTTTTTAGTTGTAATAAATTTGCCTGCGTCAAGACGCACAGAGTGCACAGAGCATACAGAGACACGGCGGTGGCTTCACACAATTCTCCTCCTCCATCAGCACATCTTCATCAGCTGCACATATTTATTTTGTAAATAATCTAAGTGTGGGGATTAAATCAGGGCATCTCTGACATGATCATTCGGACTACAAATTCTCATAAATAGAACAGACAGAGTTTCCCAGGGAAAAAAATGTGGCTAAACATTAACATTTTTTTGTTCTTCGATCAAAACTTGGATTAATAATAATACTGAGGTAGGGAGACTGCTGACTGACGCGTGCTCTCAGGAAGTATGTAAAGAAGTCAGTGTGGGTTCCGTTAACATGTAAACATTGCAGATATATTTGTGCGTAATGAAGAAGGTGGGTGTTTTGGCACAATGGATGCATGAAGCAGTGACGTGGTGTAATTCTCTGATTTTTGTAAAGTTTGTGATCCACTGCTGCAGCAAACTACCGACATGTCCATTTTTTCCATCACTTCATTCACAAACTCCTCCGTTCGTGGGTCACAAAGTTTACTTGATCTCCGTCACTGTCCTCTCTGTTGCACTTGCCGCATTAACAGCAGCAGCGACGGACAACCGAGATTCCTGTGCTGTGAGACCCGAATGAAATACCTTTCCGGCCATCCACCTCATCAATGAGGACTTCAATCTCCGTCGCTGAGAAATTCCTTTTTTTGGTTTTCCTTTCGGTTGCCATCGTCACACGTAAAGTGTATGAGCGAAAGGCTTATTTATATACCCAAATATTCATGAGGTGCTTTGCATTGACCATTTATGGTTAATTATGGGCGTGCGAGGGGCGGAACTTGCAGCTTTTCCAAGTGCACACTTCTCCAGGTGGATTCTGATTTATAAATGGAAAATTGCGTGCAGGTATGCGTGCGAACAGTTTTATAAATCTGAATTTTTTTATGCGCACGCCATTTCCGGGTTTTTGCCGCACGTACACTTTTAGTAAGGATTCCACGCATTCTTTTATAAATGAGACCCCTGATCTTTTTCTTTTGGGCTGTTTTTCAGCCATTGCTACTGCACCTATTGTATCTCTCTCTTACACTAACTGCGCACGCAACCTACGACTCCCCCTCCCAGCCAAGGCTGTGTATTGAAACCAGACTTTTTTTTTCAACATGCTGTCAGTGGTGACATCTTGTAGATGGAGAGCGTTAGATTAGAAGATTAGAAGATCGCTGACTACACCTTTAAGTTTGTGTATGGCAGGTGTTTCCCATAGCTCAAGGGAATTCTGTCACCAATATAACTCACTGAACAATTAAAATGATGGACAAAATGTACATGCTAATTTTAAAGCTGCAATTTTTTCCTAACAGTTTAACAGTCAAGTTTTCTCTTCCTTCAATGACGTAGACACACTTTAAGCATGATGTCTGATACTTGTGCAAGCTCCAGATTTCTATGTTTGCTGTGTCTGTGCTAGGTTTTGGCCTTGTCTCCATGTTGCCACAGCCCATTCTGTCTTTATTAATTTTGCCTTGATAAAAGTTCCAATGAGAATTTCAGGAAGAAACACAAAAATCTCCTCACGTGTGACTTGATGCAGTGTGCTACTGACCTCAGAGAATACAGTACATATAAGTGGAGTTTCTAAATGGCCATGGCAAACCAACCAAACTTTCACTTTAAAAAGCAGATCCTGAAAGTGTAATCAAATCTTGACGTCTTGACGGGGACATATCCTATCACTAATAACAAGCGTTTCTGTTAAAATAAGGTAAACAGTCTGTGTTCAGAAATTTTCAGAATGGTTTTGCTTAAATGCAAGCAGACCTCCTGTTTTAAAGATTTTCACCAGTTTTCAGTGAGATGTATATGGGCATGTATTAAAGGTATGGCTCACTCCATCTCTCTAAGGGCTAAATCTGTAATTAATAGATGATATGAGAACTAAAGTAAAAACTAAATGCTCCTACCTTACTTGCAGGATTTTTCGCTGTTGTTGAATTCTGGCCTTCTCTTTGCATGGTGGAGTTTTAACTTGTACTTGTAAACTGTGTTAACTGACAATGGTTTTCTGAAGTGTTCATGAGCCAAGGTGGAATACATCCTTTACAAAATTATGTTGGTTTTTAATGCAGTGGGGCCTGAGGAATCTAAAGTCACAGGCATTCAGTGTTGGTATGTGGCCTTTACTATGAATTTGAAATACCTAATTTCTTGCAGATGTACATTGAGAAACATTGTTATTAAACTGTTGAAGTATTTGCTTAAACAGTTGCTCACAAAGTGGTGAACTTTGACCCATTTTGCTTTTAATTGTATCAACCTTTCATGAATGTTACTTCCAAGTTTGGTGGTACCAAAACTGTTGTTGCCTCTGACCCAGTTTCTTTGGAGTTGTTGAAGATATCAAATTTAAAGTGAATGAGTATTTTGCCAAAGAAAATACAAGTTTATCAATTTGAAGATTAAATATCTTGTCTTCGTAGCGTTTTCGATTGGTCAAAGAGTCAAAAAGGCTTGCATCTAATTGTATTATATCTTTATTTAGGCTTTACAAAATGCCCCAACTTCATAAGAATTGTTTTTTTCATAACCACTGATAAAATTATTTTGAAGGGAAACTACTCTTGAGGGTATTTTTTCTTTTTGTTTTGCATCAGGCTACAAACATGTTTTATCTAGTTCTAAGGTAAGCATTGTTACATGGTATTCAATAGAGATCAACCCACATTAGGAGACAACCTCTTGTGGCCATTCAAGGAACTACAACCAATTTCATATCAGTGTTGACTTTTAGTCATTCACACAAGGTTTCTACTTAAGTATGAGACAAACCCCTGATATAAAAGATCAAAAATGAAGAAAAATGGATGCAGCAGACACAATCTGTTCCACATCTGCTCTGTTCTCAAAATGGATGCAAAAATTACAAGTCAAACAGGGTAATACTGTGAGTCATAATTGTCTAAGTTTGATTCATATTCAGTGTTTAATAGTGCTTTGGTTTCTCTTCACTCTGACTCTCACTCTCTCTTCCTCTAGCTCTTTTTGTGGTGATTGATCGATGTGTCAGGTATGATGGGGCATCACAGCGTTGGAGCGAGGTTTGCAGCTCAGTCATGTGACTGCAGCAGATGGCACAGCTGAGTATTAGAGTGGGTTCACCTGCTGTTTGCTCTCCTGCATCCTGCTTTACTGCTATCAAATACCACCAAGGGAGCAGAGAGAAGGGAGGTAGGGAGGTGAAGGAAAAGTTTCAAGTCAGGCAGCCTTAAGAAAGAGGGAAGATGATTAACAGAGATGCGTGTAGAAAAAAAACAAGGGGAAAGTTTGTTTCTATGATGGGGGTTGTTTGAGGTACTAGTCAATAGTAGATATATTGACAGTTCACCAACATACAAAAAAGAAAAGCGAAAAACTCATCTAGATTTAGTTTAAACTTTATTGGCCATGTGACTAGGCCAATAAATGAGAGAGCCCCTCTTGCAGCAACAGATGCTGGACTTTTTCTGGTCAGTCACACTTTCACCCATGCCAAGTCTTTATAATGGTTACTGTTGAATCATGGCCTAAATTTTGCAACTTCAGCACGGTTAAAAGGCATGCCCACATTGTGAAAAAAAATGACTCACAACATCCACTTTGTAATCAGGGTTTTTTTTTTATGCCATCATCCACACAGGCAAATCAACTCATTAAAACAATGAAGACAAAGTACCCACACTCACCAGCTACTTTATTATAGGTGCAGAGGAAGCACATCAAGTGTCACTCCTGTTAGTTAAGAACATGGAAACCGGACTACATTTCAAACGAGCTCACCAAAATTGGTCGATAGAGGATTAGAACAATGCTGTCCGGTCTCATGAGTCCTGATTTCTGCTGAAGCATAAGATGTTAGGATCAGAATTTGTTGTAAGCAACAAGAAAACATGGGTCCATCCTGCCTTGTATCAATGATTCAGGCTGGTGGTGGTGGAGCGATGGCATGTGGAATATTTTTGGAAGACTTTGGGCCCTTTAGAACCAACTGAAAATCACTTAAACCCGCAGTCCAGCTGGGTATACCAATCATTTTATGACATCTTTTTGTGGCTACTTCCTGATGGGCTCCATATCACAAAACTAATCAAACTGATATCCTGATAATAACAGAGCTCACTGTACTCCAGTGGCTTCACCAGTCGTCTGCTGCACAAGCTCTGCATAAGTTCTATCCTACGTTGTGGTATTAAGTCCACACTAAATCCTATGTTAAAACTAGTCAGATTGTGTCTTTATTAAGTTGCAGCATAGAGGTGTTGGGTTCATCTGAAGTTGCAGAGGGTGATGTACAATCTATGCAAAATTTTGCTGAAGATATGAGATTTTTAACATAATTTGTTTTTGCTGAACAGCTGAAATGATCTTCATTGACAGAGAACAAAAGTGAGAGTAAGAAAGTAATCATATTTATCTGAGGGATGTGTTCTTTTACAGACAGCATATCTGACACCAGACAGACTCAGGTGGATTTACACCAAGCAATCCAGACCCCCTGCTCCTCCTCATCCTTTATCCCAGCTTTTAAACAGTGCACTTTTCTCGCTGTATTTTATAGAGGACACCTACTAAGAGGAAGGTTTTAGATTTAAGTTATACCTTAAGCCTACGCTGTGACTATCTCAGGTGGCGCAACACCTCCAATGTATTGGAGTGTAAATTATACTTTAAGTAGGCTTTATTTGAACTTATCCACAGCTGTGAAGCCCATGGCTAATATCACTTGGATGTGATGTAAAAGATGACTGACACCATGGTTTTGCAGCTGACAAATCTGCTGTAACTGCATGATGGTATCATGTCAGTATCGTCCAAAATCTCGAAGGGATGTCTTCAGCACCTCACCTGCCCCACAAACGAGCAGTTCTCACAGAGCATCCCTCAGCCAAAGAATTCCTGATGCTTTTTGACTTATCTAGTAATATTGACAAATCTTTGAAAAATTTCATGATCCCCATCACCAAAAACAACCATATCACCATTTTTTCGTGCCATTATTAACATTCCTGAAAATTGGTTTTAAGCTTTTTTCAGTTATCCTGTTAACAAAGAAATAAGCACAAGCCAGCAAAGACATAGCCTCCCTGTCTTAGCTTAGCCAGTTATGAGGGGAAAAGGGAATCAAATCCAATATTAGCAAGATGTACCCAATGAAGAAGCAAGTGAGTGTAAACAAGTGAAGATATTACCTTTAAATGTTAAAATGTTTTAAATCATTAACATCATTTAAAACACCTTACTGTAATTTGTTTTTGACCTGAAGAATTACTTTGCTTTTTCCCCATCATTGGTTTGAGGAAAAATATGTTTTTTTATACTTATCAAACAACAACATTATATTAGAATGCAAATAACAAATACACTCAACTTGGGATTGATGCTAAAATTCTACGTTTGATAGAAATCAATATAAATATGCATATAATCCATATTAATACACCTTTGGACCCTTGTTCTGTGAATAAGACATTTAATCATATTAATCTGACAGCACAGTATGGAGAGAGGTTGAGAAATCTAGCTCACAGATACCCCTTTTCCACCAAGCTGGTTCCAGGGCTGGTTCGGAGCTAGAGCCAGACTTAGCACCCGTTCTTTGGTTTTCCACAGACTAAGCACCGGTTGCTGTCTCTCAAAACCGGTGCTTGGCAAGCACCAACTCTTTGCTGGGCCAGCAGAAAGAACCACGTTACGTCGGGGGCTACGGCTTACATCAGAGGGTGGGGGCGGGATTATTGACCAACCCAAGCAGAGTAAAAACACGGAAGCACTCTTACCCGTCTTCTCAAGCGTGATCGCTGTTCGTTGCATAATCGTCGAGCAGCATTAACTTGCTGGATCGTCAACTTTTGCTCTCCAAGGAAGGCTCAAAAAGCCAATGGCAACACTTGAACCGCAACGTAGTCCTCCATCTTTGTTGTGGCAATTGAATTTGGCGCTAGTTGTTATGGGAAACTGGCGTGACGTATACAGATGTATACATCGGCGTGATGACGTAGCCCTCTGGTCGGCACCCGTTTGTGGAAAAGCAAACGGTTCTTAACCGGTTCGCACTTGAACCAACTGCAAACCGGCTCTAGCACCAACACTAGCACCAGCCCTGGAACGAGCTTGGTGGAAAAGGGGTAACATATGCTAAAGGTCATAAAAACTATAAAATGGAGTAGTTTCCCATAATCTTTGTTTTAACACTTATTTTCCCATTTTAAAATGTCAGTTTACTAGGCTTTCTGTCTGTGCTGCTTTCAAAATAAAAGCACTGATAAATATGTTAAGAACTTTCTGTTAATACACAAAACTGAGTCATTAACGTTCATGTTCATCTCTTCCCTCTCTAGGTTTGTGGATAAGCCCACAGTTAACACACCAACTGGAACTTTACGTCTTCAGGTTTCTAGAGATTTCCTCCTCTTTTTAAGACATCTGTTGAGTCTCATTTAGATTAGATTAGATAGAACGTTATTAATGTATTATTTGCAGAACTGTTGTTTTATCCACAGTAAGTCTAGTAAGGAACATTCCATCAGGATTGCGTATTTTGTCTATTTTTGTTGTTTTTGAGTGCAGACTCCAACATCTGGTCAGAGCCCTTTGGGTGAAGGAAAACTTTATGTAGTCCTTTGAACAATGACGCTTGCTGGTGGAAAAGTGAACACTAACATTTTTTCACAGTGCAGAATACATTTACCCCTTTGTTCGTTGGTTCAGGTTTTTTCCCTATAAAATCAGCTTAATTTCTTGGAACAAACAAACCAATCTGCAGTGATGTACAGGCTAGCTCCAGAGCCTGCGTCACAGCCAGTCATTCCTAAAAGGGCCAAGCTGACCGGTATCTCCTTGCTAATTTTATTACTATCGACAAGTACCTTGGAAGACCCCACTTTAAAAGTCATGAACTGTCCCTTTAGAAAGGGTGATGAGGAGCTGGGATGGGGTGATTCTGAAAATGGGAGAACAAATGCACAGCTCTCTTTCTGCGATCTCTGTCTCTTAATTACACTCAGCATTGTTTTTCCCGCTCCTTCTCCCTCTGTCATGAGACTCAAATCATGAGCTCATAATGACGGGATGTGGTCTAGGATCCATTTAACACCCGTTCCAGACCAGTGGATGAGTACAGATAGAGGGGCTTTAGAGACACACAGAGTAACAATGACTGATGGCTGAGCCGCTGACTCCAAGGGACATCCTCTTTGTAATTCTCTTAGAGCAGCATAATATCATTTATCCCGCAAATAGACATATGACCCCGCTGTACCCGTGTCACTCAGAGTTCAAGACTCAGGGACTGCATTCGAAGGACACACACTCATAATCACACACAATGTGGTTACAGCACATTATATTTTGAAGACATGCCTCTGCTGTGCTCTGCTGCAACATGGGCGTATTTGTGGGGGTGGGCTGACTACTTGAGGGCCCCAGTTTAAACGGAGGCCATTAAAAAGATACCAGCTTTTGTTTAGATTTTTCCTGCCCAGCTTACAAGGGATGTTGATATATAGCTGACTGCATGGCTCAGTGTCATCACCTTTGTTATCAGTACCAGCAATAGTGGTGCAATGACTGAATTCTAACTATTTTGAAAAATGTCCCTCAGTGTTTAAAAATGCACATTAACATTCAAGTCTGGGCAAAATCTTATCAGAAAAATTGTTGAAAGAAAGTCAGCACATACTAATAAATAATAGTTGGAAATAAATTACTCTTGTATTTATTAGCCTAAAAAAGTACCAAATGATGTGGCCTGGACTTGATTTGACAATGACTACTTGAAAAGGAGGGTATGTCATGATCTGATGTGAGCCCCCTGATGCATGTTAACTAAGAAAAGGAAAGCAGTTGCTTACTTGTTTACGCACAGCTTTTGACAGGCAGTAGCCACAAATTAATTGTACTGCTAGATCTACTATCAGGATTTGAAGAAGCAAAGTAAATATACAAAAACATTTTTGGAACAGAGTAGCTCTTCAGTATTTTAATCCAGTAAACTGAGATAAAAATGCATGCTGACTTTATCAGGCACATCATTCAAAGCATGCAACATGCTAGTAGGACCAAGGGCCAGTGGCCCTGCTAACATCAACCTTCTTATTTTCAAATTGTTTTGTTTAATGTTAGACAAATGAGTTGATCATTATAACCACCAATGAATGTGAGTCATAAGATCTGTGTCCAGAAAGTAAACACGTTGGCACACTGAGCCAATTAAAAATAGATTTTTAAACAAAACAGCTCAAAAATAGATTTTATTAACCTCAATTTTTTCCAAAAAAATATCTACTGATTAGTTACCCAACTTCATTTCATTCTTTACTGCTCACGCAAACAAATGCTCACTTACTTTCACAGAGAGAGAGAGAGAAATAAAATAATCAATTCCTGTAATAAATTATTTCCTGAAATAAAAGAGTCTGTGGGTAAAG
Organism: Scarus forsteni; assembly: GCA_036419115.1. Lineage (NCBI taxonomy): Eukaryota > Metazoa > Chordata > Actinopteri > Labriformes > Labridae > Scarus > Scarus forsteni. The sequence goes on along the minus strand of JAZDUH010000327.1, from coordinate 40,266,465 downwards.
TTTTTGTTACACTGTCTGAGGCATGTTGATTTAAAAGTACTTTGATTATTTTAGTTTTTTTAATCACATTTTTTTGTGCAGGGTCAGCTTTTGTGTTATATGTGACAACACATTGGGTCGAAATGTGTCCAAATCTTGACACAGGTGTGTCAAGGGTGTACAGAGCCCTCATGTTTCTTGCAAGGTTGTTCAGTTTGTAAATAAATATTTTTATTAGGCATGTTTGAATGTTAAATATGCTCATGAAAGTGTAAAACTGCATGCTCAAGATTTGACAGACATATGATGCCATAATGGACAGACATATGGACAGGGGTACAGACAGATGGATGGGCTGAAACATAATGCCTCCACCTTAAGCTGCCTCTGGCATGGAGGCATACAAAGATGAGACAAAATAAAACATAAACAAATTATCACTGAATCAGCTGATGCAGAGGGTGAGGATTTTTTTTTCTTATTTTCCAGATATTCAGAGACATGGATGAGAAGATACTTCTTATGACTTGGCAAGTAGATTTAATGAACTAGTTTGTTTTCTGCACTCATCCATCTCATCAGGGCAACCAAAATGAACACAATTTAGAGACTGGTGGTTAACTGGTGCACTGAGGCAGACCGATCTTAGTCTTCATGGACTAATGGTATACCTTTAAGATGTTTAAAGATGGTTCAAGTTCCAAAGTATGACTTTATTAAATAGGTTAATGCATTGATTAATTTAAAAGCAGTACACTGTAGATAAATATACAAAGCTGTTGAAAACATGAACTATGCTGAACTAACCAATAACGACACAGCAGATCAATCAGCCAATCAGAGCAGAGTAGGTTAATGTGGGCAGGGGACCTTAAAGAGACAGGAGCTCCTACAGACTGAGTGAGAAAAGAGGTGAGTACATTATTGGTGCATTACCTTTAGTAATCATCACAATTGACCCTTCACCAAGCCCTCCCACAAAAGAGACCAATTAAGCTTTCAGCAGAAGAGAAAATGCCCAAGTGGTGTGCATACAGGACCAGCAAGTCAGAGAAGTTTTGGGGGGGGGGGATTTTTTTTCCTTCCCCAAGCCCAAGACACAATAAGAAAGATACTGGTGGGAGACTGCATGAACATCTGAATCCCTCCAAAATCAACAAGAACAGCTGTTTCTTCCAGGTAAGGTGCTAACTAATTTGCTAACCATAGCTTTGAGTGTTATAAGGTACTGTTAGCAAACAAAAATGTCTCAATAGTTGGCAACTTCTGTTACACCTCAAACCACTTTGTAATATTGGAGCAAAAGAAACATGAGTAACAAATAGAAAAAAGTTCTGACATAGGCTACTAATATCTTTGAGCATTTTGAATGCCCTTGAAATGGGCAAACACAACAATAATGACAGCTAACTTAAGATAAATTTGAATGTAGACAATTTTTTATCATCTTATCATGCTGTAGAAGAACATTGTTCTTCTGTATGTGATTATTTTCAGGTGAAGTGTGAACACATGGGGTTCTAGATGCTTGCATTGAGATCTGTGCACTTTCCCCTCTATTTTAATGTCCTCTTCCATTGAACTTTGCCAACATTTGATTTGTTGAGTGTATCTTTAAAAAGCAGATTGAAGACCTTCTGGTCTGCTGATTTCTGGTATGAAGAATTTGGCCAGAAATGTCCAGATATTTCCGTTAAAACCTCCATGTTTCTCAGTCTAGGAGGGAAGGTTTGACAGGTGTAGTAACAGTAACAAGGTGGTGACGGGTCAGTTGAAGACATGAACTTAAGTTAAGGCCAAATATGACCTCTTTAAAGCTTTTATTGGGTCATTTTTGTAATGGAGGCTATGGTGTTATCATACATTTTACTCACCATGTCAGAGGGGCCCCATTGCATCTTATTGGGTTTAAAATCCTGGAGACACCCCTGCTGCCGCATGAGCACATAAACACGTAAACACAGATAAGACCCACCATCTGCAGCCCCACAGTCATTATTACACACTCTCTATATACACAGAGCGGAGGGCAGTGCTGACTAATAGAGGCTCTCTATGCGGCCTGCAAACATAAGCGCCTTATCAGTGATGAATTCCACCACACCTACCCACCTTGACAGCGGTCCAAGCGTCAGCCTCCCCGTCTGCTATCTGCCCTCTGCAGCCCTGCTCCTGGGCTGTTTGGGAATGAGTGGCAGGTGTGTGTAAACGCTGGTGCCGATATGTCACCGGCACCAATCTGCAGTCCCCGGGGAATCTACGGGGAGTTCAGCCTGAGTATCACACCACGGAGAAAACAATTTCTGCTGCCAATACTCCAGCGCAGATGAGAAATGTTTTAATATTTGCAGCTGCTTTATGGCCGCGGCGGTGACAGTGATGGAGAAAATGTCAGCTTTTTCCACCCTTAAATGCCACTCTTTGTCTCAGTCTGTTTCTTTTCATTGATCTCTGCCTCTGCTCTGAATCAATAAGGTCCACCAAACAGCCGCTTGTCTGAGAATGCATTGCCTCACCCCCCCAGAAACCTTTCAGCAACTCAGGATTTCACACTTTACTTTCTTTGCCTAATTAGTTATCCAATACTGGCCCAGCCTGTGTACGAAAACATGTACAAAGGAGAAACAGCAGTGTAATTCCACAGCTTATTTAGATGTCAATCACTGAAAAGAATGCAACTCCCCCACCAGTAGAGAATAAGCTGATGCAGACATTGTGTTGGGGTGAATTTGTAAGCTCGCTTAACTTCCTTTGTCTCTCACTTGTAGTTTTTGTCTGTTGTGTAACCGCAGAAACATTTACCCTGATAATAGCAGCAGAGAAAAAGACAACAATACCTCCCTTCTTCTTCCCTGCAGCTACTCCAAAGCTTGGCAGAGTCTTGTCGATAGTAACTGACCCAAACATGCACCCTCTCGGGGTGAAGGGTAATTCAGTCAGAATGGACACTCAGCTGCAGTCGCTCTCAGCTCTTTCCTCTGGTGCTGCTGTGGAGAGGACAAACAATGGAGATAAAGCAGAGAGGCAGAGAGTTTAAGGCTTGAGCCCGATGGTGGATGTTCTCTATCGACCGAGGCCCTCAGGAGCCGACTGCTGCCGGAGTCTGTGTCAAATCTCATCGAAGAGCTGTGATGTCACTGAGACAGTCAAGATTTTAATCCTCAATGCTTTTTTATTCAGCACAATTAAAGGAAACTTGTTTTTTAATGATCAGCTGTGGGCCTGATTTTGAGCTAGATAAAAAGCTAAATAAATACATTTGTTGATTTATGATGTTCACTTACATTTTTAATTATATGATATTAGTTCAATAATTGTGCATAAAACACATTTTTTGAATACAGTATGTGTGTAAAATCTATCACCAGCGGGCTATCAACCAAAATAAAGATAGTTAAAAGATGAAGAGTTGTTTGTTTAACTCCAAAAGTCAGGAATGGATTTTGATGTCATTTTCAGCTTGCACAAGGAAGAAGTATTTAAGTTTAAGTGGTGATCTGAATCTTAATTACCTGACATCTCAGATGGTCCTTAAATATACATTATACAGAATATATTTCACCAGTCCATATGGGTAACAGCCTATAAAAACGGTTCAGGAAGAGCAGGGCATGTAAACAACATCTTGCAGGTGATTGGCTCATCATTCCATCAATCACATTCATTATGAGCATGCAGACTAATATGAAATAAAGTTTGCATTGAATTTGAAATAAAAATCCACCAGGAAACACTCGCAGTGTTTTCATTTCATTTGGATTGAGTGCAGTTGTTTGATTACAAACTCTAATGGCTGGATACAAGATGTTTCCTAGTTCCTCTGTTGCAATAGTTTCAGTATCAAAATCTGCTGGTAATAGCTATTACATTAAATGAAATCCTGGTAACATGACAACCAGAGATGCCCCTTAGAAAGACACAGAATGATGTTACAACAAATGGATTTTTTAGGCTTTTATGTCAATATTTAGTCTGAAGACTGAAAGATTTAGATTAAAATGAGTGGAACAAAAGGTCCATTTAGTGAGTGGTTGATTCTGGGGTCATTCAGGGGACGTCAGGCAGAGTGATGATATAATATAACGCATCACTTCCCTTACATGTCGACAGGGCAGACAATTAAAGGTTTGTTCTCTCAAAATGTCTTCCATTCCTGAGGGTTGGAGGAGGAGCATGAAACGTATCCCTCCTGAGATTCTCAATCTATTGTCTCTATAGACACGTGTCGATATACACACTGTGGTTCATACTGTACTGTAAACCACAGAAGCACAGGAGAATTCATCAGCTTACATAAGAACACATACAGTAAATCTGGAGATTCATCTTTCATGAGGCGAGGAAACAGATGTACAATACCTGGAAGCACCAAACTCTATACATACTGCAGGCTGTTACAGGTTAATGTTTAAAGCAAACACAACACTTAAAGGCTTTACAGCAGCTTGCTTTAACAATCACATGTTTTCCCTCTGGTCCACTACACTAAAATCAATCAATGTTTACAACATGAGCAGCTGTCACACAAATCCTGTTGCTGACCTTTCATGTTAACCAGACAGCCGGTGTAGCAGACAGGTTAGTCCCCTACTGTACCTGTACAGAGGAGGAATTAAAGGTATTAAATGTTATATGACCATTAACAGCAAGGTACACAAACCTTTGTGCAGTTAAAGAATCATTACACATTTATGTTATACTCTCAGGGTTCTTTTACCTCTAAAGCCTGTTTGTCTTTTAGTCGGGGGGGATAAAATGTAAATTTCTTGACATCAGTTTATTTTCTGTTCACATTGTAATATTTTAAAATAGGCAAAAGCAAATATGTTGAAGGACTGTCCATTTTAAGTACTTTAACTGGAGATAATCCTAATGCAATAAGGAAGACCGAGGACAAGTGTAACATGGAACATTTATAACACTTTCAATTCTTCCAATAAGAAGCAAGTTTCCATGTTGACGTTAAGGCTGCAAATGCTTAATAGTGCACTCTGTTTAGTTCTTTTTTTTTTTTAAAAATTAGCTTTTTGAGATAGTGTGAAAAAGTGTCACAGTTGCCCTGATCATCTCAAGTTAAGGGCTGAAATCTTTAAGCCAATAAATACTCAATTTTTAACACCTGAACACTGAAAATTATGCAAGAGACTGTTAAGGTGACAGGTTTATTTTCAACCTTAAATTTGGATTTCACCTGCCTAAGTGGTTACTTAGATGAACAAAAAAAGAAAGATGTTGACATTGGGTCTTTCAGGAATAAATTTTGTGCATGTATTTGTGTGTTCAAATAGGCCATATTGATTTCAAAATACAGACCTGAAAGCCTTGAGAGGAGAGCAGGCTTGTTTCCACAATGTGTTTCAACCTTCTTGATCCATGACCAACCACAGGGGATGTTTCTGAAAGTGCTGTCTTCCTGTCCACAAAACGAGTAGCTAAATTCCCAGAAAAGTCAGAAGTAGAAATGCACCCATTTGATGATCAACAACATCCTTCAGAGCCTCACATGGAGAGTTTTTACCATGATGCCTGGTTGATGTTCCCTCTGTTGCTGAACCTTCCTGGTTTTACTCATCTTCTCTCCCAGAATGACAAGGCCCATTCCTCCTCTGTCCCCAGTCTGTTCTTTCTCTTGTGGGTGCTCTGGTAGTTTTTCCTTGAGGTTCATATTTTCTCTGATGAAAATCACATTCAATGTCTGCTACTAAGCCAGAAAAACACCTGCAAGCATTTGTGCTAACTGTGATGTGTGGGTGACTATGTTCACAAAATGAAAAGCATCAGAAAGATTTTACCTGGACTTATCAGATCATTAAACATCTCCAGTGACATTCTGGCAGGTTTTACTCAATGTGGTTTTGTTCCTAAACACTAAACTAACTGTACAGAGGTGCTCTGATGCAGATGTGCAGTAGGGGAGAGCAGGGTAAACTGAGCCAGTGCGTTGACCCACCCCCTGTTTCGGGAAACAGTAAACAGTTCTTGTCATGTGGCCCTAAATTCAGAAAGCCCCTTTCATTTCTCACTGCCTCTGTTGAAGAGGAGCACCTGGCATGAACGTTTGGTACTTTTTAACACAAAAAACTCTTTTTTGAGTGTCAGAGTAAATTTTCAGCATGCCAGGTATATTGAGCTTTTTATCAAATCCAATTATCCAGGTCTAAAATGGTGTGCTATACATATTTTTTATTTACCAGTGTATAAACCTATGTGAGGCATTTGGCCAAAGATTAGCCTGAAGAGCAAAGCTAGCAACATTTTTTCCAAAATGTTGGCTATGGGGCAAAGTGAGCCACATGTAGTGGGGTAAATTGAGCCATTGGTTCCTTTTATATCACCAAAAGTTGAAAAGTTATATTAATGTGCTGAATCCTAAAATACTTTTTAATGTTATGTTAACCAACTGACTTGTCTGATAAAATGTTAATCAGAAGAAAATCATGCTAAGAGTAAAAAGAGGAAAACCAACTGGAGCTGAACACCACTTGCTGAGACTAAGAAAGTAAAGAAGGAAGTTTTGAGAGAAAAGATGATCAGATCCTTTGCAAAGAAGTGAAATATTGACAGGTAAACCCTGCAAAGGTAAATGAAGAAGAGGGATGTTTGAACTTGCTTGCTTTAGCAAGTCTGAACTTGTAAAACTTTGAAGCATATAAGTAAATGTAACTGTTCTAGAAGCAATAATATTTTTCTTTCTGCCAAGAACTGATTTTGTTTTTGTTTGTTGTTCAAAGCTTGGCTAGCTCTCATTTTACTTTATATGATTATCTAATTTCCCAAAAAGTTGCAAAATGTGTCTATTTATGGCATTAAAAATGTTAAATTACTGATTTTTTTTTTCTGGGTTGTTTAAGTTAGGTTTAAAAAATAAATGTGACTATTTGTGAAGTGAACAATCTCTTGTGAACTGACTCTTTTGACAACAAGACATTATCTTTTAATAATTCTCAGATTTAAAGTTATGAAGTCACATGGCTCAACTTACCTACGGAATTAATAACAATAATAATGATAAACTTTATTTGTATAGCACTTTGAAAAACATTGGTTTACAAATTGCTTTGACAGCAGGCAGGAACTTGGCTTAACTTACCCCTGACCTGGGGCAAGTTGAGCCACAGGAGTACTTTATTTTGAAAGGCCACAGTTTCCAGGTTCTTAGTCATTGACCTGTCCGTACAATTTCAGTTCATAGCAAACATTGTTAAATAAGAGTTGATGTTGTAATTTTACCTCTGTTGCATTTTTCCTTGCTTCAGTGACAACAAAAGTAAAAAATGGCTCATCTTACCCCACTCTCCCCTAATGTTATCTTCCTCTTTTGTCTATGAAGTCATCCTCATAACTGTTCATGCTCAGTGCTGATGGGCTGTTACGTCACAGTTCCTGGCAAATTTGTTGCAGAAGTTAAATTGTTTGATTTCAACCATTAGAGACTTTGAAAACTTGTCGCAGCTCTTGAGAGTTTTGAGACTCTCTTTATATTTGACTTTACAGACTTGTCTATCTTTGTTGTCCAGTCCTGCCATACTGATTAGACAGTCAGTAATGCCAGTCTGCCACATTATTTATGGGCCATAGGATCTTAAACAGTATACAGACGCAATCAGATAGCAAATAGTTTTTATATCCTCAATATTTTAATAAGTCTAAATGCTCAGTTCCTATTAGCCACATGATTACTGCTGCTACCATGCCAAGCAGAGCTAAACTAGACTTTGCTTCAAATAGTCATTTTAGTTTGACATAGACATTAGCTGAAAGTGATTCAAAATAACCACAAATACACAAACTCAACATGAAGGAATCGTGTTGAAACCCAGAGTAAGAGACACTGATGATGTTTGTACCTGAGGTCTACAGGTCTCCTCAGTGAAGGTGCTGCAGCCTGTCAAAGCAGAGCAACGTCAGGTGACAACATCACGCCTCCTCAGACTCACACATACATACACACACATGTCCCAGTAATGTCTAACCACGGGCCGCAGTGTGTCCCTCCATCACAGCTGAGTCCAAACAACAGCCTGCTGCTGTCACTGTCTGTTAAGGTGTCTGCACATAAACACCTGCATGAATCGCATCCAGGCCTCACTCACAGCTGAGCCGCCATCTTAGAAGCTTTGTTTCAGGAGGAAATAAATCTCTGTCAAACTAACATGAATGATTTTGAGCACCTAAAGCTAGTGAGACACGTATTTTAATAGCCAAAATACTCATTTAATCAATGAGGTTTTTATTTGCTACTAAAAGAAATACAAAAATGGTCATAATACATTTTAAATAATACAAACTGGGATATATTTAAATTTGCTGTGTTCGAAGCTGTTCCCTTTCATGGATAGTGCACTATATAGTGTGTTTTCCATTCAGTAGTGTTGTTCGAATTCTTAGTGGTCAGTTTCATTCACTAACTATTGCACAATAACTTATACACAATGCATAGCAAATGAGAGTGTGCATACAATGCACTTGTAAACAACGTTTATCATTTTTTCTACACATATACATGTAACTACTTACCGCTTGATGTTTGCTGCCATCGTGTCTCCGAGGCAACCTGAAGTGACGTGACATTGGCTGTGTGGCTGCAGTTCTTTTATATTGAAGTAACATTGTGCCCCATTCATCTATTATATATGCAGAAAGCTGTACCAGTGGAAACATTTAATTGTAAGGTTAGTTAAGATTATTATCTAATGCTTTCAGACAACATTGTCACCTCCAAAAACACTGTATATATCAGTGAGAAATGAACGAGAGAAGGAGGAGAGCAAAATGACGAGTACACGGTGATTGATTTTTCTAAACGGTTATGATTTGTTATCCGTGTACCCGTTTAGATGCTGACACCCCTATGATGCACCCTGTATTGTACTCCCATACACTATAATGCAATAGATTATTCCATTTATTACTTATTCCAGAGTAGTGTAAGAAAAAAGAAGAAGAAGAGAAAGGAGGATGCAAAAGCACAAATTGGTTCTGCTTTCATTTATAAATGTAAGCAATGTCACATTATCTTTAACACATCCGTAGCATAGCTTTTCTACATCGTTTAACTGTTGTAAACAGCTGCAGAATTTGATACTTTCCTCCTGAGTTCCCAGTTTGTTTATGTGATGCTTGGCACCTGCATTTCCACCATAAGAATAACCAGCTCATCTACTGACACTTCTATGTTTAGAAAATTTCAGAGTATTGTCCGAAATCTCGTTTGGTCATCCCCTATGTAGTTCACTTTTTCATTGACACCACTTCAAGAATAGTTAGTGAGTGAATGAGTGGACTGTTTCTTACAAAGCTATTGTTTAACTTGTGCATTCTTGAAGATATTTGTTTTCTAACAATGTTGATTGTGGAGAAATGAGATGCATTTATTTATAGCCTTACACAGCAGCTGGACCTGCCTGTTTCAGTGTTTGTAATCAGGCAGATCCATCTTGCTAAACTTGTCAAAACAATCTACAGCAATTGTGAGTGGCCAAAAGCAGCATGGCCCATTCGGAGTCCTTTAAAGCAGAAAGAGGTGGGAGCTACGACCAATACAACAGCAGGGAGTGACTGCTCTTACAGAGATTAGCACAGATTCTAAAAGCTTGAGCTTTATCAGATTTAGACCACATTTTGTTACCAAATTAAAGACAAACAACAACAGTTAAACTATTATTCAATGGAAAGGATGTTATCACTTCACCTCCAACATGTATTAGCGAGAGTTTGTTCTACTGAGTGTCTCATGTTATGTACTATACATAGTGGCAGTTGTGCCTGACTACCACATTACCAGATTGGCTTGTAGTAATTAAGATTGATGGAACGACTGTCAAATCACCTGCCTGATATGCTTTCGAAAGGTTCTGCCCATTCCTAAATACTTGTATGGGCTGCTGCCTGGATGGGCCAGTGAAATATGTTGAATGGTCCATCTGGTGTGCCAGGTTAATTACTTTAGCCATTTTAAAGAAGTTCAGATCAAGGTCAAGGACCTAATTTAAGTGATTTCTGTATTTCTATTTGTCACTATATTTGTCTGTTTGCCAAATATGCCATTTTTCAGTGAAACATAATCTTTCATAGAGAATAGAGAGAGTGACCATTTGAGCAAAGTAAGAATTCAATACCATTTGCATTCTTGGATAATACTTTCATTTAAGTAGGACAAACATTATCCTTTGGCAACAACGTCTATTCAAATCACTCTTAAAGGTGTAGTCAGCGATGTGGGAGAAAACAAGTGGAGTGGTTGTTGATAAACGAATTTAGATCCGCCTCTTCCTGCATACCTCACCCCTGGCTCCACCCCCGAAAGCTGATGGACGTGCATCGTCATGGAAACGGCCGTAGAAACTGCGTAGCTAACCAATGTAGCTAAGGTAACCCCGACTCGTCAGACAACTCGACTGCTGTTATTGATAACATCACAACAACAGTACATTCTGGCAGATTAGACAATAAGATGAATGTCTGACAGCTGTTACTGTTATGTGAAGCACCACAAAGCTAATGAGCTTACCTATCCAGCAGAAAAACGGTGACATCCGTTTTCAGGTCGTTCAGTTCGCAGAGTTCCCTCCACCGTCGGAAAGCAACACCAATGTTGACCCGGGTCTTCGCTCTTTCATGGTCATAGCCCTTCTTTTTCACTTTTCACTCCTCTGACCTTTTTCTTTTTGACTGTTTTTCAGCCATTGCTACTGCACCTATTGTATCTCTCTCTTACGCTAACAGCGCACACTACGCAACCTACTACTCCCCCTCCCCTCTCTGTCTGATCTGCGCATGAGTATGATCGCCCCCTGGGTGTGGGGGGGTGTACCCTGTTTTGCCGGCTTGGCTCTATTCACAGTATTTACCTGCTGAAATTCAGAGCCAAGGCTGTGTATTGAAAACAGACTTTTTTTCAACATGTTGTCAGTGGTGACATCTTGTGGATGGAGAGGAAAATTCTGTGATTTTGACAAATACTGCATTAGATTAGAAGATCAGAAGATCGCTGACTACACCTTTAACTTAAACAAAAGTTTTGTTCAGATTTTGAAAATAATAATAAAAACAATAATAATAATAATAATAATAACAAATATTTTTCACAATTTGGATACAGTTTGGATATGCAACCCTCACAAGGGTTGCATATAGGCTGGGTTACCTTAACATCTACCTCTGACCTTCAAAATGTTTGTGATATAGCTTTTGGTCAGGATGGACATTCGTGCAAAGCCTGAAAAACTCCCTTTAAGTGTTGATAAGAAATGATAATGAAGACCAACCCTTGACTTATGACCTCAGAGATGAAACCAAATAAGCAATAAGTCGTGATGTTAAGATGTTGATGTCTCATAATGGGTGATGCCATATTGCACGTCAAGGTCTTATTGAGGCAGGATACCAAAAGGGATTCCTCATGGACATGCAGCCATGTCAATCATGTCCTGTTTAAACCAGACTTTTTGACTACATTCACACTGCAGTCAAAAGTGACCTGACTCTGATTTTTTGGCTCAAATGTGACAATATGAACAGCACAAATCGCATTGAATCTGACATTTTCAAACCAGATTCAGGCCACTCAGACTGCATCCAATGCGATTTTGACGTCATTAGAGCAGCAGTTCACCTCTGGACAAATGTTTTCAAAGTCACTTCTTAGACAAAACATAATCAGAGGCTAATATAGACATGAATATTAAAAAGTTTATGCATTTTTTTCTAAAATAAAGAGTTTTAGTTATTTTTCCATCTACAAGCATGACTAAACAATGCACATGGGGGGAGTGATGAGAGAAAGTGAGCAAGCACTGGGGCGATTGACTGGCATCTCCATTACACGCACAATAAATAAAACAACGATAAATGTGAATGAAGCATACGTTTGTATTATATCTGATAAACTTAGTTTATTAACACTGCACTGACTTTTTGAATGGATTTATCGGGCTAAAATAACAGTTTACAGGACGCGGAGACACTGATGATCCATTGCTGTCCATCTCATTCATGCGCATTTACGCACTGCTGTATGTTTCTATGAGACAACATCAGTCAGTGAACAGTCTGCTCCTGTCTGATCTGCTGTCAGACAAACTAAGAAACATCAGAAAAGACGACAAAACTAAGTTTTTGCCTCTTTGTTCACCTGTTCGTGGTTGTGGCTCTGAGCTGTTTGGCTCTCTGTCATCAGCAGGGGTCGGCAAGAAAGAGCATCCGCCTTTAAGTTCATAAGAAATAAAATATAACCATAATTACTTTGATAAGAGCTCACTTAAGGTGAGCTGCTGTTAACATCAGGTTCTGCGTTATGGGAACAAACTCATCTCTCTCTGTTTGTTGCTCCGCATCACACCGTGCTGTGGCTGATGTCATTTATGCTCAACTGAGCACGTGTGCCACTTATGAAGTGTGAGCTGTTCACATCACAGTCTGCAGTCAGGCCACATTTGCAGGCGTAATCTGAACAGCCAAACAAAAAATCGGATTTTGCTATTATAAGACAAACTGGCCTTGAGTTTTGACCTTTGAAATAAAAAAATGTAGGTAGTTTGGTTTGGACCCAGAGAGGACATAGCCATAGGTATGTCCAAACTGTACAGGAAATCTCTCACAGCCGTCAAGAGATGATCAACGACGTTTATGATCTTGACCTTTGAGGTTGAAAACTGTTTTTAATGATCCAAGTTGTTCTGAAAGTCCCTGGAAATTTAACTTTCACATGAAAGCCTGTGAAGATTTTTTTTTGTAGCAAACCAGGGAGGATGATTCAGGGGTTTTACCATGAACAGATGAACACCCACAGACGTGCCGAGTCAGATTATGACCAAATATAGTTGTGACCTCTGTCTTCAGATGTCTCTTTCAGCCTCATAATGTTTAACTTTAAAAACATGATCATCTTCTTTTAAAGAGCAGAAAGAACAGAAAAGAAAACAAAAGCACTCTTGATAATCTGAATTGGCTTTAAATCACATTTGAGCGACACAGCCAGTTAGAATATAGAAGTGAACGGCATGTTTCCCCTCTCACACATCTTCATAGTACTCTGCCTAATCCTCTTCTCCACAGTCTGCTCTGAAAAAGGCCTTTCACTCTGTGGCCTGAGGGACACGAATAACTGTTGATACAGAGGCCGTTTCATAAACTCAGAGCACTGTAATCACACTATGACAGATGCAGGCCTACAACATATACAACACACACATGTACACCCATACACACACACAGTCTCACTCACATTAACCCTGTCTTTCTTTTCCCAGTGACTCACTGCTCATATCAGCATAATGGCCGCAGACTGATCTGGCCCACAGGGGCTGAGGGTTGAAGCAACACTGAAGTCTGAATAAACAATGAGTGACGTGTAAGTGCGGCTGGATGTGCTCGTAAACTGGGCTGTGTTTCAGGAAATAAAAAAAAAAGATATTTCACAGATACAGTATCTTACATCCTCTATTATTATTTGATTCAGTTGATTTTAAAACTGAGCTGTAGAGATTAAAAAAGATGAACAGATGGACTGTAGAGATAAAACAGTGTTCCTTTTGATGATATTTTATCTCTGGTCAATTTGTTTTTTAATTCCATGAAGACAGCATTAAAAGTTTTATTTCAAGTAAATCTTTCAAAGTTGTTAATACAACATGCAGGGAAACTAAAAGATCCCGAAAACCCACATGTAGCACTCAGAGTCATGTTGATATCATTATTAGTTAGACAGAAAATATTGTTCACTAATCGTGGTAATAATAATAATAATATTAACTCGAATTTATATAGCACCTTTCAAAAAACCCAAGGTGCTTGACAAACAGAAATAAACACATTAATGGCCAAAAGCCTCCATGAAAAAGTGTCTCTTCAGAGCAGACTTAAATGAGTGCAGTGTTTGTAACTGACGAATAGCCAAGGGGAGAGAGTTCCAGAGGGTTGGAGCAGCCACACTGAAAGCTCTGTCTCCAAGGGTCCGTTTTGTGTTTGTGGGTACTGAGAGGAGCCCGAGGTCTGCAGATCTCAGGTTCCGCTCCAGGGAGTAGTCCTTGAGGAGATCTGACAGGTACTGTGGGGTTAGGGCATGGAGAGCTTTATAGGTGAGGATGAGCAGTTTGTATTTAATGTGGAACTTGACAGGGAGCCAGTGGAGGCGTTTGAGGGTGGGGGTGATGTGCTGCCAGGGTTTGGTGCGAGGGAGTGGTAGCCTGGATCAACACCAAAATCTAATCATTTTTAAGTTGGGCCATTTCCAACATCCCAAGTAAAAATCAGTCCGGTAGTTTTTGCATAATCTTGCAAACAAACAAAGAAATAGAAAAAACAAAAAAAACAAACGGCAGCAAAACACATAACGTCCTTGGTGGAGGTAAATATTGGCCTGGGTATATTTAACATGTAAAAACCCCTCCATTTCTGGCCCCAATTTGATCAGGAATTTTGGTCTCTAAATTATAACAGGTATATAAGTCACAGCCTTCTCAGGATGTGCAAGAGGCCTCAGCTTCTCATTTCTGTCTTCTAATGTTTATGTAGGCTGCACCAACATGGCAGGGTACTCAAGTGGAAGAGAAAAAAACTCCTCAAAATAGCAAAACATAGACACACTCCAAACCACCCTGTGCTCAAATGCTTTTAGACTAGTTGCTTCACACTATCCTAATAAAGCCCAAAGAGTCCAACATCATGTGGCCATGACTTGGTGCTCATTCAAATTGAACTGATTCTACAAACGAAAGGAAACTGTGGTGAGTTTATTGTTAAATTCAGGAGCTGAAATTGAACCACAGCCACTTCAGGACCGACTGTTCACACCAGTAGAAACTTTAGTTCACCATCATCTCAGTGCAGCTCTTTCATTTCTATAATTAACGTCCAGATTGGCTGTTTAGTACTTGAATCATCTCTGTTATCATTTTCCTGATAAAACAGGGTCTTGAAGGGAAAGACACTAACTTCCAGACAAGACTCCGCTCTTTTCTCCTAACTTAAAAATTTCTGTTATTGCAGGAAATTATGAACGAGCGACATTTGACCAGGTGCAGAACAATAGCTCAGACCTAACCTTTTGCCCTGTGCTAAGTGGCAGCATCCTGCTATAGATTCAGAGACGATGAAGCATGAATAGTAATTGTTTACCTGCAGTTGGTACAATGTCAACAGACTAA
Organism: Scarus forsteni; assembly: GCA_036419115.1. NCBI lineage: Eukaryota > Metazoa > Chordata > Actinopteri > Labriformes > Labridae > Scarus > Scarus forsteni. Next base: position 40,251,340 of record JAZDUH010000327.1, on the reverse strand, counting down.
TCCATCACACTGAGCCCGTCGTCTTATTTATAGACAGCAGGAATAAATCAGGCGAGTGGATGAAAGTTGAAAAGACAAACACAAGGACACAAATAGGAGTCTCATAGATGATCCTTTAAACATTTTTAATCAAGATGTCAGCAGCAGCAGAGATGAATGAAGCATCCATCCATCTGTAATTAAACTTGTGCATCATCCTAATGTAGATATAATGTGATAAACAGCCTGACGCTGATATACTGATACCAATAATGCAGTGAGTGATCTGAGCTTCATCAGCGCTTCAAGTTTGCTTTGTACCACTGAAGCTAAATAATGTCAGTCTGATTGGCATTATGGGATTACATTGTTAAACTTCCTGCTGAATGATATGTTGGCTGTAATTTAATGTTTCAGAATAGATCATTTTAGTTTTTTCAAAACAAAATTAACTTTCTGATTAAAGTCAAAACCACCAGATACAATAAAAATGATTGAAAGTTACAACGAAAAGTACTTTAAGTGTGTTATTCACTTACTAAATGAAAATAAGCTCAGACGTGAAATCTGAAATATAAGGTTATCTCCAGTTCTCTCAATAATGCTGAATGAATCAAACTTGATAAACCATTCTTTCTAAGACCTTCATGTGCTTTAAGTCTTTCCTTAAAGACTGATTAATGTTTCCGTAAGTCTTCATTGAGTCAATTTTCAAATAATTCACGAGTTCGCAGAAAGTTCCAGGCCCCATTACAACCATAACAAAGTGCCCATATTGTGGTTTTTATACAACAGTGGTTTTATTAGCAGCTTCACACAAACAGCTTGTTCTCTTGACCCCTCCACCCTCCCCACCCCATCCCTATTAGACCTGAAGTGTTACGTCCCACCACTGTTTCAATCAAGCCCACTGGCTTGTGTCAACATGGCACTGAACAGCTGAACAAGACAGTAACCATGAAGTAGAGCACTCAACCAGCTGGAAGTTCAAGGCAGTTCTGACATTCTTAGATAAGTAATCATCAAATTATGCCTTGGATATAAAATGCCCTATTTTGATCCATTTGTTAAAGCTAGGGTTGGCAATTTTGGAAAACTAGCATGAATTTGAATGTAGCATCTCCTCAGGACTCTGTCTAGCCCCTCCCACCCCTCTTATGAAATTTTTAATACAAGACAGCGTTTATTCAGTTGTCCATTACTGTTTTTTGATAAAGTCCCCTAAAGTCTCCTAAAGACCATAGCTTTAAGAACCATGGTCTACGATTTGGAAGCTTGGTACATCTTAATAGCACCATTTATAAGGCTCACCTGTACATGAGCGTTTATAACGCCGGGAAAGATAAATCCTCGTCCACAATCAGCTCTGCTCTGGCGATGCCAGACCCGCTTCGCCGCTGGTCCAATTGAAATGGCTACTGCTGTGTGTTACAAGGGGGATGACTGTCGTGTTTGTTACTTTCAGTTGAGCTGAGTTGTTTTTGGTTGTTGTTGCTGCTGATATTATATATGCCAGGCTTGTTGCTCTATCAGAGGGGGCGTGTTGTTAGGAGGCGACACGAGCTGGGGGGCGGGATCTTGGAACACTGAGGGGAGGGGTGAGTGAAGGGGGGGCAGGCTGCGTTTTTCAAATCTGTCTCAACAGCCAAACTGGTTTTCAGATCGTAGACCCCAGCTTTAATGTCTTTGTCTGTTTGTGTATTTTTGTGTGTTAAATGTGGATGGGGAGGATGGATAGTTTTGCTTCTTTATCGTATTCACTTCTTTGTTTTTTTTCATGTAAACCACTTTTTAATGACTGGTGCTGTACAAACAATGTTTGATTGACTGGTTTGTTAAGTTTTACTTTTGAGTAAACATTTTGACAAAAGAAATGACTGATAAAAGATTAAGGGCTCATATATTAAATTTAGTACAATTAAAACTTGCACAATCAATGAGTACGTCAACCATCAGTGTGTTTTCTCCACCTTCAAAGGAACACTGACTCTTATGATCATCATTTCACTGGAAATCAGCCTCATAAAAAGTTTCAGAGCACTCACGAGTTGTCATTTAAGTGCTGCAATGTGATCTCTCTCTCTCTGACACTTCCATGCTGTCATTTCTCATGAAGCAGACAACTCTCCGTCATGTTCTGGGAAATTCCCCCTCATTTGTTTATACTCAAGAGATAACGAAACATTTGGAGAACTTATGAGGAAATTGAGCTTGCATCAATATTCCCCTCCTGAGCCGGGTTTTGAAACGTTTGAGAAATGCTGTGTGTCACTCTCTCCCTGTCTCCCACACACTGCGGGACGAGCTGTCAGAGGACGTGTTCTCTCTCTCAGGGAGCGCTTATTCAGACACAACACCTTCAGACATTCAGACGTACAGTGTGACGGCTGGAGCAGGAACACAAAGAGACAAGAAAACAAACCAAAAAAACACTTTTAATCTGTGCCAAATGTTTTTCCTTCACTCTGAGAGATTTAAGCTGATGGGCCTCATTCTATCTGCTCCAAAAAATCCTGAAACAACAGAAGACTGCAGAAGTATTATACTCGAGTAAAAGTACAGTTACTTTTATACATTTCTTTTTAAAGGGTTAGTTCAGTTTTTTAAGTGGGGTTTCCAGAGGCCCATGGCATTATAAAATATCAGTGCCCATAGAGAAACTTTTAAGCTTTATCTCTCCGGGGAGATATCTGGGGCAGACCCGAGATGGTACATAGCACTACATGGTGCTTCCAAAAGCCTCATATTTAAGCAAATATAGGCTAAAACTACTCATGATGGCTCGACGATACAACACAGTAAGATTCTTTACAGTGGTTACATTTCCCTCAACAAAGCCCCTGTGTTGAAGGGCTTTAATATCTGGTTCGTATTTATCCATATTTTGTGGGACATTCCAGAAGTTTTCTCTCAATGAAAAGCCTACAGGATTTTTTACTGTGGTCATGGATTATTACTAATAATGCCTGTTGTGAGCAAAAATGTATGAAACAAACAGGTTTTGTTAATCAAGATAACCATTACAAACCTTTTTTTGCAAGGAAACTACAACATTAGAGTATGACTAAGGCCCCATCCACAAGAAGACAAAACGCTTAACAGTTTCAAAAACGACATTCATAAAGATGAAGGCGTCTCAGAAAATGTGTGCGTCTACATGAATGCACTCGATACACATGAAGACACTGTAAAACACATGCCAGAGCTCTAGGGGCGCTGTAACAATATGACGGAAACAAGCAGAAACAGACTAAAAAAACAGTGGGCATGAGCACTCACAGCAAAAGTTGTAAACACAGATTGTGATAAAGTGATCATGAAGTGCCGTAATGTGTCCTTGATAATAGTTTGTTCAACTCGGTGGTGATTGAGAAGAAGGAGATTTTGCTGCAACAGGGAGGGTCACTAGCTTCATCAGCACATATGCTTCACGTATGCCGCTTTTTTGTTGTCGTTGCTGCGTGTGGCGCATGCGTGTCGATAAAGATATGAAACTATGACGTAAGCGTATCTGAAAACTTGCTGAGAGCCAGTAATCACGGAGCTGCGTAGGGCATTTCAAAATCTTTCCACTCTAGAACCGGGTTTCAAAAATGGTCGTTTACAGACCCCCAAAATGCCGTCTTCGTATGGATGATACACAGATTTGACAAAAAACATATGCGTTTAGATCTTGGTTTGTCTTTGTGTGGATGGGGCCTGAGAAGCAGCAACCAAACATCTTGTGCAAATGACTTGATCAGGTTGGTGCCAATGGCTGTGGCAGTGGTGTATGTGTATATATCATTGTTACCTCCGCCCAAGGAGGTTATGTTTTTGCTGGCATATATTTGTTTGTTAGTTTGTTTGTTTTTCTGTTTGTTAACAAGATTACAGAAAAATTACAGGATGGATTTACATGAAAATGGTGTGGTTATTTTCTTAAACCTAATTTTTAAATAAAAAAAAATAGGTTAACATTGGGTGAAAGTTATAAAAAATATTTCTCTGTCATTTTTAATGGATTCACTTCCAATTTGACAGGATAATATGGGGTTTATGTCTCTGTTATCAAGGTGAATTTCATCTGGATCTAATCCAGAATTATGTAACAAAACATTTATCGTTATACAGAGCCCCTAAGGTGCCACAGAGAAAAAAAAAATACATCGTGTGCATGAGATACTAAAACGTGGGCATGATATATTACAACATGAGCTCGAAATACTTACCCGTGCGCACGTTTTAAAAGGTAGTGATAAATAGCCTAAGGGATTGTTTATACCCTGCACTCCTACATTCACAGACACAGCTAACGTTGGCTGGTAACTGGGATGCTTCAATTGAGCCCGGCTGTCTTCTTCTTCTTGGTTTGTAATGGCAGCTGATGACAATATACTATGGGGCATTACCGCCATCTACTGATGAGCCCAGCTGTCTGTTGCCGCTTGCCTGTATAATTAAATTGAGCGTTTTATCTTAAACGTGCGCACGTTTTAATATATCGTGTGCAGATGTTAATATACCATGCACACGTTTTATTTTTTTTTTCTCTGTGGCACCTTAGGGGCTCCGTATCTTCATATAGATCTTTACATATATCTTGATAACAACTTCCGTGTATGTGCTAGGTTTGGTCAAGATCCTGGCGCTATTGCAGATCTTGTGATCCAGAGTTGTATCTTTTACAGGGGTTGTGGAAAAGTCACTGCTGGAATGAGCTGCTTGGCAGAGGTCTTCGCACTGTTTTTCTAGTGAAAATAAGTAAAAGTGTTACTTGTACAAATGAGTAAGTTAATGTATTCTTTCTTTTTAAGGTGTGATGAGTTGAAGTTACTTATTACAATTTCAAAGTATCTTGGTCATCATTGGGTATTTTGTGAAGGCAGCAAAGAACAATACTTTCCTCAGAAATAATTCAAGTACAAGTAAAAGTACATCCCTGTATGACAGTATAAACTCTCAATGTCATTGTATTTGTGTGTGTTAGGAGAGGGGCGGGGTGTAGGTGGAGGTATGGGTGGGGGCTGAGATTACAGTGAATGTCACCCTACCTCCTCTCTCAATCATCCACTTTCAATCCATCGCCGTGCCGGGGTTTGTGAGACAGCTTGGCGATGATGCCAGTAAAATGGGATCAATAGCGTAGGGAAAAACGGACCAGACAATCTCTTACCCCCTTGAACTTCTGTACCCGTGATTGATTTGTCCCCTGCCACCGCAGAGGAGACATTAGAGACACAAAACGTGTGTGGTCCAACATATGCGTGTGTGTGCCATGTGCACCTGTGAACGTGTGTTGAAAGCATGTTTTTGTAAAAGTGTGATGTCTGTCCATGTGTGTGTGTGTGTGTGTGTGTGTGTGTGTGTTTGCGTTTGCATGTGTGTGTGCCCAGTGATTGATGATCTGAAGCACACACACATCATCAGCAAGGCATTTGCGAGGTGTGTGAGTCAGGAGCTGTCATCCTCCTCAGTCTCCCCAAGCAGAGGCCTCGGCTGCTGATTTATAGTAAATCATTAAAATCTGCTTATTATTGCAGCAGCTCATCACCCTCCCCCTCCCTCCATCCCCATCAGCAGCCCCTCCTAACAAAAAAGAAAAAAAATCTTACCACACCATCACTGCAGACTGTCTGACCACCTCGGCCATGCTGACAATGAGGCCTGTCAAATAATCACAAACTTTTATATATTTATCATTAAACACTTGATAGTTGATGGCAATCAGCTTATTTCCAATAAAATCCTTACATTACACCCATTTTAGTTCTCAATGTGAGGCAGTTCTTACTTTTCTTTTTTTTTAGAGCAAAGCAAATGTAAAAATATGTACATGAAAAATTTGTCTTTAAGGTAAAAATTTATGAATGCTTCTCTGCTAAGCTAGTGTGTTCTAAAACCAAACTGACATCATTTTTTCACTAAAATCAATTGGGCGAGTTGCCCCAATACAAGACAGCATCCCTTGCTTGGCATGGTTTATTTGAATATGTGTAAACAGCAATAGATTCATGTATCAGCGAAGCACATCAAACTTGTCTGAAAAGGTGGTCTCAGCTTTTTTTCCAACCAGTCTCTAGAGGTGCATTTGCTGTAATTTGAGCTTATGCAGCATTTTAAAGGATAAGTTCGGTTTCTACAGCTTTCACATTGTTTATAGAATGAAGCCAGAAGGCTTTCCTGATCCAAACAGTGCTTCGGGAGATATTTAGATCCAAAATCGAGCAGCGGACATCCGTATAATGGTAGCACATAGGGCATGTATAGCGCCGCTCCTAAAACTGCATAAATCGTCCAAAAACTCATTAGTTTCACCAATATTTCATCATGGTCCGCTCTCGCTACTCCTCCACTACAGTCTGTGTCGCTCCAGACATGTTTTGTGGCTGTTACCATGTTACCATGTAATCTGATGCCTACTTTGACTTCCCTTTAGAGACCGTGTTAAAGGCCTCAATTCTTTATGCAGAGTTTGCTTCCACCTATATTGCAAGGTGTCTCTCACACTGAGCAATATTCCCAGCTGTACAATCTTACACAGGACATTTAACCTTCACTAGTGTTGTAATTATGTCATTGTCTTGTTGGTAGCTTAGTCTGCTGGCTTTCTTCCTATAACACACAGCGTGACTCACAGTCAAAGCAATGACATTTTTACATCATTTTTTAAAACTTTTATAGACATGTTTATTTTTGATACTATCTTAATTGCTTGCACACTTCTTTATCAGTTTAGTTAGTTGGGTCATTTTGCCAAAAGAGTGCAATTTGCTTGTTGTAAGTCTTCAAAATTAAACTTCATTTTTCGTTCCATTTCAATATAGCATTTAGTAATATACACATAAACTCATTCAAAATGAGTACTGGTCAATCTCAGGCTACTTTATTTATTTAATTGCAACTTTCGACAATTTGTTATCATTGCAAGTTTTTCTCTGCTGTTACCAAAACTAAAATAAAAAAAAAAAACATTTCATTTTAATACCATGTTTAAAAGAATATCAACCACATACAATATTTTCCCTTACAAAAAGAGTTAATTTATAAGAAATTGTTGGTTACATGATGAAAATACTTATTTATGACAAAAAAATGACTTTTTTTTATGTTGCTGTTACTCTTTATTTGAGCGACAGCAATGAGGGTAACAGGAATGAGTTTTTAGCATAAAATTAGCAACTGTGTGAAATCTAGCCACTTAGCATCTATGCTAGTAGCTTGAGCATATTCTTAAGATTTAACTGAATATTTTACTTTTGATATCAACAAATGTTGTCTTAGAGATAACTTAGGTAACAGGACTGAGGTTTTAGATTGACCTTCTCTAAAACAGCTAAATTTTAGCTGTTAAATTAAATTTCACATTAGATTTAAGGAAAAATAAAAGAGATAACTTACTTTTGGTCTTCCCGTGACTTGCAGAAGACCTAAATGATGTCAATTACAGAACATGTCACTGGTGGAATGTTCCAACATTTTAAAGGGGGGGATGTGTTTGGGTAACAGCAATGAGTGGAAACAGCATTAAATGTGAATTTTAACCAAAATATAATGACTTTTTTTGTAAAACTTTTGTTCTAAAAGTGTCAATAGAATTTGGAGTCACACTTAAATGTAAAAGAAAAATTGCTTTGGAAGGATTTTCTGTAATTTCAACAAAGATTAATGTGTATGGTGTTTAGTATAATAATGAAATATAATTTGTAATATATTATTACTTGTGTTTATACATTTAATATACAACAATATGCTGGGGACAGAAATTTCACTCTTTTGGCGGAATCGCCCAGTTATTAATTTCCTTTTATTTTATCCATCTAGCTATCTAGGTATATTGCCATATGGATGAAGATATATATTTTACAAGTCATTCTTAAATTATTTTTGATCTCTTCTGTTCTTAACCCCCTATCCCATCATTTATTGTTTTAGTCCTGGATTCTAACACCCTGTTTCACGTGTCTTCCATTTTCCCTATCTTCTTCATGTATTATTGTCATATGTATTATTCATCTATATAACACTCTATCATTTTATCAATCCATCATCTATTTACTAATGTACTAATGTAATTTATTCCTTCAGCACTTCAGTGGTTTTCATTTTATTATTTTCATTTCCTTCAATCCTTTATTTTAGATAAACCTCGCTTTTGACTCTTTTGGTCTCTGCTTGACCTGATTATTGACTTATTATTTCCAGAGTTCCACCACCATTCTGTCTTTGTTTTGCCTGTATTAGCACAATGTAAACATCTATTTTAAAGGTGCTATACGAATGGTCAAAAGGTGGCCTTTTGTGCAGTTCATGATGCCACTGGTGAAAATTAAATATCAGTAAATACGCAATGTAGATATATATATATATATATATATATATATATATATATATAGATATAGATATAGATATAGATATAGATATAGATAGATAGATAGATAGATAGATAGATAGATAGATAGATAGATAGATAGATAGATAGATAGATAGATAGATATAGATATAGATATAGATATATACATAGATAGATGGATAGATATATAGAACAATATATATATATAGAAGTAAAACTAGGAAGATAAGACTATTTGATTATTTGCTATTTTTATCCTTTGACATAGTAATCTGTACTGTCATCAACTGAGAGTACTACATTTCCTGTGTAAAACCTAAATAATGAGTTCTTGTTTGAATGAAGAGCAACTTGATCATAGAAAAATGTTGTTACTGCTAAATGAAAATAAAAAATAAAAAAAATAATTTATCATCAAAGCAGATGGTACTCAGTTAATGGGAAACTCCAGCTTTAAATTCTGCAAGAAAAATGGTGGTTCATGACCATGAAGTGGCTTATAACCTGAAGAAGCACAGATCAAGTAGCAGTTGTTATGTAATATGCACTGTTTCTATGGAAACCATAACATGTCATGTCAAGGCAGATCAGTCATTTCAGTTGGCACAAGAAAACACCTGTAAAAATTATGAAATTTAAAGATTTCTCTGACTTTAAAAGCTTCAGGATGCATTTTAGCAAATGTAGTCTTCATAAAAGATGCATAATAAAGGACATGTCAGTTTTTTAAAACTTTTAGAATCTAACTTATTGTATTTTATCTTTAATGCTGACAGCCCTGTGACAAACACTCACAGATTGATGGTCAGCAGCTCCTGGCACATGAAATCCCTTTGTGACGAGCATTTAGAAATAAATACAGCAGATGTCTTGTTTCATAAACATCGTCTGAAGGAGCCAATGAAAGAATCTGGCTGCGTTCCTGCACAGCAGCTGGAGCAGAGTGGGCACATCTCTCCACTGAGAAAAACAAAAAAGAAAAAGAGGAGGAAGAAACTTTCCTATGGGCACTCATGCTCACATGTGCACAAATCCAGACACACACACACACACACTCACACACACACCTGCACACCTCTGCTGTCTCTGAGACTGAAAATGTGATGTGACTTGAACAATGACAGGTGTGTTTGTCAAGGATGTGGCTGTCACTTCAAATCAATGGACGGGAGCATCTTCCCAGAGAGGCTTTCCACTTCTGAGCTTTGACTGGTTACACCGCGCTTCACTGCAGAACAGTAAGTTGTCAAAGTGGCATTCAGGGAGCTTTGCTTAGGTGTCATCAGATATAAAAAAATACCCCAAAGTTATTCTTTCTTACAGTTTAATTCTCCAGGAAATTACCATTTTTTCATCCTTTTTACCTCAGGAATCTCTTCAATCGCCAAGCACTTCTATCCAGTTCACTAATGTCGCATTGTTTTGCTAGTGTAAATGTTGTTTGGGTATTTCTCTAGAACATGTTCAACATTTGCATTGCAACATTTATTTTAGGTCTTTTACTGAGACTATAACAAGCCTGTTAGCAGTTATAAAATGTTCAGCCATCATTTGGATGCTTGTGCTGTACCTGCAAATACTAGACAAAAGGCTGATTCTAGCTTTATTTTTGTACAAAGTCTTGATTTGTACCATCTTGTCAGATTTTTCTGTCCTGTGAGGTAAATAAATAATAATATGATCTATTTAAAAGAACATAGGGTTACTCCAATATCAACTTATTCGGTGTACTGTGCTGTTCCTTACCTCAGTTGGAGATGAAAGTCTTGCTCTTAGTTCAGCTAGCCAAGTGTGTCTCCCTGAGTGATTTCTTCAATCTGAAATGTAACCTAAGCTTCCCAGGATAAATCTAAACTCTCCTGTCTGTGAGAGGATTGTGTATACAGATGACTAAAGTCTGTGATTTTTACTGTTGTGTCAAATCTGTCGTGTAGTGCCATGCCACCTTCAGCTTTCCATGTTGTGCATTGGTGTGTCACTCTGTAATACTCTGTATAAACACTACTTGACAAGGCAGTTTGTATTCTGGTCCTGACAACCTATCCTCTTGTTTGTGTTAAAAAATGAAACAGTGACTGAAACAGAACTCATAGAATGAAAGTAAAGAGATGCTCTCAGTTCAGCTTTTAGACAGAAAGAACATTGATGCAAAGTTTAAAGACAATAGTTCAACGCATCTTTTGAATTATTATATTGCCAAATGAAGGAAAAATGTGAGGCTATATGAGCTTATCCTTTAATCCATTGGGGCCAGGCCTCCCCCTGTGGGTCGCCAGAGCATCTAAGAGCTGGTGTGTCAGAGCGGGCTCTGTCAGCTTGGAGGTTGTCAAATAGAGGTCCTTTATAAACCTTTGTACCAGAATGTGTTTGTGTGCACATTCCATCCTGATTTTAAAATAATAATACATTTAAGTTTTAAAGCGCCTATCACGACACCAGGGGACACATTATCTATGAAATTAATTTACACTGATGTGTATTTTGCACAGCATTGCATCACTTTTATGCTGCGTTCACACCACAAGCGACCCAGCTACCAAAATCGCGTCGCCCACTGACGTAGTGTCGCGCGTCCATAAATACCTCATTTTGGTCACCTTTGCCGTCGGCCGTTGCTCGGTGATGTCACGTCCGCTCGAGTTTTACCGCGATCATATCATATATCATATGATAGGATGTATAAGCGGACATTATTCCAGCTGTATCCTTTTCACTCACTTATCAAACACAAAACACTACAGCTGATGCCCTGCAGCAGCATCATCTGTGAGTTTACCGCGGTCCGTCTAGGCGGAACTAATGTCATCACTGACTAATGTTTCCCACACGGATATGGATTGTTACTTTGTAGTCCGGATGAATAACTGTCTGTCAAGGGTCCAGTCACACGTGCACACACCGCTGATTGGCTGATGCCACACAGCCACATGACATCGCCTGAATAGATCAAGTTTTTTTTTAACTTTGACATCGCGCGACGAGTGAAGTGATTGTCTTGTACACGGCATTTGCAACACGGGAGGGTTAGCCCCGCCCCATCGCTAATGTACATTGACTTTGCATGGAGAGTGATCGCCGAGATAGTACAAGTAGCGTCCGTTGTGTACGCACCTTTATCCTGAGTGGGTCCAAGGAGGGCCTGACTCTTCTTGGTACAACTTGGAGGGTCTCCTTTGCAATAGGGTTGGAAGTCACTTCTTGAGACGTTACGACCTAAAGAATGGATGTTATTCATCTTCGAGGTTGTGCTGAAACATGTGCTTGTAAGTTTCAAGATAATCTGTTAAAGCCTTCTTGAGCTGCCATGTTCACAAACAAAGGATGAGCTCCAAAATGTCAGTGTAGGTTTTTGTTCATACAGGTCATGGTTATCCATAGTTTGATTCAAGAGGCAAATGAACTGGTTGAGGTTATGGCAGTGTTTTGTTACTCGTAAGAGCTGACCTGAAAAGAGCTGAAAATGTAAGCCTTTGTCAACAAATTGCAGATCATTTCCATACCAATGGTCCACAGGGGCTTATATTTTGAGGTCTTCCCTTTTCAACTATTGAACAAAAGTCATTTTGAGAAGAGATAAAATAACAAGAACCCAAACAAGGCTAATTGCAACATGGATCAAACTTTGGTGTAAAGTTCACATTTGTGCAAAGTTTCTCTGATACTTGGAAAAATTCCTAACCTATTAAGAGATGAATAAGTCTTGATGACTTTAATATTTGACCTTTGCCCTCCAAAAGTTTATTTTTTTTCACCCTCAGGTCAATGTCTGAATTTGAGCAGAGCTTGAAAAAACTCACCCAATTATTTATCAAGATTTCCCAAGAAAGAAATGACTTTGTCTTTTTATTATCCGACTTGGAGCTATTAATTTCAAAATCTGGTCAGCTCATAATGACATCAGAGTGGACTTTATATGCGGAATCCACATAAATTCCTTCAACTATCCTTGAGATATCATATTTGCAAAAAACCTGCATGAAATTAAAACAGTTAGCAGGTACAAAAAGTAATCATTTCGATGTTCACTTGAGGCTGGCTGCAAAGGACAAGGAGCTTCATGCATGTCCCATATTGAAATGTTGATTTTTACAGTGGATATAAACCTCTTTGTCAATGTCTAGGCTAATCCTAAATGAGGCAGAGACAACATCTCCAACAAGGACATCACCATCATTGAGCTTCAAAAGCTAGCTGGTGACACCACTTGAACTAAATCCATTTTAAACAGTCTATATCCTGTGCACCATTTCTGCCCAATGAAATAAAATGTTTTTCTTCTGATTGTGAAACTGTGCCTAAGTTCCAGTGGTCACATTACATCCTGACTCATGAAGTGAAATAAAAAAACATTATCTGTGTGTCCATCCGTCTGCAGATCGTTAGCGTGAACATATCCCAGAATCAGTGTTTAGGAGGCGTACTGTTCGGGTACAGAATAAAATGATGATAAGCATTTCCACTGAATAACTCAAGTGAGAACCGTGCCTTGTCTGTTTTTACTTTGCAGTGCATGGTTTGTCAAATGCTTTTCAATTACAGCCTCTAACTTGGGGCACCATCACATCCCCATGAAGTGATTTTAATGGAGTTTGGTACAATTGTTTGTTATGCAAGACAAGTCGGAAAGTGAAAAAGAGAAACACAGAGAGAAGGTGGGGGGGACTGAAATTCAAATGAACTCTGGGTGATAACACGACACGAGCGGCTGAGCAGGGAAGTAGCTGTAGGCTTGGATCTAGTCACATTCTGTCACTGGTATTTAGCTGAACATGTGTATGATATGATATGAGAGGGGGGGCACTCTCCTAGGTGTGTGCCTAAAGCTCAAAACACTGGTACTGGCTTTTGATTTGGCAGATACTGCAGTCAGAGAGGCCTGATTTCTGTCTCTAACACCCCTGATCAGTCAGCCCTGTCCCACTTTTCACTCCCTCCTTTCTATCTGCCTCTAAAGCTCCTGGATCCTGGAGCACAGGTGCAGGACTGCAGGGCTGCACCCCACAGGCGCAGGATGCTGAAACAGGAGAGGCGAGGCGGCACACATGCAGAATTACAACGCCTCCATTTCTCACACTGACATAATCCCCGTGTTTTATTTGTCCCCTTGTAATTCTTTTTATATCTTGAGCTTATGTTCTTTGGCATCCGTTCAATCCCAGCCTCGGGACACGGGGCTCTACCAGGCCCATATGTGTGCCGTGCTCCAGTTAACGCATATTAGTTCCTTTGTAACTGTGACTAAACTGGCACGTCTCAGCTGGGAGATGTGCCGGCTTTGACTGACAGCCCATGTCTAGATCCTGTACTTTGAGTCTCACGCAGACTTGTCAAACACGGGCTCTGTCAAAGCAGCCCTCACTCTGCTGTCAGGCTCCGGCACCAGGCAGAGAGCTGCAGACGGCTCTCACCTCTGACCACCTGTCTCTGACTTACCCAGAATTTTATTTATGTCTTTATTCTCATTCCATCACGGGTTTAACTCCAGTCTTGTTGGTGTGATGTTTAATTTTGATGTTTTAAGGAGGTTTAAGGGCAGCATGGTGGCACAGCAGGTAGTGTATGTGCCTCACAGCAAGAAAGTCCCCGGTTCGATAACCGGATTGGACAGGGGACTTTCTGTGTGAAGTTTGCATGTTCTTCCTGTGCATTTGTGGGTTCCTTCCGGGCACTCTGGCTTCCCTCCACAGAGCAAAAACATGCTCATTAGGTTAATTGGTGACTCTAAATTGACCTTGGATATGAGTGTGAGCGTGAATGGTTGTTTGTCTCTGTGTGTTGCCCTGCAATCAACTGGCGATTGCATCAGGGTGTACCCCCTCTTGCCCAATGACAGCTCCAGACCCCCCCACACACACACACACACAGACAGCTGGTGTTGTGAATGTACCTTCCAACTAACCTTACCATAACCACATACCTGTCAACATCAGCCTTACCATCTTATCTGCCAACCACTTATCCGTCTACATATATCACATTCCTATCTTACATACCTACCCTCCTACCCACCAAATCTCAGCACCTACCAATCTCCAAACTCCAATTTCGATAAAGTTGGGACATCATGTTAACCGAGCACACCAGATGGATCAGTCAATATAATTCTCTGGTCCATTTGGGAAAGAGCCCTTAGAAAGTGTTAGGCAGAACCTTTAAGAAGCATATCAGGTAGCTGATCGAATGACAGTTCAATCAAATCAGTATTAACTTTGTAAAACAAACTCTCATCTGAGCATGTCAGAGGTGGAGGGAAGATATAATTATAATAGAGACGTTTGTGGTGTTATTTGTTATTCATTTGACAAAGAAATGAAGTCATGGCCTGATAAAACTGCTTATGAAGCTGTTAGCATCAAAGCTAATCCCTGTATGGGCAGTCACTCGCTCTCACTCATAGCTCGCTCCTCTTCCTGCTCCAAAGGACTCTGATTGGGATGTGCCACTTTAGGCCCCTAAGGATAGTTGGAGCTTGGCAAGATGGACCTGCCTGATTATAGACATTGAGTAAGGATCCAGCTGCTGTGCAAAGTAAATATTATGTAAAAAAAAGAAAAAGATTTGTAAATATTTTGTGACTTAAATTCAGTGGCAACGACCACATTGACGGGGTATTAAATATTTAAACTGATTAAAATTTTGGATTTTCTTTTTCAAATATTCTCACATTTTGAATTTGATGCTGGCAGTATATTTGAAAAACAGAAACTGGGACGGGGCAACCAAAGGCTGGAAAAGTTAAGAAATGCTCAAAAAACAACTGTTTGCAATTAAAATAAATGAAATGTTTGTGTCAGAATTAAATGTGGCTACAATTGTGGCCTGTTCGTTCTCTCCCTGGCTCTCTGAAATTGAGGAAGAAGGATGAAGTGTCGTAATGAGAAGCACATAGGTTTTTCTCATAACCTCACTTTGTCCATCCTACATCCTACACTTCCTTCATGCTTCCTCATATCTTAGCTTCTTCCTTACAGGTGAGGAAGAAAGGATGGACAAAGTGGTGTTACTCATTACATCTTGTTGCCCATCTGACTTCCTTAACTTTTGCCGTTATCTTGCATCTTAGCTCCTCCCAGTGAGGAATTGAAAGAGTGAAGTAAAGGAAAAGACAAAAGGACAGAGGCGGCACAAAATACCAAATGAGAAATCCCTCACTTCATCAGCCTGAGTAGAGCCATGTGTTGATTATGAGCTGCTAGGCTGATTGGCTGTCAAATATCCCACTACACAAACACTCTGATATCTAAAAATGAACAAACATGATGTCACGATAAGGTGGCATCACACAAAACAGCAGTTTATTCAGAAATAAATCATCCTATTGCAGTTTAAAGTTGATCAGATCAGCACTGTCAGAGAGGTGTGTGTAATGATCAGAGTGAGGGTGTTGCATTTCGTCCGATGTTGCACCTCCAAACCAATCACCTTGCACCTAAGACTTGAAGACTTCTGAGAAGAGTGACGTATCCTCATTGATGTATCCTCACTCTGAGCTCCTCCGGAAGCCTCCTCTTTCCTCCACCCTCACCTCCTACAGGTGCAGGAGAAAGTAAGTAAGTATGGCCAAAGTTATGTAACAGGAAACACTATTGTCTTCAGCATACAATCAGCAAAGAGAACAGGAGAAAGTCTAGCAGTACCTTGGCAAAAGAGACTTATCGCCACCTACTGTCGTGGAGTCAGACATCCCCAGGTCAATAATTTGATTCCCCTTTGTGCTTGGAGACAATTAAAGGATCTAATGGTGCAGGAACTATATCTGGACTTTTTAAATGAACTGTGTGATTGTGTGTGTGTGCTTGACAGAGTGAAAACTATCGTCATAAGCTCAGCCTCAGTAGCATGTTTCTGGCATGATCCTTCCTTTTTTCAGTTGAAGAACTCTGGGGACAAACTAAGTGAAGCATTTTTCATGCCTGCATTCTGGCGAGATTGCCTGTGAGAGAAAAAGGAGGCAGACTTGTATACCCTGATCAGATCAGTCACTAAAATTACATCCAGAAAGCTTTTCCAATAACAGCTTGATATTAGGACTTCAGCGCCGTGTTGATGTATGTCGTCGGCAGAGAAAATCTGTTAAGTCGGTGCCATGTGATGCCAACAGTCTTAAATATTGTTTTCACAACTGTGCAAGCTAATTACCTTTAATTTTTCATCTGTGCTCCGAGGGTTGTAAGAGACTGTGATTAGTGATTCATTACTTCTCATTACCTGGCCTGTCAAACTGTTTCCTTTACTTATTCAGGCTGATTAGCTGAACATGGCCCGCCTCTCCCAGCGAGACTGAGAGAGAGACCTCAAACATGGTCTGCAGATAACACCTGAAGATGAAGAGAATGATGAGGTTGACAGTGAAGTCAGGGGCATGAAGGAAGGGAAAACAAGGAGAAATGTGAATATGGTGAGGATTTTCATTAAAAAAAGGCTGCACTTCCAGCTGGCGAGAGTGTCTCTTAAGCCAAGTTACTCATAAAATCCATTAAAATAAAGTGATCATAATCAAAGGGGGTTAAATAAAACAGTCAGGGAAATGACATCTCTACCTTTTCTCCAGAGGTGGGTTATTTATGGATGTCAGAAAATGAGGATTGATTCGCTGCAGGTAAACAGGATGTCATTCTCATAAAAAGGTCAAGGTGAGCCAAAGCTCAGGTGGATAAAAAATGTGCCTCATGTGTATTAGATTTTGAGAAAGTTGCAGTACATTTCAAGATAAACAGCTATCTTTCTCTGGCAAAGTTGGAGAGTTTCAGTTAGATATCAAGTGGTATGAGGGTAGCCATACATTTTTTAAGTTTGCTCATGCTTTCTGCTTTGGGATGTACGCTTGCTCACTGAAAATGTGGCATTTAGAGTTATTTGCTTCCTCTTCATCACATTACCTAAAGGGTTAGGAGAGGTTATAATGCAAATGAACATATGATTGTTTTAAACTCCTCTGCTGAAAGACATACACCCAATAATTAGAGTTTTAATTCACTTTTCAAGCCTGTGGTTACTAGAGTGGGGGTCATGTACCTCTTGAGGTTGTGCAGTTTGATGGGAGCAGCGACATACCTTATCAATCAATAACCAATCAATATTCATTTCTATATCGCCAAATCATGACAAATGTTAGCTCAAGATGCTCAACAAAAGAGCAGGTAAATGTCATACATTTCTTTTATGTTCTATTTTATTCTATTTTCTGTAATTTGTTTAAGAGCGATGTAGAAGGATAAAGAGTAGTCAGGGACAAAGATGAGAAAGTAGGAATTCACATGAACTTCCAAAATGACAATGAGAGTTTAAAATAATTTCATATTGTATATTTTATCAATAGTTGAATTATACAATAAGTTATTATTTAAGTATTCTTTTAAAATGTTGGCCTTGCTTATAGAGCAGTAAGTTCACTAGAAAAGACAGTATGGTGCTGCTCGTAGTATCTGAGTGTGGATGAAGGTCAGAGTCTTTTGGTCCTTGGTCTGAACAGTCTTACTATGCTGTTGTGAGGCCTGGACACTGTACAGTGGCAAGATACACACACTGGGTTTCTTTGTGACTTTAGCCTATACTTTTGATGCATTTTTGGGTATCTTTAGGAGGACCATGTGTCTAATGCTGACATGCTCAGAAGGGTGGGAATGAGAAGGGTCAGCTGCTGGATACAGGAGCAGCAGCTATGCTTCTATAGGCACCTGGCACACTTTCCTGAAACTGATCCAGCACACCACATACTGTTCTGGGAGCCCAGGGCCCAAGTTGGACCAGTCCAACGAGGGCGACGGTATGCATCACGGAGGGGTCCAATCAGACAATACCTGGAGAGATGGGGCATGGGCCTGGCATGGGCCTGGCACAGGCCTGGACGATGGCTATCAGGAGGCACAAAGCACAGGTTGATTCAGTTAAGTGCAGAAGCTGCATTAGCTCCCTTACCTGACCTGTCCTGACTTTAAACAGACCAAATATGAAAGGTCCCATATTGTACTCTTTTTGAACAAGAGTCTCAGATGTTCCCTGGACATACTTTGAAGTTTTATGCTGAAAAATCCTCTCAGTTATATGACTTTGGCAAGTCTATACAATCATCTTCCTCATTAGTTCTTGAGAGATGGGTGTTGTTTCAATCTTCCATCATTGTGCTCTAATGTTAACTGCAGCCTCTCTGACATTCCTCTCTGTCTGTCAGTAGGTTGATCCAAAGTTAGGGCTGAGAGGGCATTTACAGTGGGGCTGCATCCACAGATTAGCTTCAAAAGCATCCCAAAAGCTCATTGTATAACGCTGACATGGCTATGTCCATATTTTTCTATGGTTAATGCTTGGGACATAATTACCTCTACCAAGGAGGTTGGGTTTTTGGCAGCATATGTTTGTTTGTTTGTCTGTTTTTTTGTTAGCAAGATTATGCAAAAACATCAAACAGATATTGCTTAAGTTTACCAAAATAACTGTCTGACTAATCATGATATCAACATGATTCTGAATGCTGGGTTTGGGTTTTCAGGGTCAAGGAATCACATTATGATGGTGACTTCATCGTAGAACTATTGCTTATAGATGTAACAGCAATATGAGCTACCTTGGCAGAGGTTTGCGCTTTGGTAGTAAGGTGTAATTTGCATAGTATGGGACCTTTAACTACAGTAGTAGCTAATAATTTATCCCAATCACTCTTTTTTAAACTGTGGAGATATGCTGAAGACACTAATGTGAGACTACAAACCCATAAAATGAGTTGGGGCTGAGGATTACAAACACTATGAGCGAAAGTTGAGGTATATATATTCTATGAAATGAAAACCCGTATCATCAATGGAAAATATTTTTAGGCAACAATTAAAGGAAATTGTGACTTGACTGTTAATCTCGAGACTCTGAACCTAACATGGCACCAACAAGGTTTTGAATTTAAAGTCAGGTACCATAATGATCTCTCCACTTTAATAGAGAGCCAGTTTCCTAACACAGATAACTCTGACATTAGACTCTAAAGACCAGGCTTATAACCTCTAATCTCACTACGTGATTCACCCCTCAGGCCAATATATCTGTGAAAGCATGTGAGAGCTTGATATAATGCAGACAGTCTTTTTAGATCAACCCGACACAAGGAGTTCAAACAACACAGCAGTCAGTGCAAAGAAACGGGGTCACACTCTGAAAGATGAAGCCTTAAAAAAGCAGCAAAAAGCTGAGGTATGACATTGACTTGGGAGCTAGACGGTAACTAAAACATTCATCACCATTAGTTGTAATTAACAAACTTCCCTGCATTAATTAAAGACCCTGCTTTAAGGGAAAGTGCGCTTAATTAGGAGGTTTGACAGGATGAGGCCTCGGGGATGATCCATATCCAGAGGGCTGTTGGAGGGATACAAGTGACAGAGTTTTCACAAAGGTGCATGGTTTTCTGAGTAATTCTTCCTGCTTTTTACAGAAACTCTGTGCCCTGACCTTGGTTCAGTCACGGCATGGCGAGGTCCGGCTTGATCTGGCTTGGCACAGCTCTGAAAATCTATCGACAGGTATGACAGGCCTCAGATTAGCCAGCCAGCTGCAAGCCCGGGCCTTGTCAGCTGTCAGGCAGAGAGATGAAGGGTGAGCAACAGAGGAGGAAGAGGAAGAACTTGAGGGGAGGAAATGGAGTGGTGACAGTGTTGTTTTAGCACTGCACAAAAAAGACACAAACTACATACTGTATATACCAGGTGTTTTGAAGCACTCTTTACAAAAACTACAGGGCTGGAGTATGAGGAATGTGTGCCACAAGAATCTGTGATTGGATCTGGGATTAAGAGGGCTGCCATGTCTCTGAGGGGGAACAGACAGACAGACAGACAGGGGAAGAGATGTCGGGGAAGGAGAGGGTGGCAGGGGGACAGTAAACGAATGTCAGACTGCCCAGGCAGGAGACAGAGTGGCAGAGTGGGTGGGCTTTGACAGACACATCTCACACAGGCTGACAGCTCCGTCAATAGCCCCAGGATGGCCGCTCTGATTGACAGCTAGCAGGTGGCGCATGAATGGAGTTGTCAGGCCGGCTGTCAGTCAAAGTCACATCGCTGCAGCTACAAGGCCCCAGCTGTACAGGCACACAGCTGCCCAAGGTGATCTCTGCGTGTGCAGGCGGACTTTTGGCACGGGAGGCTCACGTCAAGCTGAAATGGCCGTACAAGGCAGAGGAAACATGCCATAGCTGCGTTCATTAGGGCCCCTTATTCAGATATATTTGTAGGTTTTTGCACTCAATTTACAAAAATGAAAGGATTTGAATGTACTATCAATGAATCTCTGCAGTTTTTTTCTCCATTTCCTTGGTTCCCCTTAATTGAGCATTGTTCCAGCACCAGGGCATGAAGCAGAGGAGTTAATGGGCAATAATTATATGTGAGAGAGCCTTTCTCCCTGGAGTGGAATCCAGAACAAATGGAAGCTCCGATGTGCAGCATTCTACTTCATTACATCTGCTGCGATTAAAGCCCGAACATCTGGCACCACATTCTGACAGATAGACGAGACTTGTGGACTGGAAGGGAAACGGAGCGATATTTACTAAAATCTAACACGGGGTATTTACTGGATGAGAGGACAAGAGCTGTGGGCAGACGGGTACACTCTCCATATCAGACATGTGTGTCCCTGACAGATGCATGTAAACATCTGAAAAGCCAAAAAAAAAAAGGAAAGATCACACTCCAAGTCCATCCTTATCCATTATTTCTTAACCCTTATAATAAATGTCACAGGGTCAAGGAAGGCGAAGATAAGAGTATGGGGAAGGTAGGGACCCTCAAAACCAGAAAACAACTTTCCAAAGTGATCCAAGGAGATATCTGATTAAATAAATGGCACCAAACAACCTCTTCTCACATTCACATCACATGGACTTTATTATTATTATAGGCAGCTTCTTTGCTACAGATAAATACGCACTGAGGCTCTTCAAGTAAACACTGGAATGTACATCAAGGTGGGCTGTTAGCATTTTTTAACCAATCTCAATCATCCTAACCTCCATCAAGGTGAAGCTAAAACAATAATCATAACTGTCTGTGTCTGCTGTTGCCATGACAACATCAAGTCCCGCAGAGTGATGTCATGCCAATCTGGTCTCTGCCAGCCGCTCGGTTATCTCCACTGATGCTCTGTGGTGATCTGGAGGGCTTCTGGGGCACATGCGAGCGGCGGAGGCGGCGGTCCGGGTAGAGGGAGTTGTCGAAAGGTTTGCGGTGGACGCAGAGGACGTGGGTCTTCAGGTTTCCCTTCTGGGAGGCGCTGTAGGGGCAGTATCTGCATTGGAAGGGCTTCCGAGCTGCTGAAAAATAAAACAAAACAGATTTACGGTAAATTCAAAACTGGACACTTAGGGTTTAAAAATCTCAACCTCTTACTATCAGGGGTTCAGTTTAGTTCACTTTAATCCTGATCAAGGACTGTTCTCATTGTGTCAGGGTACGTGTCAACTGTGCTTCATACTCAACATGTCTATTTTTCATCAGTTGGCCTTCTGCCAACTCGAGGGTTTTTCCTGGGAAATTTTAGGGTAGGCCTCATCAGAAAAGATAATTTTGAAGTGTTCCATACATTTTCATATGAGCACCTTTAAAAGGTGGTCTGCAGGCAGGAGTCTTTTCATGAGTACTCTGCATCTGTCTTTCCACTTAGTTTCGCTTTACTTTTGACTTTCTGACCCTAAATAATTGGAACATTCATTTTATACTAGGTAAGTATTTCCACAGAAATGCCAAACCATTTTCTTACTCAGAAAACCATCAGCAGTGGATCTACAGTGGATGCATTTGACCTGAGTTAAAGGATGTGTGTACATGGTGTTATTTCTTAAAGCATGTTTTCAAGTAAGAGCTATCAGATCGCTTATTATCGATATTTCTGCCAAAATAGAAAACAATAAATGAAGCCGTGCAGAATTTAATCTAAAAACATGGGAGTGAGATATGATCTGAACACACCCATACAAGATTTGAAAGTTTTGTTTTGCAGCATATATTACATCCAATGTTGTCTCACTTTTGGATTTTGAAGCATTATTGTGTTTTTTTAATGGACAGCTGCTAAAGAAACTGCAAACAAGGACTCCAAGACTGGCCAATGATGCCAATGCAAACATTTTCTAATGAACAAAAGTACATACATTGTAGCCACTTCCATTGGCACCCACCTGATCAGTTCATTAGATTAAGAAGAAATCCTAAAATAAGAGGTCACAGCATGTGGCTGCATTGAAGTCAAACTGCCATGTTGAAGTGTCATTGTAGTTGTACTCTGTCTTATTAGATTTAAAGTTAGGGTAGGTAGATTGAATGTGATGGCAGAGGAATCAATTCCACTCCCCCTTTCCTTCATGTCTGTTCTCCAAGCCCCTGCCCCTTCCCTTATGTGCATCCAATCCAATTTATTTGTGAGCTTTTAGCTTCGATTAGCATTATGCTAATATCTTTGCAGCCTCAGAAGAGCCACAAACCACAAGTCCATTCATAAAATAAACATTATCTGTTCAATCTAAACACCAAAGTTTATATAGATGTGATGTAAAAACATAAACCTTAGCCAGCTTAGGACCACCACGGGAGGCCTTGATTGCCCAAAAAACCCATGTCCCTCACTAGATTTTATAAAGGCTTGATTCAGAGTCAGGATGGGGCAGAGATGTCGGCTGATCTCTCAGGTGATTTATTATCAGAAATGCTCTAGTGACCGAGAAAACGAGATCGTGAGTACAAGCGGCCGAAATGGGCTTCCTTCGCAGGGTGGCTGGGCTCTCCCTGAGAGATAGGGTGAGAAGTTCAGTCATTAGGGAGGAGCTCGGAGTAGAGCCGCTGCTCCTACGCGTTGAGAGGAGCCAGATGAGGTGGCTCGGGCATCTGGTCAGGATGCCTCCTGGACACCTCCCTGGTGAGGTGTTCTGGGCACGTCCCACCGGTAGGCGGCCCCGTGGTAGACCCAGGACACGCTGGAGAGACTATGTCTCTCAGCTGGCCTGGGAACGCCTCAGGATCCCCCAGGAAGAGCTGGACGAGGTGGCCGGGGAGAGGGAAGTCTGGGCTTCCCTGCTTAGGCTGCTGCCCCTGCGACCCAACCACGGATAAGCGGAAGAAGACGGTACGGTACGGTAGGGCTCTAGATTTATGGACTGGTGCAGGGGTGACAAATTTTTGCACCCCACTAAAAGTCTGTGGGATTTTCACTGTGTTTGGATCATGCCGATAATAAGATCTATAACAAACTTGGGCACTCATGTTCTGGACCTAGTGTTAACTAAGTAGTAACAAACAAATTTACTTCCACAGTTTTTTAAGCTGGAATTTAATTGGCCAGAGTTAAAAGCTTTAAGGAAGCTATTATGGAACTACAGCATGATGGTTCAACTTAAAAGCATCCACTATATTTTTAATTTATGACATTTTATTGTGAAGTCTTGTTTGAGAGTTTCTTCATAATTACATGGCCTGATCAAATTGGTCTTCATGGCTCTGGCAATAGTGTATGAATAACTGATAAGTAAATGACAGTTAACTAGGAAGCACTCAGAGCCAAACCTCCATCAAGGTAGCTTACATACTGCTGTAACATCTAAAAGCAATATTTTCATGGTAAAGTTAACATTCATGGTAAAGTTAACATCATAATATGATTCCTTGACCCTGAAAACCCACACCAAGCACTCAGAATCATGTTGATACCATTATCAATCAAACAGTCCTTGGCAAAAATGATCATTGGCTTATGGCGGTTATCGAGATCAACCAAAAAAACCAACCACCAAAAGCTAATCATTTTAAGTTGGGCCATTACCAACATCTCCTGAAAATTTCAGCAAGAACTGTCCAGTAATCTTTCTAACACACTAACAAACAAAAATACGCCAGCAAAAAAATAACTTCTTTGTTAGAGGGAAAAAATGGTTGCAATCAGTCAGTTAGTTAGAAACCATCATATTAAAAACACAACATGACTTAAAAATTCAAATGCAGGCCACAAAAGACACATTTTATTACTTTTATTCTTTAAACACTGAATGGCTCATGAGCGTGTGTTCAGCATGAAACTTATTTCAGGCAATTGTTCAAAACTGTTGGGAATCATTTAACTCAGTTGGGTTGGGAACCAAAAAGTGCTAAATGCTAACTTGTTTCCACATTTTTGGACTCACTCTGCAGTTGAGATTACCAGCGTGATTCTAACAACCTGGTTGGCCCGTAAAAATACATCATCCCTGCACCACTCTGTAGGGAACCATTTCTATCCTGTTTCATCAATTATTAATATCCACGGTGGTGAAATATGTGAAATATAAGATAGACACAGTTCAATGGCACTTCTTATTTGTGTAAAAAAGATTCAACTACTAGCTTGTCCCCTTTAAAGTGACCTTTATTCTGAGACGAACACTTTTTAACCTCAAAATCAAACCAGAAACTTGGACTCCTCCAAACCTAACACTGGTTTGAATTTGTCTCAGTCTGCAAAAAAAATGGTGAAAAGGAGCAGGATGTTTTTAAGTTCTGAGGAACTGAAGGTGATGTTTTCTTGGCTTCCTCAGCATTCTTATCCAGGTGTTCACAGGTAAGAGATTGATTTAAGAGGGAAATTAAGTCTAACACATAGAGGTTTCATGAGGTATCAGCCAGGTTTCCTTGAATACTTTTCAAAGGAGTAAACTTTTACACCGATGTGGCCTCATTAGTATAACTCACACTCTCAAACACTTTGACAAACACTGTAACACTTCACGGGACGACAGTTTTTTTCATAAAAGGCTGAAAGTTCTCATTCATTGTAACACATTTCCTGTTAGCAACACAAACACACTGAGACACACAGCCAAATAAACACACACACACAAGTGCTGAGCTGAGGAATGACAGACGTCTGCAGCTGGGAGGAGAGGCATGCCAAAACTTCCTGCCTGTCCCGCTCCATAACTCCTCCACAAACACACATGAACACACACACCACAGACTGTACCTTTAAGAGTGGTGATGGGAATTCAAATTCTTAGTAATGATCTGGACAAATTGAGTCAGCTTAATCATGAGAGTCGGCTCAGCTAGTCCCTCTTTTGTTACTGTTTTGGCTTTTGTCAAATCTGACAGACATACATATCTATGGTTTGACCTGAGATTATTATTTGTATAGTTATCATATAATTATTTTCCCGGTTCTCCCCTTTTCCTTAAAATCTTGTGCAACTTAGTAAAACCTGATAATTGGCCAGGAAGTTATGACACATTTATGAGCAGGAGTTCTCACTGCTGGGTGTGCCTGGAGTGGAGTGGCATGGCGAAAGACGATCCTTTCATTCTATCATAACATAACAACAATAATGTGAAAAGAAAGAAAACAGCCCTTTAACAGGAGCTGTGTTTCATCATCCACATAAAAGATTGATCTTTTAGGGTCATTAACATGCACATATATATGTCTAAATGAGTGATTAGGAGCAGCTGATTCTAAAGATCGTGAGAAATTGTCCTCATTAGGTGACTAGCTTTGAATAAAATTAAATACATGGTAGTTCCTGCAAACAGCACACACATATTTGTATGACCTTGACAAACAATCATAAATGACCTGCTGCTGCAGACTTGCTCTACTCCAAGTGTTTCATGCTACATCAACCATCAATAGAAATGACATAATTAAACATAAATTAATAGTCTTAGACCAGTTAAACCCAATTTAATGACACTTCAATTATATGCTGCTACAATCAACATCAGTCCTCTACACTTTATAACCATTATAGATGTTAATTAGATTATATGAATGATCTCTCTATACATTGTTAGTATTGGTAATACCTCAAGAATAAAAAACCTTCAAAGCCATATAGGATCCTCTTTAAAACGTGATGCCACATCTCAATGGGCTAACCTTGAATAAATCTATATTCATCAGAGATGGATTTATGATCCATGTCGCAATCATAAATTTGTACATATATATATATATATATATATATATATATATATATATAGATATGTATTTTCATTCATTTTTTATACCCGGCTATCCCTTTCGGGGTTGCGGGGGGCTGGAGCCTATCCCAGCTATCATCGGGCGAGAGGTGGGGTATACCCTGAACCGGTCGCCAGTCGATCGCAGGGCCACATAGAGAGACAGACAACCATTCACGCTCACATTCATACCTAAGGGCAATTTAGAGTCACCAGTTAGCCTAATGAGCATGTTTTTGGTCTGTGGGAGGAAGAGAACCCACGCATGCACGGGAAGAACATGCAAACTTCACACAGAAAGGCCCTCCCGACCCGGAATCGAACCAGGAACCTTCTTGCTGTGGGCCTCTCAAACACTCTGTTTTTACTTCCTGGGGTTTTTGATGTCATAGCTATACAGCCTCCACCTACACAAGTGTTTTCTGCTCATCATAGGCAGACACCATGACTGTTTTGAAAGATTTCTCCTTTGGCCTGTAATCTCTCCTTGCTGTCACATCAAATATCATTTTTACAGCCAATCAGCACAGAGTTAATTACCAACGCCAAGAAGGTTCGATTTTTGCTGGCTTATGTTTGTTTGTTTGTTTGTTTGTTACCAAGATTACTCAAAAACTACTGGACGGATTTTGCAGACATTGTAAAAAGATGTTGGAAATGGCCCATCTTTAAAATGATTACATTTTTGTGGTCATCCAGATAACCGCCATACCACAGTTTTTGCTCAATAACTATCTAACCAACAATGATATCAACATGATTCTGATTGATAGGTGTTGGTTTTCAGGGTCAAGGAATCATATTATGGTGGTCACTTCATCATCAACTATTGCTTATAGATGTAACAGCAATATGTGAGCTGCCTTGGCAGAAGTTTGTGCTCCCCAAGTGATTTCTAGCTATCATAGCTCCCCTGCCCCCTCAGATCTGAGCGTTTACAAATGGGAGGAAAAAAGAGCTGCATCTGATGTTTCATTTTTAATTCAACTGAAATCAAGTCCTTTATAGACACCCAAGACACAGACGAACAGACTAAGACATGGGACTTTTGGAGTCAGCCCTATTTTAGCCACACCAGTCAAAAAATTCTGGACATGACCCGCACAAATGACACATCACTCTGTGAGAGACAGCGCACACACACATACACACAGTACTAACTGCTTCCACAGGTTCATGTGACCTCAATAAAAGTCATTATGTCAAAAGCCTGAAGGTGTTTTTAAGATTTAAACCAAATACTCTCTGTTTGGCTCATTAACTAGTGTGTGTAGGAGTGTGTAGGCGAATGTGTGTGTGTGTGAGTCCTCACTGACTGCTGCTATTTCTGAGATGTTACCTCATCGTGACTGTCTCTTACTTTCCCTCAGTCCGACACTTCATGCGTTTCTCTGTGATTCATGCTTACAGTAAACCATTATGTGCTGATGTCATGTAACATCACTTCCCAAAAACTGAGCCGGGCCGTCTCTGCTCTTAACCCTGCCCCCTCTGTACGCACAAACACGCAAACACACACCTCCTCGCCTCTTCCTCTGTGTTTGCTCCCCATCAGAGTGGAGACAGCTGTAGGCAGCATAACACTCGCTCTCACATCTACATAAAAAAGGTGTTTTTTAGGGGGGAAAAGTGGGAAAACTCACAGAAGGTGTGAGCAATAAAAGGTAATGCTCCATCTGTCGGTGTATAATAACCTGATGGCTGTAAAGGACACACATCCACACACACACACACACACACAGCAGTCAGAAACAGAGAGAGAGAGGAAGGCCTGGCACATCTGAATATCATCAGGGTTGCATGGAGAGTGTAAAATAGTGAGGGAGACAGGGCCTTACATTATTGAGGGAGGACGGGGGGCTATGTATTGGGACAACAGTCAAAATGTCAATATTGTGCTGTTGGTGGTACATTTGAAGAGTATAGACATAAAAATGTTGACAATGTGGTCAAACTGAATATGTACTCGAAGCCCAGTTAAACTGAATTACCACAAGGAGGCAGTGTTGACTGAGTTGATAAGGAGGAGGGGTCCTTTCCTCAAAATGTTTCTCTTGGCATATTCTTCCACCTGTTACCTCCAAGAACTCAACTGCATGTGTGAATGAACAGTTGTATGTTTTCATCCATCAATAATTGTACTGTACTCTGACTGCTCTGTATTAACGAGTCATGCAACATTAGGCTGGCAGACAGAGGCCGCTGACAGGTGCTGCAGCCTTAGCTAGTAGCACATAAAAACAGGCATATTGGGGGAAACATCCGTATAGCGTCACGTCAGCTCTGAGGCACAAAACAGCCCGTTGTCCATGTTATACTACATAAATCATAAAAAAAATATTTTTGTAAATATATTTTATCTAACTGAAGCTCATAGATCTGGCTTCAAGCCATCAACAAAAGGACAAGTCTGGTCATCTGTGGGAACTGATATCCGAACATTTGTGTGCAGGTGGGGAAATGCTATGGGCTTCATGATGAACTGAATCGGTTTTGGTTTTTAATTATGTTTTTTTGTGACTGTTGTGCTCTAGTATAATGGTGTATACGTATCCAAAACACTCCACCAATGAGAGACTTCTGGTCACAGGTGGTTAATTTACTTTTACATTCATACCACACTCTGCTCAACTGTGTGCATCAGAAGTTTTTCTTTAAGCACTGTCTTAAGATTTCTTTACCCTTCACTCAAAAATAGATTTTCTTGTTTTTTTTCCATTAAAGAAGTACTATTCAAGCATATTTAAATTGCTAGGCTTCCATAAAATACCATTTATACAAAGAAGCACAACAGGGTATACATTTTGTCCATGTATCTGAACAGTACATTAAAAAATAGTTCTTAAGAATAACTACCCATGGGCTGAGACAAATTTGTAATCTGCAAAAATTAGGGTTGAAAATTGAAGATTGATCAGGACTGATTATACCTTAAAAGGAAATGATCCAAATGTCAGAAAGTGAATTGCTCTGCACTGCTTATGTTACAAATAGATGCATAATTTTTAGCTGAGGAGTGTTTTCTACAACAGTTGAAGCTTATTGATGTTTTTAACAGACAAGAACTGAAGAGAATAGTTTACGGCTGTCCTTTTTTTTTAAATTCCATTACATCATATCCATTTCATTATGCCCTTGACAGATGCATTCTTTGAGAAACTGTGCAGGGATGGTTTGGTTTGGGACCTTATCTGACATCTTTTCACTGGGATCAAAACTTGCTATTTGTCTGTAGTCACAATTCATAGTTCATTTAATTGTGCTGTCCAGTAATGCTTATAATGCTCATCATAAAACAAGAGATTTATTTTGTCAGACCATTTAAATTGTTTTAAACAGAAGTACAATACAGCTTTCTGATAAAAAAAAGACAGTTATTAATAACATGAGTCACAGTGTTCTACAGAAATGAAGAACAAAAAATTTATGGTATTACATATGCCAAAAGACAACAACTACTATTTAATATTAAATTCATAATGATATAAAGCATTACTTTCCAGACAGGTAGCATGATGTCATGTATTCCCATATAAATACTGTTAAATGATTTTAGGGCCATCATTATCATCTGATTTACTGATTAAATGTGAAGTAAATTCATCATATCTAAGCAAATATGATGCTGTCTCAATTCAAACTTTTTACATACTAAATCTGGGATAACACCATAGAGTAACATTATTCAATTCGCCTTGCATGAGGTTTAGAAAACAATCTGAAATGTATTTTTTGTGTGTCTTTAGTTCTTTTTCCATTGACTGTAACAACATAGATATTTAAATGTATATCAGTGTAATGTGATGTTTGTGATGGATGTGACAGCCTGTTAGCATTAGCATCTGTTCTAAAACCACAAATGATTACATGGGAATCATTAACACAAAACAGAAATCCCATCTGGTGCAAAGTCCTTAACATGAGCATTAATAGATTATTTCCACCCCCATATGTTATGTTTGGCGTATTTATTATATCAAAATATGTAAAATTATTATTTTATCATTTGAATGGTATCCATTGTTTGTATCTCAAAATATTAAACTGTACTTTATAAAATCAAGTTTAATTTCAATATTTGTTTTACATCCCATTGTTATGTCAATGTGTTTTTTTAATCTTATTGTCTTGCATTACACATATGTATATTTTTAAACTTTAAGCTCACCGACATACAACAATTTAAAGACATAGAGAGCAAGTCTGGAAATCAAAACTGTTAATAATCCTTTAATCTGCTCTTTGCCATTTCTCCAGATTTCATTGATCCTTGTAGCACAGTGGCGAACTTTAGGGCAGCTTTTCTCCCCTTTTGTTTAACCATGTAAACTCAGCCATTATTACAACCCTGCAGCCTGTTACACTTTCATCAAGCCTGTTAATAAAAAGCCAAAAGGTCTCGTGTCAACATCAGCGGCTTGTTGCCCTGTTTGTCGCCCCCCTCTCCCCCCACCCCACCCCCTCCTCTCTCGGGGTCTGCTGTTCTTTCTTCCCTCCCACCAGAGGAGAGGGGAGGTCCAGGAGAGGGCAACCTCCAAATAAGTTCCATTAATCACAAGCCAGAGTCTAATGTAACTAATATTTTACAATTAGAGGAGACAGCAGCGGGCTCCAAGCCATCCATCTCTTCACCACATGATCCTCCATACAGGGGCAGTAAGAGCCACAGATACGGTCTGCACACACACACACACACACACACACACACACACACACATGCACATACACACTTCTATATATGAACACATGCAGGGACGCACAACTTCACAAGACTGGATGGGAAATGAGGAAATGAGAGGGGTGGGATTGTGTGCTGTTGAAGGATGACTGACTTTGGTTTTATCTAAAGCTGACATTGGACTGATTCAAAGGACCAATATGCAGTTTTTAAACTTTTTAGAATGTTTGTATAACTTTATTTCTTAGAAAAGTGCAAAAGCATGATAAACAATTAAACCAAGTAAAACATGCACGAAAACCCTGAAAGCTTGAATTCACCTGACAAAGCTGTGTACAAGAATACCAAACATGCCTACTAACCCCCTATTATTACTGACCCCCAAAAGATAAGACATTTCACAGGCAGGAAGATTTTTGTCCATCATTGTTCTGGTTTAGTTTGTGCTTTTTATTATTTATTGCATCCATTTATCATCATTTCAAGCAGTGATTATCAACTTAATAATTTCTACAGTAGTTTTCCTTCTACTGCTCTGTTTTATGATAGCTTACAGTAGGCTGAAAACTATAAGCATTTGAGTGGATCCTGTGTCGTGAATTTTAGATAATGTGTTTTTATTTCATATCAGACAATCTTAATTCTGTAAAAACAAAAAAAAAAGAAATTGCATGATCAGAAAGGGGTTTTGGGGCATCTTCATTTAATTTCTCAAAACAATGCACCCAATAACGGAAAATAACAACATTGATAAGATTTGGTGCTTGACTGCAGCACAACTTCAATTGGTGATTGAAAACAAATCAACTTGTTTTGTTTCTGAATGCAGCAAAGGCAAGTTTGTTTGTTAGTAGGTGGAAAGACATCTTTGTACACTTTGCTTCATATTGCCAATACCTGCTGAAATAGAGACAATAAAAAAAACTCTTGACTTGAGTGCAAGTTATATGCAATGGGAAAATAATAAATCTTTTGTGTTTATACTTCATTTGTATAGCAAATTTATATTCTGTGTTTAAAAAATTTATAAAATCACCTGTAAAATAGTGGTGAAATTTTCTGTTAGGGAATGCAAGTAAATAACTATAATTTGACATCTCATCTACAAAATAATAATGACCTGACTATTTTTCCTGTTTTCTACAAAGAAGTAAATATTCACTATATTTTGCATAACTTAGGTTAATGTTTTGCATTTGATGACATCCAGAGTATGTTCATAATTCCAAATGTTCAAAAATACTTTTAGTTTAAACAGCCACAGTCCTCCTGATCCAGCTGTATTCTCTCTCTGCCCTGGGATGCTTTTTTAGAGCTCCTGTCTCCTTAAGGTTTTGCTCCACATGGGCCCAGACCGCTCTGATTGGTTGACCAACCCGGTCTGTGGTTTGTCAGTTCAGCCCTGCTCAGCGTCATGTTGTCAACAACACTGCATCCATTATACGGTCTCTGCTCTGCAATGGACCTGCTACTGCAAAACAAGGCCGCCCATAAGAGGGGATAAAGAGGAAAACTTCCAGAGGCCTCGAGTCAAATAGGGGGCTGTGAAGGTTTGTAAAACATGGTCTTTCATAAATGATAACCATGGTTTCATATTATTGTTAGTCTATACTCACCATTTCTTAACAAGGCAGACGAAAAAACATTTTTTGTTGTTGTTTTCTTGTTTTAAAGTTTAACCTCCATTCTACTGAAATGGTATAACCCTTATTTTGTGACATTAATGATGTGAACATGCCTGACCACTCAGTTTAACAATTAACTATGATATTTGGCACATTCAGTCATGCTTAGAATTGCAAGAAGATTGTTTTGGCTCTAACGTTGCTCAGATGGGGAATTTTTCCAGCTCTTACACAGCATGCACATGTTGATCCTATTATTTGTTTATTAATTATTTATTTATTTTGACTTCATATGCCTTTTTTATGAGTTACAGGACAGTGCATAGAGCTGAAAGTTTGGGGGAAACGTGAGAATGACATTAGATTTAGGAGCCACATTTATTACAGCCTATACTTGAGGTGTACAGCCTTAGTTTTAGTATCAACTATGAGGCCACAGGCATTTCCAACATATTGATATCATCAAATGAAATCTGAGGATGGCCCACTAAAAAGTCTCTTCTATTGAGGAGTTAACCAAGAGTGTAGGCAGGCCTTCCACAAACCAAAACTGACAATGGAGAAATGATAGGATGTCACACTGTTAGATCTTTTTGGTTAGGCTTGAGGGAATAAGATGTTAAAGGCAGCTACTGGTGCTGTACAGAAAGGGGAAGAGGGAGAAGTCCTTGTGCTTTATCATACGATAGAGCACAAGACATGTAAAATACACTAAAAGGCGAATAAAACTTGGGAAGGATAGTATGGATTTTTAAAGAGATTCTGTTTAATGTGACCTGATCAAAATGGTGAATTGTGTGAGGTCCTCTTATTAAATGTAAATGTAAATGTTCTTTATTTATTCAGCCCTTTACAACAACCCTTTCGGTGAACCAAAGTGCTTTACAATAGATGGAAGTAAATACCAATAAATAACACAATTAAAAATAAGTAAAAGCAACAGCAGCAATAAAGCAATGAAAACAATAAAAGCAATAAGAGCAATAAAATACTATAAAATAAAGTAAAACAGAGTAAAAGTAAAAGTGCCACCACACTACTGGGTATTAAAAGCCATCTGAAATAACATATGTATATATATGTATAAAATACATATTAAGAACACTAAGAAATAATTACATGTACAGTCCCTGACCATTTTTGTAGTTGGTGTTTGTTAGCAACTGCTCTTTAAGGAAGGAAGCAAGAAGGCTGCCGGTTCGATGCCCGGATTGGGCAGGGCCTCTTTGTGTGGAGTTCCTACATTCTTCCCATGCATGGGTTTTCTCCGGACACTCTGGCTCCCTCTCACCGAACAATAACATGCTCATTGGGTTGATTGGTAACTCCAATCAACCCAATGACGGACAACCAATCAGAAAGTGAATGGCTGTCCGTCCCTCTATGTGTCCCCACGATCGTCTGGCAACCAGTGCAGGGTGTACCTCACATCTCACCCAATGTCAGCTGGGATAGGCTCCAGCCTCCCGCCCCCTTGACCCCGAAAGGGAAAAGCAGTATAGATGAAGGATGTTCTTTAAAGAAAATGTTAACATTTTCTTTGCACCTTACTTCAGGCTCTGTCTTTAAAATTAGATCACTTTGAAGCTAGCTGTAATTGTAAAATACTAGTTCATTCTGTCAAGTACACATCTCCGTACCATTCGGTACCCTGTATAAGTCTGTATTTGTGAAAGTGTAAGCACATTTACGTTTGCACCTGCATTCATGTGAGTCTATAGATGTGTGTATGAGAGAGGTTTTTGTTTGTCAGTGTGTGTGTGTTTGTGTCTCTGTGTGTGTATGTGTGTCACAGGCTGAGATAATGACCATGATGACAGTGGCGGGGCCGGCGGGGGCCAGAGGAGCTGAATGGTGACGGATGACACAGGCCTGAGCTCTGATGGCACACAGACAGTGAGTGATGACTGCACATCCTTCCCTCAGCTCCACCCTTCATTATCTCTACGGGGAGAGGCTCGGCACAAAGGCAGGCCGCGCTGCCCTCTCGCTGCCCTCAAACGACATCTGCTCATAGAGACAGCCGCAACGCCGCTCCTCTTTCACCTCGCTGTCGCTCCATCTATCTCCATCTATGGTGATCTCCTTCTTCACTCCTTTTTCTCTCTCCTTTTTCCCCCTGTCCTCCTCTCCGCGGAGGGTACACAGAGGTCAAACAATGAGATAATGACTCAGCCTTTCAACCTTTCAAATCACTGCCTTTTCTTTCTCTCCATCCTCTGTTCGGTCTTAATCCTTTCTTTATCAATCTTCTCAGATTCGCTTGTTCTCATGCATCCAAGAGGCCTGATCTGATGACACTGAACAGACGAGAGAAAGTTTTTGGGTTGTGTTGTCATTTACTGTGAATATGAACAGGTCACATGTATGTCTGAAAGTTATAGACTTAAAATCAAATTTGGGTATTTCTAAGATTAATGCTAACTATTTCAATTTTCTATTTGAATGGTTACACTAACAGTAAAACAATATGGAGTGCTAATTGATACCAAAAAACAAATGTGTATGTCCTTAACATTATAAAGTAGTTAATTTCCTGTTCCTAATTGGGGAAATAATATTCAAACTCCTATACACTGTGTCAACTGTAGTTAAATGGTTCATGTAATTTAGGCCTTGCGCACACACAGGCAGATATTTTTGAAAACATAGTATTTTCCTGTGTTTCAGCCATTTTAGTCCCGCAAACAAGGCTTAAGGCCAGAGGTTACCCCAAAAGGCGACATTTCCAGCAACTAGGAACCCTCACTATTGCTGGAGTAGATTCTGTGACAGTGTCATGTGCAGCCCTAACTTTTTTATTGAAGTATAAATATGAATTATTTTAAAAATGAACAAAATCAATATATAGCCTCTTTGAAAATATGTCAATTAAAATAATTACAACTTCTCCTGGTTACCGCCCCAATTACAAAACTACTGTGTTCAGGGTTGACTTTTTTATTTTAGGGTTTCAAACATTGTATATAGTTTTCTTATTATGTCACTATAAAACACAATTACTTCTATCTTCACGAGATCATTTTTTTAGAGTATCAGTAGTTAACCTGAAACACCTGGTATTAGTATAAATTTTAAAAAGAAGTTGACATTGCACAAGAATGACAAAGACATCTTTTGCATGTCAAGGGTATGGTTGCATCCGATTGTACATGGCAGTGTTATTCTATTTCATGAGGGCAGAGATGTTAAATTGGTTTTGATCAAGTTTGAACTGCATTAATTCGGTTTTAAACAGACTTAAGGTGTTTTAACTAAGTTTTAGCAAAGTCTAAGTTTCATGCTATTGACTCGACTTGATCAAATAATGGATTTTAACACATTTTTTGGAATTGAAGTTCTGTAAACTCTGTTGGTTGCTTTAATCTCATTGTTTTCATTTTGATGTTTTGAAACACCTTTAGCTCTTTTTTAGTTCTTCATCTTCATTACCATTATCATTTTATTTAGTGTTTTCTATAGAGGGGGAGAGCAGAAACAGTTTTACAAAAGAGCCAACCAATCCATGACAACAGGCCCTTAAAATTTCAATGATCAGTGGAATCATAAAGTAAGCTTAACATTATTCCCTCAGTCCTATTTCAAGTAAAAGAGATGGTACTGTCCAAAGGCAGGAATTTCCTGTCATTTTAGATTATTAAAGCTTAATGATTTTCCAGACACTGGGTGTGTAGGTCTTCTCTATGTTATAAAATGGTTATCAAAAGTATGGAGTAATAAACAACTATTTAGCAATAGCAGATTGCACCCTGTTATCAGCTAGTGACCTGTCCTGGGTGGGTCCCACCTCTTGCCCAATGTCAGCTGGAAAAGGCTTCAGCCCCCGCAGCCTTGAAAGGATAGAAGCTTAGATAATGAATGGATGGATGGATGGATGGATGGAGATGTATTTCAGTAATCTCTTTATAATTTTAAGTCACCAGTAGAGTAAAGGATTACTATATGACTCTACTTTTGAATGGTAAAACTTTTACAGTAAAATGTTAGTGTGTCTTTGGTGGGCTGCTAAAATGTTTACATGTACACATAGTGAGTCTTACTCAGATTTAATTTAATTATCCCACTGTGTTGGGAATGCCAGCAGCCTCATGGTTAATACGTATGTACATTGATGAGTTAGCTGTAGTCCTTTAAAAGGCTGGTCTAGTTGTAATGTGGCTCCTTGACCCCATTTCACGCCACACTCTCTGCCCCAACTTCCAATGCTACCTTCTGCCCTGGCATTCAATAAAAAGCATTACATCAAACTAATAATCACAATTACAAAATAAAAATGCTTATCAAAAAAGCACTGAAGCCTCTTGAAAAAGGTCTATTGCAGGTCTAATCATGGCTGAGCACAGTAAACATTATTGTACTTAATGTTAAACTAAATTTTCCCATCCACAACAACAATATATATCAAAAATGAGGTTTATGACAAATAAAATGATTTTCTTCTGCTAAATAAAAAAAATGGCGAAGTTAAAAATTGTAGGAAACCATGGTCTTTATTTAGAATAGACTACATGTGCATCTAACCTTCATGGACCCCCACATGACTTTGGGCCCCAGAGAGTTTTTAGCTAAAATGTTGAACACAGCGTGGGGGAGAAGAGGGATGGCTGAACTTTGTTTTATCTTTAAATGTATTAATTTTGAGAATGTGTCCATGAAAGATGCAAAGAACATCCCTGTCTGTGATAAACTAGATTATTTTTATTTATTTTAGATCTGTTTTAAAACAGGGAAAAGGGATGAGTTGTTTACAGTGAAGTGTTTGGTTACTTTTAATGCGATGTAATAAGTGAAGTAAATGTGCTGCTTGTTTTAAAGTAAGAGAAAAGTCATTAAGGATAATTCTTTTGCAATGTGGCAAACACTGGGTATAAACAAGCATCATCAACATTTTTTAATGAGAAATGCTCCTAAATAAGCTCATTAAATGAAATGATGACTGCCTGTTTTGACTCAACATTTGTGGTCAATCAGCACTTCAACAATTTTGTTTTTTTACTGGTAACATTTCATTGAGAACTAGGGCCTGTCATCTATTTTTAAATTAGTTCATTTCACATTTCTTTTTTAAAAATATGATAAAAACTTGCTACATTGCCCAGCCCTGGTCACATGGATAAAATAAGTGTCACTTTTGGTGAAATGTGTTGGATATAAAAACATCTGCAGGGACATTAAGGGGCTTCACAGCAGCTGCCCAGGCAAACAGTGGTGGATGTTGCCATCTAGTGTTTTAGGTGGAGAAGCACGGCGATGTGAGGGTGTGTTTAAGGCACAGGGGAGGGCTCACTGAGACTAATGAGCATGCAGACAGGTTCAACCAGAGGTCACCATCTGGCCAATTACCACTGCTGGCACATTGGAGCCGACCTGAACTGTCATCACAAACACATCACTCCATGTCCAAACTGCCCAGCAATATGTCAGCGTGCCACTCGATGTGCCGTACAGTACGGAGAGGACGGGGGCAACAGGAGACAGCCCCATGACAAAGCCACCTGGTCAGCTATGCAGACACGACAGGCTGCTGGGCCACCTGCTTCGCTCAGTTTTGGAGGACACTCGATGGACTCTCAATGTCAGGCACTCGTCTCAGTGTCCAGTTTGACTGACAGGTGTTTAATTCTGTCTCTGACACAAGTGCTCCTACATGGAAAGAATTTAAGTTAGAGATAATCAAATACAAGGCTGGGAATCCCTGAAGCAACTCTGAGCAGGATAGACTCTCAGTGGTACAAAGTGCAAAGTACTCCATAATAGTAGATAAGTATTGTTTTATTATTGGTACCTATCAGGTAACATATCAAACCTCTTTCCTAACTTTTAATGTCCCTTGACTCTGAATAAAATCATCATGTTTTGGTCAGAATCAAACACCAACTGCAGTTTTGACTCTGTATAAACCAGCACTAGTCAGCCTTTCTCAGAACACTCCATTTTGGTGTTTGACTCAAACACCAATCAATCCATCAATCAACCTCCATTCGTAGTGCCACTTCATAAAAGGTGTTATCTCAAGACACTTTACAATCGAGCAGGCTGAAGAAAAACTCTTCATTTTATAGCTACATGTATATGCAATGACACATATATACCTATGTAAAATACACATATACACACATACATTTATCAAAAACCCAACAAGAAGAGATCATGAGCACAGCACTGGGCCAGACAAACTACAGTTAGGTGCATCTATAAGGGGCTTACAGTAATGGCACCAAGAACCCTCTGTTTGTAAATAAGCTCCTTCTCAACCTCTCTTCTTGGGTTGTGCACCACCCACAGCTTTCTATGACTGTGGGTGGTGATGCATGTGCTGGAATAGTGGTTGAGAGGCAGATATTATTATAACAACTCATTACGGTGTCACAGTAAGCCCTGGTTATGCACAGACTATCAGACAGCTAACCTGGCACCCCAGAAAAACTGTTCAATATATTCCATTTGTCCATCAGGGAAAGACCTCATACAAAGTGTTTGGGAGGACTGAATCAGCATATCCAGCCAGTGACTGGATGATTGTTCTGTCAATCAACATTTATCGTGGGCCAATCAGATAACGACATAGGCGGGAGCTACTGAGCCACTTAGTAAAACACTCTTGTCAAAACATGACATGTTAGAAGCAAAAATATCCTTACTGTAGAGAGGTTGGTAGTATTGTTACATTCCCTCTTTGTTATTTGATAAATAATTAGCATCTATGCAAATCCTTGTACGTGCAATCACTTCCTGCTGTCATCCAGCTCATAGTTCGTTCCTCTTCCTGCTCTAATGGATGTTTGTTTGGATCCTCCTGCTGCTTTGAGCTGCTCAAAATCTTTGTAGATTGGAGTTTGGCTCAATGGATCTGCCTGATAACAGACATTGAATCAGACAGGTTCACCTACTGTTCAGTGTATCAGATAGCATGTTTTCTGTCTCATTTCAACTTTTATGGGTTTGGTGACATCCTTCTGTACAAGACAACCACAAAAATGTGAAAAAAACAAGTTTTAAATTATAATGTATCTGCTTCAACATGATAAGTAGGCCTCTCAATTATAGTGATTTGGCCAGCAGTTAGACGTCTTTTTCTATATAACAATGTTACATTCCATTTGATCTCAGAAGTCAGAATATCAAATTGGATGTGCCTCTTAGGTCAGAATTTGTACCCAAGAGGTCAGACAGTCTTCAGATACCCTGAGTTCCAGCTCATAACTGCAACATGTTTTAGTGCAATAGTGCAATTGAAGTAATTTACAGCTCCAACATCCACATTTGGAGATTAATGAATGAACCATTAATACACATCTGAAAAGTGGTACTGCTTCTCTATTCTCTTCTAGCTGTTCTGACACTCTACAAAAAAAGAAGGAAATCCCCTGAGCTTCTGGACAGTGTTTGTTTCTGTCTTGTTCATATGTATAATTGCTGACAAACAGAAGGTAGACACAGCAGTGTCAGTACAAGCACACAGCTAACTAATTTAACTAAAGAGATTGCAAGGAGGACAGCATTTACCTTGTGGCATCATATACACTGTGTTGCACTTTAGACAAAAGAAAAGAACACATAAGTTAAATGCTCAAAAGTGACACTTTTCTTGTGTTACACATTGATGAAGCAAGTTACTCTTTGATGGCAGAGGTACTGTTAATCACAACCCTTAGGATTAGTGGATTTCAGACTATTTTATTCCCAGCGTATGAAATATTTCATGGTTCACCTTCTTCATTTCCATGCAAAATAACCTCAATACAAAAAAGGCTGTCGGCGTGGTGAACTACAAACAACCTCAATTCAGTAGATAAAAAACTAATTTTTCAGCACATAATCATGAATGGAGACATAATAGAGAGGGTCACAGAATTCAGGTTCCTGGAACAGGAGGACCTGTCCTGATCATAGAACACCACAGCACTGCTGACAAAGGCTCAACAGACAATTCCTGAAGATACTCAGGAAGAGAAACTTAACAGAAAAACTGCTAACGTCTCTTTGTCATTGCTCTGTTGAGCTACAGCATCCTCCTGGGGTTGCCTGCTGCACTGCAGCAGAGAGGAACTCACTCCAGAGGGTCATTGACAAAAACTCTGTGGGAGCCATCTTCTGTCTCTTGAGGACATTTACAACACACACTGCCTCAGGAGAGCCTCGCAACATTCTCAGACACTTATCCAATCCGTGTCAACACCTATTTGAGCTGATGCTTCAGGGAGTCGCTTTGGGACAATCAAGGCCACACAAACAGGTGAGCCACTAAAATGAGTTGAGCCACACACTGAAATGTCCATATTCTTCCACTCATACAATCTGTAACCTGTAGATGACATAGCTCTTTTAGAGGTCTTTTGTTTTTAAAGGTTATAAAATGTAGTTTTTGGAAACTATAGCACTCTTAGGACTGAACAAATAAATCAAAATTGCAATCATTAGCTGTGAATGGTTTAAATGGAATCCAATGGATGTAAGAAATTCCCAGAGGCACACCAAGATGGCTCCCAAGGTACACCTGTGTGCCCTGCCCCACTATTTAAGGACCTCACTGTAGAGCAAAGTTTTCTGAAAGAAGAGGCAATACGTTTTTCAAAAGCAAATCACTTTTCTGGTATTTCCTCGCATATTTTCTCTGTCACCGCCCCCACCATCTGGAATGCACTACCATTACATCCGAAACTGCCCGAACTTGTCCACATTCAAAACCCTCACCAAAACCCACCTTTTTAAAATTGCTTTTAATGTATGACTGCTTTTATATGTATTCTGTGTTTTTGTTTCTTTATTATCATGTTTTTTTTATTGTGTTGTTTTATATGATGTGTTTAGCCTCTGTACAGCGTCTTTGAGAGTTTAGAAAAGCGCATAATAAACAAAATGTATTATTATTATTATTATTATTATTATTATTATTATTATTATTATTATTATTATTTGGGGTATATGGAGTATTCACTGACCCACAAAATATGACCAACTCTGTCTTTGGTTTGTCGTTTGCGTGTATCTGGAAAAAAAAAACTGATGGTCCATTCACAATCATCTCAAAGGGCATTATAATACATGCCCCTCACCTGTTGTCTACACCAACAGTCTGGAACTTTTTTAGGGTCTGTCATTGTTTTTTTGCAAGATTAGGAGAAGCATCAGCCAGGAGAGTTCAGCATGGAGGATGCTACTCAGTGAGCTTTCACACTGCACTTTGTTTCGTGAACGAAAGACTGTCAAATGCGGTGTGATGTAATGTAGCTACCTGCTACTACATGAGGCTGTGGCTGTTTTTCTCTACTACTCAACTTAAAGTTACATTGTGAACCAGAAACACACAACAGCACCACAACGAAGGCATCTTTTCTGTGCACGGCAGATCAGGTGTATCAGTGGAAAATCTGCAGAATTGATACTTTGACATCTACATGGCGCTCTGTTGTTATGGAATACATTCATCAAATATTGATACTTAATGAGTACTCAGAAAGACATTCATGTTTGAATGCTGAGGGACAGCACTGCTCACCAACTGTAGAGATCATTTAGAGCCAAAACCCTCTGCAAAAGATCTGATATCAGAGGATGTCTGAGGATGTTGCCAACTAGCTTTCATTAAATTAAAGGTAGCACCGTTAATAAGAAATACTAAAAGAGAAAAAGATTTGCATCAAACTCTTTAACAAATTAAACTTGCTTCATATATTTACCAAAAATGGTCTGCATGTTGTGTGCTGCATTGTTTGTTTGTTTTTTTGTTTGTTTGTTTTTTAGACCAGGGTACGTGCTTAGTACTTACATTTGTATTTTAAAATGATTCATATCTGTACCAGTATTGGTATAAAAATGTCAGCATAATGTTTGGTATCATCTTTTTGCTTTTATACAGTATATTAAGTTAAAGCATAAAAATGGGAGTTTATTTTGTTTTAGGGCCACATTCAGCACAAACTTTTGGGTGCTGACCTGTAGAAGAACTTGTTAGGATAGCTTGGTTGCTGTTGTTGATTCTGAAACATCCATATCCTGGCAATTTCAACCCACAACGCACTGCTTTTTGGATGACCGTTTTGTCTTTGGTTCAGATTGCCTCTAGACGCTATAGGTGCATTTGGAAGTGAATCACCTTTATGTTGCACATTAACTATCTGATTTTACAGTAGCACCCTTTTCAATCATTGAACTTGATGCTCTTATGCTCTAATGCTCTTACCACTACACTTCTGAACACTTAAGAGCAAGCAATATAGCAAAAGTTATGTCAAATACTGCAAATATCTTAATATAATTTTAGATAGAAAAATGGATCATGAAAAACATGTCCTGTGTGTAATCTTTTAATCCATGTAAGTTGCCACCAGAGCTGTGATTTATTCATGTTCCTGGTTTGAGCTGCCTGAACTGGTGTTAAATAAGCAGATGTGTCCTCACACAACAGGTTGGCATTGTAATTAGGCATTTCCTAGCATTTCGAGAGCAGAGCAAGACAGCATGTGTATATCATCTCTATTTTGAGTAACTCTGTAATTGTTTGAAAGGCAGCACTCTCAATTTGGTATGCCTGTTTGTTCCAGAGCAGAATGTTATGTCAGGGTGAGATGGTTAGGGGTTCGAGTACCTGTTGTTGGTCTAAATTAGCACCCTTGGTAGGCAAAGGGAGGTATGTCATCTTAAGTTTCCTTATTTACATGTGAAGGGATGTCTTAATATTTTATGTCTTGGGGGGATGCAATATTGTAAGTTACATCCAAGTGAATGAGTACAAGATGTGAGTAAGAATTTTTAAGGAAGTGTGCATGTGTCTCTATGTGTGTCGCCTTTTCTTTTCTTAGTAAGACTGTATTTTTGATAAATGTTTATTGTTTAAGATG
Organism: Scarus forsteni; assembly: GCA_036419115.1. Taxonomy (NCBI): domain Eukaryota; kingdom Metazoa; phylum Chordata; class Actinopteri; order Labriformes; family Labridae; genus Scarus; species Scarus forsteni. Next base: position 40,207,922 of record JAZDUH010000327.1, on the reverse strand, counting down.
AAATACAATGAGCTAAATTGTGTAATATATTTACAGTTTCACAGTGCTCGATTTGAATAAAGAAGGGTATGCTAAAGAGATAATCGATGCAGAGGGCTACTTCAGTCTTGGTTATTTATTTTTAGTTATTGTGAGAAGCAGAAATTGAAATTAAAACACAACTAATCCCAGTTCTACCGCACATAACTATGTGACTTCCTGATTTCCTGCAGCCCCAAAGAACTGCAGTTTTTGGCACTGCTGCACTGGCTTCATTTTTCAGGTTGTTGCTTGCCTCAGATGCACCTACAGTCTCCTCTCAGTAGCATGACCCCATAACAGCCAGGGGGCATTAACAAAAATGTAAAACATAAAGCTTTAAAATGAGATTTGACATTAAATCTTCATATTTTTGCAAACTGCTTCGAATGTTTGAGGCATTGTTTGTCTGAGGTCGGTTTTGTCAACAATACTGATTGTTTGTGGATTTAGAGCACGGGTTTTGCTCAAGACAAGTCAAAACCAACAGCTTTTCAAATTCTTCCAACCATAGTAGACTTTTGAAACCTAAATCTAATCTAAATCTAAGCTCCTAAATGTAATTCTTTAATTCAAACCACATTTTTACACAATAAAAGTGAGAAAGGATCACGCACAGTGTGGTGGTTATGACAAGAGTTTGGTGTGTTTTTTTCTGGCACATTATAACAGCCATCTGTACAATCAAAGAGAAAACTACATCTCACTGTTGGAATCATAAAGAAAGGGAACAGATGTTAATCCCTAATGGAGTTGACAGGCACTCTCCTGTCTTTCACATGCACATATTGGGTTTCTGAATAAGAAGGGGATCAGAGGGAAGGTGTATCATGTTGCACTCATAATACATGCATATCAAAGACCCCAGCTGTTGGATTCCCTCTCCCGAGAGACAGCATTATTAAATCTGCACTCAGCAAGCATATCACACCAGCACAAGAGCTTAAGCCTCTCGATCAGTGGGCTCCATCGGCCCGGGCAATTTGTAACCTATCACACACGGAGATTATATCGTCCTTTAAGTGTGGGGTAATCAGTGACACACACCTGTGTCTTCTTTAGTCCCTTTTATCAGATCACAGATACGATCTGGCAAAGGGGACTGAAAAAAAAACAGAGTGCTATAAGTATAAATGAAGTGAAGTGTTTGTAATTTTCAGGATTTATTCACACACTCACACTCACTCCTCACACCTCTGCTGTGATGAGGGCTGAGAGGCTGACAAAACTTTTCCCCAGGTTTTCAGAGTGGCATCCTCGTGGTTGGCAGTAACACACGTGTCTGACTTGTATATGTATAATTAAGTAAAAAATAAATAAATACTGCAAAGTCACCTGCTGGAGTCTGTCAAATTAAAGGCACAAGGGATCCAAGAGGACACATCCTAATGATACAGAAATGACTGATTTGTGCCCACTAGGTGGCAGTAGATATTTGTGAATCAGATGCAGGTTTGAATTCAGGCTGAGAACAGACTCATTTAATCAATGTGTTATTGCCAGAATAAAATACTTTAAAATTAACACATAACAAAGGTAAAGAAAACCAACTTTGACTGACATGTGTTTGACATGATCACAAAAATGAAAGTCCAATATTGTGTGCCCAATATTAGGTCATACAATCGTTTTAATTGCCATAAATAGCAGCCCAATACTTAATTTCACAGATGTAATGAAGACATTCTACTACCACAATTTCCACCACCAACGTGATCACAACTTTTGCCAACATTTTTCCATCTGTTTGTTTGTCTGTAAGAAAGATTAATCAAAAAGTATCATCAGATTGTGATAATGAATTTCAAGGAATTTTTGTCATGGCACAAGGAAGAAGTAGCTTTATTTTGGAGGTGATCCCAGTCCAGATGTGGATCCTAGAATATTTTCAAGAATTTGTTAGTTAATTAATATATGGAAAACGTGAAACTTGAATTTCCTTTAGGATGGCTAAAATATCTAATGAAGCCTCTGTCATATTCCATCCATTCTTCTGTCCATCCCGCCCTCTATCCACTGATCAATATATCTACACCTTTTAATCTTTACAATTTTCTGGATGGTAAATGATAAAGGGACTTGAGCTTGTATGGTCCATTTCTAGTCTTTCTGATTGTCCAAGCACTGGTCACACCACAGGTCTCATTGACACATCCACACTAATTCACTCTCCCATTCTCCCACTGATGGTTGGAGTTTCTACTTAGGTTGTCCATCAGCAGGATAAAAACATATCTATACCATTTTACACCATTTCATATCTGCTTACACGCCACTGACAGCACTGGGAGCAACCTCAGGTTAAGTATCTTGCCCAAGGACACATTGACATGTGTCAGCAGGAGCTGGGCTCAAATTCTTTACCATCTGATTGATGGTGGAGCGAACTTCCACACAGAGCCACAAATGCCTTTCTGGCCTAATATTGAAAGAAATCTTAAAATTCTTTGACTTTCAATGCAAGAGGCTTCAGGGTACATCAAAACTCAAGAGTATCTTTACAAGGTTAAAAATTCACTCAGAACATCTCAGTCACTCTTGATCCAGGTTAACTTTAACTTAAACAGCCTCAGTCACTTCACAATGAAGCCAGTGCACTCATGTCACTTGATGCATTCATTCATTTTTCCTTGGTCACTTCAACATTATTATTTTGATCTTGATGATAACATGATAACGAGAATGCAGGCAAACTGTATCTTCTGTTATGGTAAAGCAATTGACTATATTTACTTGTATGTTATATCATGTAATACAAACCAAGGGCTTCACTTTAATCCACTGTGCCATAAGGCCAGTGATACGGGAAATGTGTAACTAAAATTAATCCATCATTCAACTAAAGTAATTGCCTTTTGTTATGGTTATTGTTCATTTGTTCCAAAATAAAGTTTTTTTTAATCCTTCATTGTTTTTATGTAAGTTGTGTCAGATTTCTTACTATTTGTGCAAGTGGCTATTCATTGTGTGTCTTTAATGACCTTTATTTGTAGGACTACAGATGGCAGTTAGCAGCTTAGTAAAATAATCATAATAATTATATAAGTCAATAAAATAAAACTTAATCATTTGTAAAATCTAAAAAACAAAGTTGTTGGTTCTGAATATGTTTAGAATGTCTTTAAGCTCAGCGGCTTTGGTTCATGAAAAACAAGTAATATATATGTCTACATTTTTCAATTAAGCAACAGGGATAACACCTCAAGTTTGATGAATCAACCTGTCATTGATTTGGTAAATAAAAGTTTCTTAGAACATGTAATCCAAGTGGTATAGCAAATCCCCGAGAAAAAATGTTACTCTGTACACAGTAATAACCAAAAATTTTTATTATGTGTATGTGATGGTAAAGACCACCAGTTTGCATAAGTTCTTTAGCTGAAATTACATTTTAATGCTAAAATAAAAATGTTATTGACATTCAGTAATTATCAAAATAAAAATCTGAAATAATAGTAATGCACATCATTATTTCTCGATTAAGATGTGAAACTATAGTTATTTACTTGCATTTCCAAACAGGAAAACTAGTTTATTGGTTGAATGTTGTGCTCAATTATTTTCTGACTTCTGCAAGAAGCTCAAACAGAACGTACATTATTTTGAAACTAATTATTGTTCAAAATGTATCTCCAACGAAAATAACTTTTTCAGTTTGAAGCATGCTCTGAAAGATTTCTAAAATACTAATGTTTCTTATTTGATGACAGGTGGTCTAATAAATATGTTAAGCTCTCTATATCAAATAAGGCATTAAAGCATCATTGATCTGAGCTTTGGCTTTAGGCAGTGTGGTTCTCTTCTTTTTATGTGAGTTAACATTTTGATATTGTGGCTATAATTTTCAATACTATGTTCAGTGACTTTCTCAGTTCTCACAACTTCTCGCAGAAAAAAGTAAATGTACTGATCTTATGAAGTACACAAAAAGGACCAGTACACAAGAGATTTGAAGAAATGTGACTGTTTTTTTTTTCATATTTATAATTCATTCACAGATGCTCACCTGATGCAACATCTCTCTCCACGTCTCCTGCCCCATTCACACTAACTTTGTGTGGTCCGCCAAGGCCCCCCTGAGGTCTGAGGAAGGAAAGCAGACCACTCTGCTGCTGGAGCTGATCAGCCTGTCCCGGAGTCAGGTTCTCCAGTGAAGTGATGGGAGATTCAGACAGAGCTCGGCTCCAACCGCTCGGCTCCTCGAGCTTCGAAAAATCAGTGTTGGCCTGTCCTGACTCTTCTGGATTAAAGACGGTGTTCTTCAGCATCTTCCATGTAGCTGCCTCATCTTTTTCATCTTCCCTCCCTGGTTCAGGTTTCCCAAAGTCCCCCTCAGGGCCTTGCTCCGTGCTGCCTGTTTCCTGCCCATCTTCTTTTGCTCCCTGCACCAAAAGGTCACACTGGTACAAGGGTTTGATTTTGAGTTCTGCTGCAGTGTTGGAGAAACTCTGAATCCGGCGGGTTACGGATGATGACGAGGAGAGTCCATTACTGAAGACTGAATGAGACATGACGGACTCAGGCCGCACTGACAGGTCTAAAGGCTCATACTGGGACTTCCTGGTTTGAGCAGATACATTGATTTCTCCTCCTGCTTCTTTGTCAGAGAGCTCGGCCTGTTTGGTGAAGAGGGGGCTCTCATTCTCCAGACCTGGGTATAGACCTGCAGCCGGGCTCCAGTCCTCCCTGGACCGTGGTCTGAGTTTGGGGTTGGGGCTGGAGCTGGTGCTTGGGGGCTGCAGCGGAGGGGAGAGGTCTCTGCTGGTCTGCCACGGGGGGAAGTGGTACCGATCCAGGTGGAAACTGAGGGAAGTGGACTGGGAGGCGGTGTATTCAGAGGAGGGTGGACACCTGTAGACTTTCTCCCCTAACACAGACAACAGAAAACATAACTGAATTAAATTAGGAAACCATATAAGAGGCATGGTGAGCATTTTGTAGTGAGAAATGTATGTACCAACAACTGTTGTCTAAACATGAAAAATGTTGCAATCCTGCAGCAGGCTGGGTTGAATGATTTAAGCGCTGCCCTGCAGTAAATCAAGCTTGTAATCAGCTTTCAGCTCCAGTGATCCATCATTTTACAGTATGGACGCCACCACCGTGTGCAATAAATACACCCAAAGATGTTAACGGCAAACAAGATTCTTCCGCAAATAATAAACAGTGAACATTTAAAGAACCAGAACAAGGCAGATGTCTCAGACAAGAACCTCATTCCATCAACACCAGTAAGTGGGTTTCCCAGTCAGAAATAACTGAGACCAACATGTGAGCAGCTCTGATTAAGCGCTCCACACTCTGAAGCTGGGTTTATTTCTGCTTCACACTTGAAAAATGGTGTGTTGGAACCATAATTCACAAAGTACAAAGTGTATTATCGCAAAGAATGACAAAGTGTAATTTTTCTCCTGTTAGGCTGCGAACACACCAGACAAATTTCAAATCAAAACAAGTTTTCAAAAAGTGGAAGAACAGAAACATAAGTACAATGTCAACTGATCTTCAGCATATTGGGCCATTTTGGACCAGTGATGGCATTTCAGCGTGGAAACTTTTTGATTTACTTTCATTTCTGTTTCAGTCATGATGACAATCACATTTCTGTGCAGTAAAAGGAAAAATAAATCACACTTTTATTACCTCTATAACAGTATATGTCCGGAAAGGTTCAGGGAGAAAAAAAATGGAGATTTTGAGACCACCACAACACTGTTACATAAAAATTAGGTACATATTTCATGAAGTCCAAAAATTCAGTCTTTTCCTTTTCCTTATTTCCTTGAACAGGGAAATGATCAAAGCCCTTTAGCTCAGTTTAATAAGAATCAATTGATCAATAAATAAAGTTTTTTCTTTTTTACTCCAGAACTGCATCATTCTTAGTGGCAAAGATTCAACAAGGTGCTGGAAATATCATTTAGAAATTTTAGTCCATATTGACATGAGAGCATTTGTTGCAGATTTGGAGGCTGGCCTTCAAAGTGCAAAGTTACTATTCTACCACATATAAAGGGTGCTCTAATGAATTAAAATCTGATGACTGTACAGGCATAGTGATCTCATTGTCATGAACAAGAAAGAATTTATGATGCATTATTTCTGATGAAAGTAGCCATCAAAAGATGTGTATCCTAAGAAAAAACAGGTGCATCCGCAAAAATACTCAGAGAGTATGCTGCATTCAAACAAAGCCCAGTTGGTGCTAGCAGGCCTAAAGTACACCAAAAAATATTAAAGACACCTATACCAACACTACCACCTGCCTGAAATATTGACACAAGGCAGGACACCAAATTCTGACCCAACAATCTGAATGTTGCAGCAGAAGTCGTGATTCATCAGACACATTTTTTTTCCTAATTATTTATTGCCACAATTTGGTGAGCCTGTTTAAACTGTAGTCTCAGTTTCCTGTTCTTAGTTGACAGGAGAGGCACCTAGTGGGGTTTCTGGTGTAGCCGTTCTGATTCAAGAGATGTGCATTCAGAAATGGCCTTGAGCATACTTTAATAATTGGTGAGCAGTTGCCTTATCATCTCAAGCCAGACACTCTGCAAACTGGTCACAGGTGGGATTCGAACCTGGACCGGCAGAAGCAAGTACATGGTGCCTGGCTGCTAACCACTCCGCCAAACCAGCACCCCAGCAGTTTCTGAAATACTCGGACCAGCATATCAGGCACCAACCACCATGTCATATCCTAAATTATTCTAATCAACTTTCTCCAAAATCTGAGGCTTGGTTTGAACCTCAGCAGGTTGTCTTGACCACGGCTTCATGCCTAATTCTTTATTAGCATCAGTAAGCAGTTGAGCAGGTGTACCTAATATAACGGCCAGTGAGTGTTTTTTAGGGGGACTGGGAATCAGTCATTTCAGGTAGCAACTGCAGTCTGTTCACAGGAGGAAGGGTAAAAGTTTTAGTGTTGCAGACTTCGTTGTCTTGTGCATAGAAATGCTCTAACATGAAAGAACAGTTTAAAACTAATTAAAGAGCAAAAAAACAAAAAGAAAAACGCAGGGTCAAAACCAGTGTTACCTTAATGAAGCACTAACGTATGCAGGGTGATTCAGTTGTATAGTAATCTAACTTGTTGGTACAGGCACCACATCAATATCAATATAAACTCAAGTCAAAAATCCTACTTAAACCTTCTAGAGTTGCTTAAACCAGTGAAAAATACCAGTTAGAGCAGCAAGACATGATCCCTCTCCCTCTCACTTTTAATTAAAGGTGATTTAAATGTCTCAGTCCCTCTGTTTACTTTGACTTTAATCCTTACAGCCATCACAGACACGTCTTCAGGGTTAAACACACTCCCTGTGAGCATTTTGAGTTAGTGATTGTCAGAGACCTCAGCCCTGCTCTGTCTTTAAACAGCCCAGCTGTTTCGCTGCCGTTCCAATTACAGTAAAAGTCATCCGCCGCCATTAAGCCACAAATATTGGCAGTTTATTGCCCAACACTCTCCTGGCATTTGAAGGTCAGGTCATACATTATACTGTGTCTTTTAGGGATGCGTCTGGGATGGGGAGATAAACCCACCACCATTAATTTAATTCTATGCATATTGATGCCTTATTGTTCTTCTTTAATGGACTAATATCTGAGTTACAACAGTGATTCATCCCCACCAGAGAAATATCAATTTCATACACCTCGAGATCTGACCCTGAGCTCATCCTCAGAGCTAAATCTAAATCTAATGATCTGTACTTCTTACTTTACTTTGTTTCAAACTTTAATAGATGAAGCACCTTTGTGAGAGGAATGGCTGTAAAAAGGAGGATTTTTACTATTTCAAATGTACAAAACCATAAAAATAACTCCTGCATGTTAATTAAATAGAGTTAAACCTCATGAAAAAGACAAAAATTACAGCTGAGACAGCAAATCTGTATCTTTGACTGTAGACACCCTCTTCCCTCTGTACTGTACATGTTTGTGTACATTAAGAGTGTGGACATATCACATATCTTCATGTGTGAAGTATTGCTAGGGTTGTCAAAATGTTAAAGATTGGTCCTGTTTCTTAAACCATGTGTTTAAAAAACATCTGAGCAGCCTTTGTAATGATCAATGACAGCCATTGCAGTTTGACTGTTGTCAAGATAAGGGCTTCCTCACATTTCAGGCATTTGATAATTTAATACAAAAATGCATTGCTTTCCAATTCAGTATGTCTAGATTTAGGGTTCACCTTCAACAGGACCGCTTGTTTCACAATGTGCTTCAGAACGATCCCCAATCAGAACGATTATCCAAGACTAGAAAAGCACTTGGAGAGCGCAGGCCTCCATAGCGCCACAGTCCTCAGCCATATTGTGATTTTCACCATAAATATTAGTCCTACCTTTATTTCATCAAAATATTTAGATTCATTGACCATGAAAACATACCATTAGCAATTGGATTCATAATGATATCTATTTTAGTTCAGTTATTCACTGACTTGTTACTCATCCAGGAGGTGATCAGGATCTTGAGAGTTCTGTTTTTCCCATGCTGAACATTTCCTGTCATCAAAATCCATCTGGAGTTATTTTGTTGACAACAGAAATAGACAAACTCTCCAAAAAGTAATGGCGGAGGAACATTTTCAAGCTTGAAAATGACTTGGATGGGCGCGGGAAAAGGAAGAACTGATTCGAGAACTGATTCATTTTTGTGTTGATCCCGATCAATTGAAAAAAATGCCATGGAACTAAAAAATGCGGTAGTTTATAGATACATAAATTTCTTAAAGCCAACACCAAAAGATTTATGTCTAACAGTGCAGTATAAAGTCAATGAAACACTGGCACAAAATATTATTACTCTTAAATTATGATATATGATGATACTGTGCGAAATTTAAAAAAAAAAAAAAAAGGTTTCAATAAATTATGAAACAGATGATATCATATATACTATTTCAGAAACAATAACACATTTTATTTTTTCTTAATTTCACTTGTTTGATATTACAATAACGGTATGAATTGTAATAACTCGACAAAGGATTAAGAGTGATGTATGCTTAAAGATAGTGTTCCAGCCTGTGCTTTTCTCCCTGTCAAATACAAAACTAGAAGCTGCAACATTATTTTTCTGATTCTAAATAGATACAAAAAAAACTCTTTATCCACTGAACTGGCATAAATAAATTAGACATTAGATTATAGCCTGCTTTAGTCTCATCTTACTGTAATAGTATAGTGTACATATTGAAACATATAAATTACCTTAATACATTTTTTGTAATACTTTATATTTATAATATTTTGGTATTCTATTACACAACACAAGCTACTATTTCATAAGCTGTCCAAGACAAAACAATGCAATTTAATTTTGATAGGTATCATAAAGATATAAACCTGAATAATGAATAAAGAAAATCTGAGTCTATCAACATCAATAAAAACACAGAGCACTGGAAGTTTCTCATATGGAAGTCTACAAGTCTAAAAGCCTGTTGTGTTGGATGGTGGGATTTAGCAATAGCGTAGGTCTTAGTACAGCATAGTGTGGATGACTGCTCATCATGAGACCAGAATCCACAATCAAGATTTGTTACTGCTAAACAAAGGCTTTTTCTTGCTGCAAAGATGGATTCACATTGGGTTTTGGACATATATATATTTTTATATGTGTATTTTATGTATGTAGCCAATATATGTAACTTTGCGTATATGTGTATCCACAATTTGAAGAGGTTGTCTATAGCAGAGATAACACTTGTTATGAATTGATGCTATAAAAATAAAGATTGATTGACTGATCTATTGAGAAACACTAGTTTATAGTATTGTCTACATTTTTTAATGGTTATCCTTCATCACAATTTTTCCTATTTAAACAAACTCAACAGTATGGAGTGATCGAACAGGATCAATATATAAGTTAGACTACGTGGAGGTCTGAACTGGTAATAAAACAATGCTAGCATAACCATAAGCCAGAGTCCACAACCAACTTTACACCATTTATCTGCTGATGCTGCAATCATATAACTAGTTAACTAGTTAGTGTGACATGTTAACTGTTTGCTGAGTGCTCTAGACCAGTCAGATAAATGATAAATTAAACAGGATATATATGCTCTGCTGATGATCATGCATTAGAGTGGCACAACAGGTTCGTGCTTACACTTCACAGGAAGACGGTTGCTAATTCGACTTCACATTTTGGTCAGGACCTGTGTGTGGAGTTTGCCTGTTCTCCCTGGGCATGCCTGACCAAAAACATGCTCATTAAGTTAAACTCTATTGCCTATGGCTGGCAGAGTGTGTGAAAAGGGTGTCTCTCTGAGTCAGCCCTGTGATTGCTCTGGTCCAGGGTGTGCGCAGCCTCTATCTTAATGTCAGATGGAATAGACTCCAGCCTCCATGATCCCAAAAGGGTGACTGGAGAAATCTGATCCCTCACTTTATTTTCAGAATCCATCAAGTTTGTGTTCTTCATTGGAAAGTCATACAATTTTAAAAACAAATGTTAAAAAGCTGTCAGAATCTCAATTAAAGATTTTTTAATAAGAAGCAACAGGAAATTTATCAATGAAACTACCTTTGAGCTCCACACACTCTATGTGACAACACAACAAGATGGCTGCATCAATGTCACGACTGTCTTCTAAGAGTTTTAAATCTATTGTCATCTGCTGACAATATATGTGGCAGCATGCATGGGCGTGTAAAAGCGGGAAGAAGACTTCCACGGTGCCACACCCTCGTCTCCAGTAACGGACAAAAAAAAAAAAATCCAAACAGCTTAATGGAACTCCTTCACACACGCTGTTTATCTCAATTATTGCAAGGCTTAAATAACAATGACATTAGCTCCAAATGCAGAACGACATGCACGCGTCTGCCCTCATCTCTCAGCGCCGTGGACCTTCCTGGAGCCATTTTCCAGCCTACATGAGAGCAGTAAAACAACACAAAGACCCAACAGTCTTGTCTTCTTTTTTCCTCCTCCTGCTTTGGACTGGTGCCATCTTTGTGATTGCCTGGTTCATGCTAACTTAATCAGTTTAAGATTTACTTACACTGCCGAGGCTGGCATTATGTGAGGGAGTCATTTTGGAGCCTAGATTTATCAACCAAAACTCCAATTACTGCATCATTACAACCCCAGCCTCTCTCACCTAACACAGAACATCTAATGAAGTGATGCGTACCAGTTATCTGCTCTTATTAGATGTGTGAGGAGGAAGGAAAGAGGTAAATAAATATAAAAATAAAAGCTCCAATTGAGCCCTGCATGTGTGTGCTAAAAAGCATGCAGCTGGGCTTGGACAAGTGATTCATTTCATATGGAAATAGGTTTAAAGATTTACACCAATACATCAGCGTCAGTGCAATCACAGGCTCACATACTCTGCTTACACAGGCACTTATATTGTAGGTATCAAACTCTGTGTAAGGTTTGTATATTTGCGATAAAGCACCTGAAATACAGAGATACATGGGGGCTGCTTCGGTTTAAGATGAAACAGAGTGAGCGAGAGAGAGTCACACACAAGACTGGTGAGAAAAACAGGGGCACCAGATGTTCTTTGATGTTTATAATAGCATATATTATTAATATTAATTAGACCACATAGTCAATGACGCATTTGGGACGTTTCCAAGTCAATTAAGCCAAATGGCATTCAGGAGACGGTGGAACAATATTTCAAGGCAGGTGTTCAGAACTCCCTGGGTAAATCTTTTTATCTGCATGCTAGGAAAACAAGCATTTTGAGCTTAATTTGAGCCTCATATCTGCAATAATAATTAAAAAGAGGATTAAAAGACAGAAGTGAGAGGGAGACGGAAAAGCCAACAGGTAATCAGTGCAGACAAACCCGTCTGATCTCGTAGAAAAGAGGCGAATCCGTTCAGCCTGACATGAAGGTAGATAAGAACCTGTTTATTCTGAAAGATGCTTTACTGTCAGCCATTACAAAGAAGAGACTAATGTAGCAGGAAGGACGAAAGCGATAGTGAGACATGAACCATGTAGGAAAAAAACACTGCTGAAATGGCAAATCTGTGTCTTTGATCGGGAGACAATCACTTCTCTCTGTACTGCACATGTTTTTGGGGTTTAAAGTGTGAACAGATTAAATGTCTGTATACATTTAAAGTGGAGATGGATGTCAAAATGTTCAGCGCTTCGATATTTTTGTGATCATGTTTTCAGAACCAGAGTTGGAGAGAGTGCATAATCAATGTGATCAAAGTGAAATAACAGCTACTCTGTTATATATTTTCAAGTACAGGAATGGTAGTGCTTTTTGAATCTACTCAGGTAAAAGTAAAAAAAAAAAAAACATACTCGAAGTACTGGGTATTTTGAGTATGAGTGTGATGGGTTAAACAGGTACTTGTTTCAGCAAAAAATAGCCTATTATGTCCAAAAAATATAATATTACTGTAGCCGAGTAACAATTTGTTCTGACAAACACTTGACAGTTACATCAATCTACCAATTTTGAAAAAGAAAAATGAAGGGAATACAAACCTGTTTTCTTAAAGGAGGAGTATGAGGAGTTTCTAAGTAATTACAAAAATGTCTCACTTTTAGATATATGCCTGATTGAAATACACACTTTAAGTTTTATAGCATCAAAATAGGTTATCTATAAATGCTATTCCTTAGCCTTCCGGTCAGGTCGGACAGGGCTGGACTGGCCTGGATACTCAACTTTGGGAACAAGACAATTAAAACTAGAGCAAATTTATATTATTCGGACATGTCTTAGAGCACCGGGCAGTAAGAAGCGATATATATCCGGATACAAAACTACGATAAGAAGTTTTCCAAAAATTGCTTGTTGTCACACATCAGAAACTACCGCTATGTAACGAGAAAGAGAGACATTACCTTATCGCTTTGTATCCTGTAAGTTGTTGAAAAAAGAAGTTGTACAGCAATGTAGAGTTCTGAGGAAGCTCCGAGCTGCATTTCTTAGGATCATAACAAACGCACGCTTTGGCTTGGGTCTTTTGGTGAGTTCCAGTTGTAGTCAGAAGTAGGAATTTCCGGGTTCCAAGTAGGAAACGGCAACTGGAACGCCCCCCAAAGTCGGAATTTCCTACTGGGAACTCGGTGAAACCTCGCCACCCCCGAGTTTACAATCGAAGATGGATGCCCCCAGTGTGATCAGTTATTTAGCTCCTGTAATAATCAATTTATTTGCACTTCTGACAGGGGTGTGTCGCTCTAGATCAGCTGTATACATAGTATTGTTAGACTTATATTTACAAAAATGCTGCCATAGTGATAATCACCTTATTCATGTGATATTTGTGAACAACAACGCAGGGCGTGCTAACAACAGCTAACAATAGCCTGGTAGATCGGCATGTTTTTTTCCGACTTCAGCTGGAACACCGATAAGTCAGAGATGATGTCAATCCCAGTTCTGAGGTTACTGTAACGCAGCATTACAACAGTCGCCGCACGTGCTCATGAGTAGCAGAGTCTTTATGTCGCCGGAAAGAGATTCTGGCGACATAAGAGGGATTGACCCCCTCTTGCTTTGCACAGTGTTGCCAACTCCTCAGCATCAGAAGTAGCTATAGGCCCACCCAAAAGTAGCTAGAAGTCGACAGATTTTTTTTTTCTTTCCAGCAAATCAAACATACAACCCCAGGCGGTGCGTGTGTGTTTGAGTGAGTGATAAAAAACAAGGAAGCGACAGCCCCGCTGTTCTCAATACCGCCCCCCCTCCCTCTATCTGCCGCTCTGTCTCTCTCTCTCTCTCTGAACGAGGAAAGAGAGAAAACAGCGCTTTCTTTTTACTTTTTCTCCCGTGATCTTGGAGCCTCTGACCACCAAAAAAGGCACTAGCTTTGTCGCGAATCGCTTTTCTCTAATTTTCTCCCTGGGGGGGTCCAGAAAGAAGCTGAAAATAGCGACAAAATCGCTAAGTTGGCAACACTGGCTTTGCAAAGGAACTAAAAGAGTCCTGATACCAAAGACAAGTCTAGGCATGCCATGTGGTGTACATCCAAGTCGTATTGCACCGAACTGACACGGGTGTAATGCTACCATTTTTTTATCAATGTGAATGTCTCGGGGTGTAATTTTAGTAAAGCCTCAATGCAGCACCTTTGTGTTAATACAATGTGAATTGGGCAAAAGGCAGTTTGCAACGGCTAACTAAATTGGGACATCAGATAACTGAAAACTATGTCCTGGTCTGATGAGTCCCCATTTCTGCATTGAAATTCAGATGTAGGGTCACTATTTGGCTTAAACATCATGAAAGCATGGCTCCATCCTGCCTTGTATCAACAGGTCATGCTGTTTTGTGGTATTATGATATGGGGACATTTTCTTAGTACACTTCTGGCCCTATAGTACCAAGTGAGAACTGTTTGGATGCAAAAGCTGGATTCTTGAACATGACAATGAGTTCACTGCACTCTCGTGGCCTACAGTGTCACCAGATCTCAATCCAATAAAGCATCTGTGGGATGTGGTTGAATAGACAATGTGAATCATGAACACAGCAACTATCATGTCAGTATGGACCAACATCTCTGAGGAATGTTTCCAGCACATTTTTGAATCTTTGCCATTAAGAATGAAGCCTAAAGGAACTCCAACCACATTGACAGTTTTACCTTTTACATCTTTAAGTTGTCCATAACTCCACACACACACACACATTTTTTAATCTATTTGGTATAAAGTCTCAAACCATCTCATAATCAGTAAGTTTGACACCAAACTTGACATCAGCACTGCTGCCAAAATTTGACATTAGTTGATTGAAAGTTCTGATCAGTTTAGTTTATTTTTATTCTAATCAGTGCTCGAAAACTATTTGAACCGCTTATCAAGTACAAAACTTCCCACAGAAATGGCTGAAGTCAAAGTAAAACTACTTGCAAATGTGGATAAATGTAATTAGTTACTTTTCAGGCTTAGCTCTCATGTACATCTAAGTCTGATGCTCTCCAGTGGGATGTATCCAGTGTCCTCTTAAATGTTGGCCGTATAGCCGAGATAAATGGATCAGGGTAATCCCATTACATGTTTTGTTTCCACATTGTACACACATGCTGCTATCTGCATATTTACATGTCAATTCTGGCACTTTTAAGGCTAAATCCCTCTCCAGTTGCTCTTTAAGAAACATACTCAAGCTCTATTGTTTTTACTTTCCCTCTCGTTCCTCTATCGCAGAGACCATACGGTGTCACTTCCAGAAACATTTATGATCGCTGGCTTGCCGAGGATTTGAGTGCACACAGTTCTGGGATGCTACATTCAGTATCAGACTCTAATTTCAGTCAATATTAAGCATGGAAACTAATTCATTGTAAAGGTCAGGCGTCATTGCTTTAGTCAATGATGGATCCGGCAGGCTCCCTCCCGCCTCCCCACCACCCCCACCCCCTTCTCCTCTCTCTTCTTAGGCTTGTGTAATGGTAGACTCACTCTGGGGGCTTAGCACCGCATTGTTTAGCTCTGACAATATATCCCAGAGACCTCTGCAGCTGCTCCCCGCGCTCACAATGACAGATTAATTAACACAATCACACGCTGCTGGCCCTGGCTCAACACACAGGTCTGCTGCGGGACAGATAGGTAAATCCTACACATATGGAGAACACGCACCACTTGATGAGGGTTTAATAACAGGGATAAGTTTTTTCGGAGGTGGGGGGGTTTGTAACTGATCAAGACTGTCTGCCTGGATGCTCGGACGAGGAGGGAGAGGAGCGAGCGTTTTCTAATTCAGGAGAGCGGAGATGCTGGGGAAGAATTAGCGCTGCCAGATGTTCAGCTTGAGGAACATTGATTAGTCCAGAATTACTGGCTGCATTATTCATAGTCAGCCTATGGTGGTCATGAAGTTATTGATGCTCTCAATATGGATAGCAAATATAGTACAGTCATGGCTGTCAGGGAGGAGGACATCTACTTTCCCGGTTTGGATTTTAACTCCAAAGACGGCATCTCAAATTAGAAAGCAGGCTTTGGTTTCAATAGAGGAGCACATCCCTCAGTGTGTCATCAGGAGAGATTTGAAGATGCACTTTGACTTTAATTATGATGTGAGATTAAGAATAACGACTCTGCTTAAAATGATAAACTAATGAAGGGTGCACGCTGCAGGCCCCTGACCTACATAGACCCCGGCTCAGACTAAAAACATGCCGAACAAACATAAAATGCTCTGACAGTTATTAATTAGTCCCATTCAATACTCTTAACCTCAAGGTCAGCGAGCAGACACCATGTAATGATGTTGTCCCTGCATGTGTTTGCTCCTTTATTCCCTGATTTTACACATCTTTTACTGTAAATGTTACAACTCAAGGAAGATGAAATGATGAGCAGACTGTGGATGGAAACATAAGCCGAGGTTTACCCAGAAACACGGAGAAAGACGCTCTGCAGAGTATCACTTTACACTCTTCTGTTCCTGTTACAGAGGTCTCTTTGAGATTGCTGACTGTAAATCTGTTCCCTTCTGGCTAAAGACACACCTGTTTTTCTGTCAACGCTTGTGTACATTTGATAGTTTGATTAAGGACTCTTTGGAGATTTATTTTGTTGTTTTCGGCTTAAATGGATTTGAAAGGTCAGTAAAAGATTCAAAGGTCTGAGGAAGTGCAGAAACACATGCAGGGCAGAGGACACCGGCTGGACTTGAAGCAGCAGCAGTGAGGATTGTATAAGAAGAATCATACTTAGCTACATTTCACCTACAGTGACATCTGCAGAATGACTAATAAGAAATAAAATGAAAGATTAAATAATCAAAAGATCTGCAATAACTGGTGTTTTCATAATACAGAATTTGAACTTTGACACGGACAGAGAGTTTAATTTGACCATATTCAGTATTATAACTAGACGTGATCCAAGACCTCAAATCTCTGCCAAGGCATTTCTGACATTCTTAGCAGAGTTATTAGATCAAATGTGAAAAACTGCCCAATTGCGCTACAGTAAAAAATACTTTAAAATATGCTAAGCCAGTATCTGGATTTGGATCAGCACAAAAAAACTACTGACTTCTCCCTTGTACCAGGACCAACATACCCTGAAAATGAAAAAAAAATGGATATTATAGAAACTTAGTATTATTATTATTAAAACTACAGGATTTTAATCCGTTTTCAGATCACTACCAGAATCTTAACACTTCTTCCATATGTCATGACCAAGATACCCTGTGAATTAAATCAAAATCTGTAGAGAATTTTCTTTTCCTATTAGGTGGATGGATGGACCGACAGACAAGTAACAAATGATTAAAAACAACATATTAGGTGGAGGTAATTACAAAAACTGAAATAAAACTGCTTAATTACCAAATAACGAATAGTTCAGCAAAAGGACGTTTGCATTGGCATTAAATGGTGTGAAAAAATTACGCATTAACAGTACATACATTCATAAAACACACTCATAATCAAGTGTGTCCTTTTTTACCTGCCTTTTGTACTGTTGTTTGTATTTGTTGTGTATTGTTCTGTCATACATTGTTGAGTTTGTAAGTTCTGTTTCAAACACGTTTTATTGATTTTTTTTTTAAGACTTCAAGGCCAAACTTCAACTTCTGTCCCTATACCAATAAATAAATAGATAAATAACACTGCTTGCTGATGCAAATAGTTAATCAGCCAATCACATAGTACCAGCTCAATGCATTTAGGTGTGTAAAGATGGACAACACAACCTTCTGGTGTTCAAACTGAGCAACAGAACAGGCATGAAAGGTGATTTAAGAAGCAATGAATGTGGCATGGTTGTTAGTGTTGGATGAACTGGATGCAAAACCATCTCTAAGGTTTACAGAGAACAGTAGAACAAAAAGAGAAAATATAAAGTAAGCAGCACTTTACTGTCTGAAAATGCCTACTGGATGCCAGGGGTCAAAGGAGAATCACCAGAAAGTTTTGAGGTCATTGACAGGCAACAGTCACTAACATGAACCTTGTTACAACCAGGGTATGAAGACCATTTCTGATTGCACAACACATCGTATCCTGAAGTCTATGGGCTACAGCAATCACTCCTGTCAATTAAAATCAGGACACTAGGCCTACGTTTTGTGCAGGCTCCCAAAAATTGGACTTTAAAAGATTGAATATTGTACCCTGACCTGATGAGTTTAAAATTCTGCCTCAGTATTACAATGCTTGGGTCAGAGTTTGGTGTAAATGCGATAAAAGCATGAACCTCTTTAATTTAGGCTGCACATTAGATCCATCTCCATGCCTGTAATATAAGAAAGTTTAAGTTAACTATTGAATACTGAGAAAGTGGGATATATGCAAGGATATATCATATTTTGGACCACAACATACATAAAGTTTACTTAATATACAAGGAATTCAGCTTTGAGGATTTCATATCTATGGTGCAATTTGGTTAATCTATTCATTTGGGCAAACAGAGTGCATACAGGTAACTATGATCCATGGGGGATTCAAAGAGCATTTTTACTGATCTATTGTCTAACCTAATGTGTGATTTTATGTATGAGGGCTGAAACCTGGGTATATTTATTTGAGCCCTATCTAGTGTATCAATGTTGTCAGGCCAAAACCTCTTATGTATCCAAAATTGCAACTTTCAGGAAATTAGAATATATGGTAAATGAAAAACCATTGTATTGATCAGAATTTGTTTTTCTATTCTTTCATTGGTTAAAACTTGATATGTCCCCCTCATGATCATGAAAGGTGGCCAACAGCTCTGTTAAATGAAAGAAAATCATACAAACAGGAGAAAAGAGGTTTTCGCCTAACAATGGTGACATACTGATTAAATGACTGGCTTAGAGGCTACTTTAAATACATTTCACACAAATCACTGATTGTTTTTCTAAAATAGATTCCTACAGTGCTTGTTTTATATGTTCATGTGTCAAATTTTGTCAAAATAATTTCACTTTGAAAATACAGAAATACTGTATGTATCAAGCAGGATGATCACAGTCAAAACCTTTGGGGGAAATAGAGCAAAAGTTTTGGTTTATTCCCCCCCCCCCCCTTTACCAGTGCTGTTACAGCAGTAATTTAGACTCATGATAGCATGTTAGCAGGATGCCATGACAAGAGAGGCATTTACCCAGAGAGCCGAATCATCCGAATCACCAGGTGGAACAGAAGACTATCAATAAAAATACCAGGTGGTAGATCAAATCATAAAAATCACTGGGTGGTATATATCAAATCATTAAAAACACCAGATGGCATGCATTAACATCTTGTGCCCCCGTAGGCAAGGGGTGGGGATGTGACGGATAAAAAATAGAGGGTACTAATTATCCCGGCTTTCAACATGATGCCATTATCTTTAAAAAAAAGAAGTCTCAGGATGACAGTAATATCTGAGCTGGTGTTACTGACCTCTCTTCGTGTCCACCTACATTAAACAGGAAGACAGGTGAGGACACAGCTGTCACTTAGTTATTAGATTTTGGGAAAAAATGAAAAGACAGAGATTCATTACTGCTGTTCTTTGCTGTGATATATAAGACTGCTTTTAAAGATCAGGTATGTGTCTTTACAGCCAAGCAGATGATGTTTTTATCCCTGCAGGCCAGGAGCAGCCAAGACCTGAGGCAGAATCAGTTTGGTTTTCTGTCTGCATGTCCATCTGTCTGTATGTCCCACTGATTGTTACCTCTACCAAGGAGCTTATCTTTCTGCGGGGGTATGTTTGTTCATTTGTTAACAAGATTATACAAAAACTACAGGACATATTTTGCTGAAATTTCTTGAGATTTTGGTAATGGCCCAACTTAAAACTGATTTGATTTTTGTGGTGATTCAGATAAGCACCATTAACTAAGGATCATTTTAGCTCAAAAACTGTCTAACTAATAATGATGTCAACATGATTCTGAGTGCCAGTTGTAGGTTGTCAGGATCAAGAAATCGTACTATGATGGTAACTTTATCATGGAGCTATTATTTATAGATGTAACATCAATATGTGAGCTATTAGGCAGAGGTTAGCTCTCTCAAGTGTAGTACTGTACTACTCAACAGCAGTGCCTGCATACTATATCATCTGATTGACAGAACTATTGTCCAATCAAGTTCTTGATACGATTTTGCCGTCCTGAATCACTTTTTTTAACATAACCTGTAAATATCAAGATTATCTGGTGTGCCAGTTTTTAAGTAGGGCAAAAATTTTGTTTTGGATATGTTGACCGTCAATGTTTGGCTTTGTATTGACTCTCCTGAAAACAGCGTGTGACTTTACAGTTAATGTGTCTGGCACATAGGCATTACCACCCAAACCTTATCAGCTGCTTATTTAAAAAACTACATTTCTGAGCATTGTCTTATTTTTTTGGTTTTAGTATGAGACTCTTTTCATGTCATCTCCATGGAGCAGCCGTGGCCAAGTCTGTAAGGACTTGACATGGGTAGAGGTTTGGGTCCTGGCTTAAGACAGTAAATTGGTCTGGTGGCTGGGGAGGGTCATATCATTTAATGACGACTCCTTGAGCGCAGCACCAAAACTCCAGCTGCTCTGCTATCGCAGTCCTTCAGTCCTTGTATGTAATGTCCTGTTAGCATGTGTTTTAGCATGTGTCTGTGTAACATGCTAAATTTAAGTGTAAAAAACTATCATAACCTATCATTTTATAAGATATTTTGTCTTTAAAAAAAAAAAAAAAGAGAGAAGCAAAAAGAATACACAATATAAATCAAGCACTCATGATAAACAAAAAATAATAAAAATATACATGGACTCTAATTTACCTGCAGCAGGAGAGGAGGATTTTGGTCTTGGGTCGAGATTGTTCCCCATCTCCATACTGGTCTCTGCTGGTCCATGATGAGTCAGACTTCCTGGGCTCCCTGGCACGCTGACAGCCTTCATGTCTGTGTCAGTGGGACACACTTTCCCATCGTCCACTGGGGCACATCTTTCCTGCAAGTAAGATGACTGCTGCTGCTCTTTCTGGCTGAATATCTGCTGATCTACAGACAGACCTGGTGTCATGATCTGCCAGCCTGGGTAGCTGCTGCTGTTGGCTGATTCTCTGTTTGACATCAATTTCTGCAGATAGTCCATGCTTGAGGAGCTCAGCTGAGGATGGGGATGATTCAAAGCCAACAAAGGGGAGCTTTCTGCCTCTGTCACACCTGACCCTGCGGATATCATTCTCCCCAACATCTCCCTGACCTTCATGTCCAGACCTGCCTGTGCAAACATCTGGTTATAATCCTGATGTTCGGCCATTTCTGCTGTGAGGAACCTGTTATGGATGTGCGAGATGTACTGTGAGTACAGGTGGTTCTGATGCTCCGCTGTGAACTGGCCCATGTTCATGGACGTCTCATGTTCTGAGAGGAGACCCCGCTTTTCCAGCTTGTTGAGGTGCACCTTCATGTGATTCTTGAGGAACCAGGGCTCTTTGAATCGACGTCCGCAGATCTGACAGCAGTGCTCAAACGAGTCCTTGTGTTTCCTCATGTGGCCCTTCAAGAACCAGGCTTGGCTGAAGGTCTGCCCGCACACCTCACAGGGAAACTCACCCAGTGGCTTCTTCTTCTCTCCGCCCACCATCGCAGGCTTTTGCCCCGAGCCGGATTCAGCCGTTATGTGTATGGTTTCAACATGGCCAATGAGCTCCTCCTCGTGTGAGGCTGCGAACTCACATAGCGTGCATTTGTAAGGTTTGTGAAGGATCCTAATGTGGCGCTCGAGCTCCTGCTGCTTCCTGAACTTGCCCTTGCAGAAAGAGCAGCGGTAGCCATTGGGTGGGGGCAGGATGGGGTCATCTGGAATGGCGGTGGTGGTCGGAGATGGTGATGGGTGCGGCTGTGTCTCAGCAGTTCCACATGGGGTCAAACACTGAGGTTGTGTCTGGGCTGTCTGTGTGAGCTGAAGTTGGTTTATATTGGATGGTTGCTGTTGAACCCCTCGGGTCTGTCTGTCCCTCAAAAACGCTCTCTCCTCGAGCTCATGCAGCAGCCGGTTCTCCTCCCTAACTCGCCCTCTGCCCTTACCCAGAATGCCTTGCTTGTGAG
This sequence comes from Scarus forsteni, assembly GCA_036419115.1. Lineage (NCBI taxonomy): Eukaryota > Metazoa > Chordata > Actinopteri > Labriformes > Labridae > Scarus > Scarus forsteni. The sequence continues at coordinate 40,185,903 of JAZDUH010000327.1, read as the reverse complement.
TGCGTAGGTGTATCTTCAAGTTACCCTTCTGCGCAGCCCGGTGGTCACAGTACGGGCACTTGAAGGGCTTCTCCCCGGTGTGTGTGCGCATGTGCAGTGACAGGATGCTGTTGAATCGGAAGCGTTTCCCACACAGCGGGCACGGGTACTTCCTGTTCTTTCGGTTGTCATCCTGGGCGGAGTTTACCTGTGGGATCATGCTTTGATTGGCGACTCTAAGGAACTGGGAAAGCTCTGCTCTCCCGTTCATACTGCTTAGAATCCGTGCATCCATTATTTGATTGGCCAGAAGTGCCATCTGGATCCTAACAGGGTGGGTGGAGGGGGTAATGAAGCTGTCCTTTCAAGGCCGGGCTGATGTTACAGTACGGTGGTCAGGGCCGCGCAGTGAACTGTGTGCTGACTGTTTGCACCTCAAACAGGATGTGGATTCATGTTGTTCTCATGAAATGTCTGCTTGTTGAAGCTCAGACCTAAAAAGGAAACAAAAGATTCATTAAGTGCTTTCAAATCAGCACAAACAAAGAAATTATTCAAACACAGAAATAAACCAAAAAGCCTGAGAACAGTCAAATGAAAAGTGAGTGGTGTTATGAGCTGGCACTGATGTAAATCTGTACTGCTGCTTAGGGCTGGGAAATAACCAAAATTGTATCTCAATACTTTTTGGCTGAATACTGGCACATGATCTATATCTGGATATTTTCCTGTAAAGAAAAAACAAATGATCAACACAATGGCAGAATTATGACCTTCGATATGATTCATAGGCTATGCAGTGGTGCAGCAGGTAATGCTGTTGCCTCACAGCAAGAAGGTTGCAGAATTCACTCTCTGGTTGGTACTGCCTTTCTGTGTGGAGTTTGCGTGTTCTTCACGTGTATGTATGTGAGTTGTATCCTTTGGCTCTGACTTTCTCCAATGTACCATGCTTGTTAGAGCGACTAGTAGGGATGTAATGGCTATTGCATTTGTCACAAACCTTAATGGTCAGACTGTCAGAGTTGATGCATGCAGATACAAATTGAGATGTAGAAAGATGTATGAAAGAAGCAAATAATGGCAATCAAATATTTATCTACCATAGATGGTATGTATACGTTTTTTCCAACACAACAAAAAGGTGGCAGTAATAATTTTCTTCCATCCGCTCAAACAACCAATAAAGAAGAAGCATGTACAGCAAAACTAGCATCCAGCTACATCCTCCACTGCACATAATCCCTCCTTCTACAAAACCTCTGGATGTGAGGGCAGTGAGTGTTGAAGAGGTCAGAAAACAAGTACAATTTTATGCACAGATGTAAAGTCAGGACGCTAATATGTGTGTTCTAACTGCTTAAGCCTTGTTAATACTCATTTGTCTTTACATAAAGAAGACTGTGGCCTGCTACTGTATAGCACAAGCATAATACTTAATAATACCATTTACTGACAATTATATGACCAAAAACTACACTAACCAAGCCATACACACATTGTACCATAAGGTATTCATTTATATTAATTTATTTTTTTCTTCATTTGATCCCTTCTTTATTAAGTCTTTATTACGATTTTTATATGAGTATCCATTTTGTTTAATTTTCTTTTACAAAATACAGAAAAACAGTAAAACACAATCATTTATTGATTAAGATGCCAAATTATAGTTGTTTATTTGCATTTCTGAACAGGAAAAATAGTTTGAGTGATTGAAAGTTTGGCTTGATTATTTTCTGACTTCTCAGATAAGCACAATGAGCTCAAAGTTGGGTACAAAAAGGTTAATTCAGTTTCTCATTTCTGTTCAAAACAGTGAAAGATCAGAGCTCACTGAAAATAAAACAGTTTGCACTTAAGCACTTTGTGATGCTGGATAATTTTCCTGTTTTTAATACAGGTGTTTTACTTTTTTTTTAAGCACAATGGATGGATGGATGGATGGAAGGACACCAATACAAACTCCAAATAAAAAATCATTGTTGCATCATATATGTAGATGTTTACCACCTGACCCAATCCAGTTTTTTGTTTGAATAGTTTCTGCTGATATGTCTTCACACTGTACAAGGGGATTTCTGTATTGAACTAGAAAAGCACTCTGAGAGCACAGATCTATACATCATGGATTACTACTCCACTCATGTCTGCCCATGTGAAGTCCTTCAATGGCATTTCAAGTGAAGCAGGGAAATGTAGTGACTTAGGCTTGAAAAAGTTGACGTGAGTTTACAATAAACTACAATTCCCATAATTACTGTATGTAAAGGGGGCAGAACCCTCAGAGCAGCCAAGTAGAAATGAATGAGATTTGCTGCTATAACTTCGATGTTTTTTTGTGATGTTAATCTGGACCAGATCAAGATGAGATTGACCTTGATGATACAGTTATGTTATATATATTGTCACGTTAATTTCATTTTTGTGTAAACCAAATTACAATGGTTCCTTCCTTGGACCAAACCACATCTCTGGTACATTTTTTTAATGTAAATCCATCCAATAGTTTTTGTGTAATCTTTCTACAAGACAAACTAACTAACAGAAAAACAAACAAACACACACTTTGGTGAAAACACAACTTCATTTGGCAGAGGTTATAACTGTTCAGTCTAATTCACTGGGGATTAAATTTTTGCAAAATTAAGGGCATATAGCTTGTACTATTACAGGCCTATGATGTGGTTTTGTTTGAAATATGCAGTTTCTCCTTAATCCATCAATATGTTTGTTACAAGGTTGAAAATTACTTAATTTGAGACAGCATTGTCAACATCAGAATAGACTTTAAAGACTCATGACAGAAACCAGACATCTGGTGATACCAGACGTCTGGTATCACTGAGTTTTTGTGTTTTCACTATCTGTGTTATCTTAGTTATGTATCTTATGTGTGCTCCAGAAAGTAAAGTGAACTGATGGTTCCCTGCTTAGATTAAACATATCAAATGGATTATTTCAAATTAAATGCACACAAGTTGTATAATCTAGCTCTTAATCTCATTTGAACATGTACCAAAATGTCTTAAAACCTCTTATTTCCCAGCCCTACTTTTGCACATCATGCCAGTAAAACACCACAAATAGGTCAGGAAACAGAAAGAAGCGTGCATTGACTCTCCCCATCCTGTGTTAAGTATACATGTGGTTTCACATTATTGTAGGAGACGGTGAAAATGCTGATTAAGTTGAACCACAAAGGCTTCCTCAACAAATATCTCATCTTTACACAGGTGAAAATCATTGTCTTGATCTCATTTTTGTTCTGACACATATAACACTACAGCAGCACAAACATCAAAGACCGTCTGCTTCCACTCGGCCTTCCTTTGCATTTCACAAATCACAAAAAGCTTTAAAGAAAAAAAGATTAAAGTAGAAGAGTTTTTTTTTTTCACCAGTCCTGATGCATATTTGAATAAAACCTTTACCTGAATAATTATGTCACAGGAGCACTAAGGGGAATAAACAACTTGATGATGCAAAAATGCAAAGTTAAGTTGAAGGAAGGAATAGAAAGCTGAAATATGCCTCATTCTCCTCCGCCCCATTTCACTTCTCTTTTTTTTCCATTGAGCTGTAGCAGCAAAACAAAGCTTCAAATTCACATGGTGCTACAATGGTAGAGGTCACATAAGCGAGGCCCGCACGGCTCTGCAGCAGCACCAAAGGGCACAGAACAAAGCCGGCACTGTCCACACTGAATTAACACAGGCTTACATCATCCTGGACTGCAACCTCAGTCAGTCATGAAAATGATGTACACAAACCCACACAGATAAAGAGTCTGCTGCAGAGTCTGCTCTCAGCTCAAATTAAGAATCAATGAGAGCATTTGGTGCACACCTAATCATATCTGACAGGAAAGGGAGTGTAGATTAAACCCCAACATCACAAATTTACAACAAATTCTTAAAACAGGTGTTAGTCTACACTCAGGTCAAAGCAGAGCAGGAGGTGTTTCTCCAACTCCACAAACTTTTAAGAAATGAGGTCACTGAACTTTAACTGCAGTTTCTTCTTTTAATGTTTAAGATTGTTTTAAATGAGGCAGAGTTTTCTAAATAAGTCTAAAATCATTATATGATTAACATTAACATAACATTAAGGACAAATCAGATACCACATAGTCATAAACTACAGGTCCAGGCACCCAGTGAGAAGTCTGAAATTGTCATTTTTCAAGTATTATTTGGTATTTTGTTGTTTCATATATCTCAGTTTGATGTAGGACATCTGTGCACAAGACAAAGTAGCTGCCTGAAATGGCAAAGCTCAAACCAGAGGAGATAGATACTGAAGGGAGAGTGCTTTTCGCTGTCTCTTTGTTGTGTTTTGGATTTTTATGATTTTGCTTTGGCTTTCATTGTTTTGATAACTTCCTTTTAGTTTCGCTTCAGCTTCTATTTCCCCACATTCTTCTACATGATCTATAATCATAACAACCTCATATGCTCCTCACTCCATCTTAGACTTGCGGTTTAAAGTTAATTTCTGTTGCTGGGTTCGAGCCACCTGCCACAGTTCAATGACCCACAGGAGTCAATCTTTAAATGTTCACAAACCATAAAGATAGAAGTCTGATGAGCATCTTGTCTGATACAAATGAAGGCTTTGGTATGAGTCTGGCCTAATCACACCTGACAGGGAGAAAGTGAGCGAGTGATATTAGCATACACTACATCCACTCCATATCTTCTTAAGTGGTATTTCTCTGATTAACTAAGAAAGCAAGGAAGCATAAAACCTCCACCACTTCTCTGTATGTGTGTGCCTGAGTGTGTGTGTTGAAGTGTGTGTTTGGTTCTGCTTGGCGATGTGAGCAGCGTGCGGGGCCATCAGGTGTTTTCACTGTCAGACTGGATTAGGCTCTTTTGCTGCAGATTGAAAGAGAGCTTGATTGTTATTAAGCATCGTGTCACAATAGCAGATCTAAGGTGTGGCCGCTTGGATGAACAAGGAGCAGGTGTGATTTAGCAGAAAGCAATATGAGGAGAAAAAATATGACAAAAACACGGTTAAAGCAGAAATGTGAGCCGCACATTGAGATCAGACAAAAACCAAACACAGTTACAGATATTTCTTTACTGCAGGAGGACTCAAGATTCTGTATCGAGCAGCAGGGGGAAGGAGTGCAATCTTTTTATGTCACGTCGCAGCGTATTGTCAGGCACGATGGATGGACAGTATTGTAAATCCATAAAGAGGTGACACTGCAATGAAACGCGCGGCTGAAATTTATAGATCAGAAGGGCATATTTCATATTTCTTTTTAAGAGCAGTTAAGCATTAATAATTTATGTGGATGGCTGAGCTGAAAGCTACAATGAATGCACCACAAACATTTACATAAGCCTGCAACCAACAAACACACTCACCCAGCCAATGTACTCTGGAGTACAGACAACATCTCTTGGTAAGAGGGGAGGAAGAAACTGGAGGAAAGTGTGAAGATACACTACACACCTCATGGAAGTTAAATTAAAAACGAGTGATGACAAAGTCAGGGGTATTTGCTTTGAGTTTGTAATGTTTCCCACTTTGTTACAGTTTAAAAAAGTACTGTTCCACTGCAAAATATTTCAGTAGCTGGGTTGTATCAGGCACCAGACAACAGTCACTGAAGTGGCAGAGAGGAGTCTTCATGAACTCAAGTTGAGACAACCACTGCTGTTTTTGGTTACGTTTGTTTTTGCATAACTGTGTGAGGTTTGCAAGCCATAAAATTATGTTTGATTGAATTTTTGACAAGGTGAAAATGTCAAAGCCCTTCATTTTTTCCTCCAGGAAGTCCCTGTATTGGGCACTATTTTACAATGCAGCTAAATGGAGATATGTTATCTGAGTTTTGACTCCGCCCGCTGAATCTCGTCATGAGAATGTTTCCTCATTCACCTCTTAAAGCCTGTTGTATCATATTTACATTTATGATACCTTTATCCAATCAATATGGTCAACAAATTACTTTTAAAAATCTGTATGCAGTCAAATAAGTGATAAAAATGTCCTCAACTGGATTATCAGTTGCCGAACACATCGATTGTATCATATGAGATACAAAAAATAAATGTGTTACATTTTATAGAAATTTGAATTTGTTTTGATTTTAGTAGAGTGTGAAAGAAACATTTCAGCTCCAAAAGATTAAAATGTTTTGGCTATGATTTGTGTTTAAAGGTTTTAAAGGCTTTTTAAACTCTGGTTCATAAATATCATGGCTGTCATAGCAACTTGAGTCAAAATCACTCATATTTGGTTCAGTATTAGTTTCCTCTGCCTGAGTCAATAGAGCAAAACAGCCGATCGGTGGAATCAATGCTCACAGGCGGAAGAACACATCGGCATTTGCTGCATCATAAAATAGTGCCAAACACAGAGACTTTTTGGGAGAAAAATTACATTGGATTAAATTAGATTAAGTAGTACTTTATGAAACATATGTATGCAACAAGCACTCTGACACTTTTGGTCAATTTCACATTCAATTCAACATAGTTTTGTAACTTGTTTTAATGAAATACTCAAACAACACCACAAAATTAATGTATCTGACTACAGCAATGTATCCTACCGGTTGTGGCGGCTCGTTCTCTTTAATGATGCAGCACTGTTGGTAGATCTTTCAGTCAGTTAACCAAATATTCTGCCACAACCAGCCTCAAAAATACGGAACTATCCCTTTAAGGCAGCTTTAACTGTACTGCAGATTTCCTCAACTGAGGAGATTTAATGTGCTTCACAGAGAAATAATAAGATGAGATGCTGACTTTCAATTAACAAAAAGCATGAGAAAAAACTTTCAAATTTTGATTTGTTATGACAGTAAAAGAGAAAAAATCATAAAGAAATTGAAACAGCAGTGGTAGAGTCTGTTGTTTGTAGAGGGCAGCACTCACATGTCAATGTGTCTTTGGGTCAGATTGCTCCAACCATTGCATCAGTGGTATGTTGATGTGTATGCATGTGATTGACAAATACTAATAAACACAGTACTTAACAGCCCCCACTAACAGTGTGTGAATGTGGAGTGAATCGTTAAGTCTGATTTGCTGTTTAAAATCCTTTGAATGACAATTAAACTGGATGAACTTCATGTACATATGCCATGTCACTGAAGACCTTCAGAGGAAATGGGGGTAGGAGGTCATAGGAGTCATTATATTAGCAGAGTTTTCAACTTTGGCACAGATTTAGCCACAACTGAATAATACCGTACCGTACCATACCGCACTGTTTCTACAATTAAAAAAATAGAAGGCCTCAGTATACAAGCTTGGATGAGTTTTCTGTTTCACATGACAAAAAATACAGGCAAACCTGCTCACAGTCTTTGGCACATTGCAACTTATTAGAATTATGAGACCTTGTGCGGCTTGGGTCTATTTCAGTGGTAAGTATTTAAATCAACTGCCAGACCTCGAGGGAACTAGATTAAAAAAAAAAAAAAAAAAAAAAGGTTAAAAGGGACTGTGAGGAGAATCTGTTTCCAGCGACATAAAGACTCTGCTACCCATGAGCACGTGTGGCGACTGTCGTAATGCTGCGTTCCAGTAACCCCGGAACTGGAAGTGACATCATCTCCGACTTATCGGTGTTCCAGTTGAAGTCGGAAAAAAACATGCCTACCAGGCTATTGTTAGCTGTTGTTAGCACGCCCTGCGTTGTTGTATGAAGAATGTGATTATCACTATGGCAGCATTTTTGGAAATATAAGTCTAAAAATACAATGTATACAGCTGATCTAGAGCGACACACCCCAGTCAGAAGTGCAAATAAACTGATTATTACAGGAGCTAAATAACTGTTCACACTGGGGGCATCCATATTCGATTGTCAACTCGGGGGTTGCGAGGTTTCACCGAGTTCCCAGGAGGACATTCTGACTTTGGGGAACGTTTTAGTCGCAGTTTTCTACTCGGAACTTGGAAGTTCCTACTTCTGACTACAACTTGAACGCACCACAAGCCAAAGCATGTGCTTGTTGTGATGCTAATAAAAATGCAGCTCAGACCTTCCTCAGAACTCTGCATTGCTTTACAACTTCTTTTTTAAACAACTTACAGGATGCAAAGCGACGAGGTAATGTATCTCTTTCTAGTTACGTAGCGGTAGTTTTTGATGTGTGACAACAAGAAATTTTAGGAAAACTTAGTATCGTAGTTTTGTAGCCGGCTATATATCGCTACTTACAGCCCGGTGCTCTAAGACGTGTCCAAATAATACAAATTTGCTCTAGTTTTAATTGTCTTGTTCCCAAAGTCAAGTATCCAGACCAGTCCAGCCCTGTCCGACCCGACCGCGAAGCTAAGGAATAGCATTTATAGATAACCTATTTAGATGCTATAAAACTCATCTTAAAGTGTGTATTTCGATCAGGCATATATCTAAAAGTGAGACTTGTTTGTAATTACTTAGAAACTCTTCACAGTCCCTTTAATACATGAATGTATAAAAAATATTTTTGAAAAGGGCTTGAACAGTGCTGCTAAAGTTCTTGTATTTAGCTAACACATCACCAGAGGGACTGGTCACTTATCCATGAGCTATATTTTACATTCATCAGGGCAGCATCCCAAAGAAAGTGATTGGGAGAGGCCACACCTTTGACAAAATCTTGATGATGATAGAGCAAATGCTCTGTCTTAATTTAATTTAATTCCATTCATAACTTTCCTGTACACAAACAAATAAAAGCATGCAGGAACATGATCTTCTTGGCAAAGTATTCATATTGACCCCAGCCTTGTCAGCATTTAGAGAAAACAGGAACCAATGCAGAAGTAACATAACAGAAAAGAAAAAAGAAGAGGGTCTTACAAGCTTTAAAGCTGACTCTGAACAAGTCTGGAGTTTTGACGTGCAGCATTTGACTGGGTATGTCTGGTTTCACATTTTGAGACAGAGCGTAGAGGTCACCTCACCACATCAGGCAGCAGCTGATAGTAGTCACTGCAGAAGCTTTTTCTCGCACACTGACAAAAAGTAGGCTACTACACCTCCCCTCCATTGAATGCCTCAATTCAGTTTACAGAAACAGACAAACAAAATCAGTGAAAAGTCCAAAGTAATCCACACCTTGTAGTGTCAAAACATTTCTTCTGTTTCCACTCTGCTTCATTGTTTTAAGTCAACTCCCCACCTGTTTGTTTGTGGTGGAGCTAATGGTGCTACCTATCAGTGTTTCCTTGTTCTCCCTTTCAAAATAAAAGCAAGTTTGTGCAGGCAGGATATGGAATCTTACCTTAAAGACAAACCTTAACTGTGTTACTTAAACAGAGAAATCAGGTTAAACTGAACACCAGAAAATGGAAATACTGTGACATAGTGTCAAACTATGCTTATGTTGCAGTAAAACAATTATTTCAGTGACCCCATACATTTTTTCATCATCATAATACTTGAGTCATGATTCAGTTTTATTGTGATTCCTTATATTGAATGATGTGTTGAGCACTGAAATACTTGAAATCACAATATATTATGATTTTTGAGCCTTTATTGTCGGCCTTTACAACCAAAAAGAAAAAAACAAGACTAAATTCCATAAGATCCAAAAAGAAACATATCACATTATAATCATCATGTCTCTTCAGTTTTCTTAAAACAGGAGTTAGAATCAAGGACTAACGTCCACACGTAGTCTTTTAATGCAGTGCCCTGTGCTGCCCTCAGCCTCTCTTTGGCTCTAAGCATGACTGCTCTAAAGAGCTTCAGCGATGCTGTTGTTTAAGCAAAACATAGAGAAATGGCAGCTAGCATGTAACAAAAGCCTAAATTCTCATGGTGATGCCTTCAGTTTTTGCATATTGAGTTTGTAATAGATTGAGATATTTTCTCAGATCTACCTGGACTGAGAGCAGCTTTGACAGACTAAGTTTTGGTTGGTTTATCAAAGCATTAGGTTAGCATTAGCTTTACTGCAATCTGCTTTTGCTTTTCCAGGGTGGTGGCTCAGGAGGTGAGCCTTATATCCACTCTGTTTTAATATTAGGGGTCCATATGTGTGATGCCTGTCTTTCATGTCCCTTTCAAAGTCCCAAATAAGTCCACACAGCAGATTTAAATGCAAACTGTGCATTTCTTTTGTCTCTCTCTCCTTTGCAGCCATGATGGTTTACTCTCCAGCACAATGAACACCACTTGTCATTCCCACCTCAACAACACCATCGTATAGCTTAACAAGTAATACATTTATTTGATTCTAACCCAAAAGCCTCTTTAAACATTGTAAATTAATGCAATAAAAGTATCGATCCATGGCAGCTGTAGATTGATGGACCCTGACGTGAATTGTCAGGCAAAAAACTGCAGTACATTGTGTATCATTTCCCCCCACTTCTGTAATTTTTACACCAGTAAGGATTGCTTCACTTTATGTGAACACACTATAAAAAATGTTATAACATGCTGATATGTGATAAACTGATTAATCTGGAGGAAATTTTTAAAAGTAGAAGATTCTCAATTAAAATTTGAATCTCGTGACAGCCCTAGTTATGATAAATTGTCTTTTCTTTTTTACAAGACTTATCATACCACCAGATTCCTGCCAGTACACCCTAGTTTCCTGTCCCCTAATCTTCCCAGTATCCAGTTATATACACTGTCCACTCCATTGACTACTGGTCAATAATCTTTAGTAAAGATATAAAAGCCCCAAAAGGAAAATCTTGAAAATACATAAAATATCAATAGACAGGATCTTGAAAAAGACGTGTTTTCTTTATACAATCCAGTATAAAAGTATATAAAATACTACAAAACTTGCAAAAAGTCATTCATCGATAATGTTTCATCACTGTACCTGACAAAAATACCCTGTCATAAAGATATCTGTTTGGCACAGAGACATTTCTAGTGAGTGTATCTAAGTTTACAGTGTACAGAGCTTTGCTTGAAGCTTTTAGGGGAACTAGAATAAAACTGTTAAGAGTGCTTACTTAATCCCAAAAAAATCTTGGAACAGAGATTGTTTCATTGTATTAATTTCCATATATCAGTTCTTGTCCCAAAGAGACACAATGTAAACATAAATGTATTCACAAAAATTAAAATACAATGTGTGATGATTATGTAATGACCAAGATACTGTATCTTGTAATTAATGTATCTCTACAGTGTAATTATATACCATGGTGATATGCATTTTGCCCCAGATTCTTTGCTACATGCCTCTGCCTACGTCTTAAACACAGAACAAGAGATCATGACTTTCAAAAACTCCAGGAATTCCCTGACATCCCAGCGCGCAGATAACAACCGTTTTATTCATTATTACAGAGCGCTGTTATGTACAGACAGTAGCCACCCCTCGCTGTGCATCGAGCCCCCTGTGCCTCACTTCACCCACGCGCCCACCCACCAAAAGCAGAGCTGCCCATCCTGAAGACCGCCCTGTCAGAGGATGAAGAGGAGCCCAAGGAAGAGGGCAGTGGTAGCACAGCTGCCCACCATGACCTGTACAAAAGATAGCACCCATACACTTTCTGACAGGCAGATTAATGAAAGCCTATAGGAGCTCCTCTGTAGGCCCCCCAAAAGCCTGACGGAGACAGAATAGTCTAACCAGTTCCATTCATTACTGAGGGAGCAGCGAGCACAGAAAGAGCACACACAGCACTGACAAACCGGCTCCTTGTGAGTAATAGCTAAAGAACTCATAAAGGAATACATACACATTTGTTGTGGATGCAGTAAATCTATGCCACTCCTTTTACAACTATCAAAAAATCTGGCTCGTGCCCCTGTAAAAATAAATCTGGTGTTCATGCGGCGCAGTGGTGACATGCAGTTATTTGAGAGTCAGCCTTTCCTCACGTTTAGAGGAGGGGGTTCGATTGGTTCTGTTAATGCAGATCAGCTCTACAGGAAGAACAAGATGTGGGATAAAGTCTGTAAGTAACATGTTAAATCCTCTGAGGTATGCAGACAATGACACAGATGAGAAACTGCTAGTGTCAAACTCCCCCTTATATCCTTTTAGACTGGGGACCCACCACCCCAATTCAAACCCCTACTGTGTCAAGACAGGAAAAATATACTTTAACTTGTATAACTAATTGTTTGTTCCACTTCCACAATGCATGAGCCTTGTTCCTGCTTTTTACTGTCCTGTGTGATTTAAAGTTTTCATTCATTTGAAATAATCAATCTGACTGAAACATCGATCCATGATGACAGAGCACCCCAACCACCATGCCACATACCTACCTTTTGGGCAGTGGATCACATGGGGTTATGGAGGAATAATATAAATTCATTTCACTCCCTTTTTCTAAATCAAATCCAATTTTATTTGTATAGCACTTTAAAAAACACCACAGTGGACCAAAGTGCTGTACAGAAGAAAAAAATGAAATAAAAGAAAATACAAGAACAGACTAAATAACAGAGACCTTAGAGTGTTTTATTTTGAAAGGATGGTCGGACCTGATATCGTTCTATTTAGCTTGATTTAGCAAGAACTTATATAAACTCATTGCTTCACCTTGAGCTTGTGCACTCATCCACCTGTGCTCTGAACGTAGTTTTAAATGTGTTTTATTCTGCAAGGACACTCATCTCACATGAGAGCACCCACTTTCTCGGTGTGGGGGGATTTAATTCAGAAGTCAGAACCAGTAAAATTCCCACCAGTAATCAGTGGTAACACCAGATCATTTCTGACTAAAGAGTAATTGATGAAACACATTATTAATATTGTATGCATTCTATTGTTGACAGCTTTTTCCTCCGGGTGTTTGGAAGTTTCAGTAGTTAACAAGTTAACCGACGACCTTCAGCTGAATCTGTTTCTAACTGTCATTGTTAAAGCCCCAGTCACACATTCCCATTTCTCATGGCAATTGTGCACTATTGTTATAATCCTGATGAAGCGTGCTTTGGTTGTGGTGCATGCGCTACTTGGTCTGGATCAGCCTTGTATAGTCATGGATGAACGGCGGGGAACGTGGAAGGGTCCAGACAGTTTTGAACAGTTCAAAACTGTTGTTGTGGAGAATCGCCGCTCTCAGTACAGCGGGGTGGAAGCCTAATGCAGTCCTAATGCGAACAGTATTAGCGTGGCATGTACGGAGCTCAGTCGTGCTGATCGTGGCTCAATCCTAAAAGCTTTATGAGGACGACTGACAAGGAGGTATGCCGACTGTGTCCCGTTCAAGACGGCACAAGCGATGGGGCTCAGTCGGGGCTTACGTGACGCGAACTGAGCTTGAGTGGGGCTGACGTTTGTGTCAGCGGGATGAAAATTAAAGGAATCCTCGTCATATCGCTGTATTAACCTAGCTGAGCAGGACGAACGCCCCCGAAGCGCTGTAGAAGCGCTACTGACAGTGTATTTACGGGGTGTGTCCAGGGGTGAGACAGTTATTTCATCCCATATCATAGCGATCACACCAGCCTCGTCAATTGTGCACAGTCGTGCACAATCGCCATGAGAAACAGGAATGTGTAACTTAGGCATAGGCAGATGATGAAAACAGAGTAAGTCCTGCAGAATGTTTCTTTGTTTTAGTTTGGAAATGGGCCCATGGCACCATCTTCTCATTAGGGCTGGGTATTTCCAGTAACTTCACGATACGATACGTATCCCGATACTAAGGCCACGATACGATACGCATCCCGATACACGTAAATTGTGAACGTTGACTATGCTTTCAGCAAAATTCTTGACAAGTTTAGTTTTTTCTTATAAGAAGAAAAAGAACAAGGATGAGTTTTAAGTGGTTCTACAACTTGAGAGACATAAATTCAGATCCTCAAAGATGGTAGACCTAAGTTCAAATTTAGAACATATGCTTCATTATGTAGCTCGTCTTCTACCTTGAACTGTGCCACTGTTAACATTACCCAAAGTGTATTTACAACAACTGTCAAAATATTTAGGCCGTATCGATTCTGTAGAATCCGTATCGATACACGTATCCCAAAGGAGTGCGATACGATATTTTGCCGTAACGATATTTTGAGCACAGGCTGACTTCTCATGCAATAAACGCTCAATAAATGTGTTTGTAAGTGCTACCACCAGACCTTGATTACATTATATATCACTTAAAGTGGATGTATTTGTTCCACTATTAAACATTATCCAAGCGGAACATGTGATGGTATTGACATTTTGTGTGATATATTTTAGACTTGGAGAAGATGCAATATGCCTTGAAAATGTGCAAAAGACAGGAGGATGTGCAATAGACTGGGAGAATGTGCAATTAATGCAATGCTAAATTTAAGTTTAGGTTATGTTATTACTAAGTTTTGTAAGTTTTGCTTTTCCTTTGAATGTAATCTAAAAGTGTTTTTTACAATTCATAAAAACGTGGTTGCATGTTCAAGCCTGTCTTTCCCTGCAGAACGTGAAATGTAGGACCTAATCAGCTGCAGGAGGCCTCACTTCGCCCAAGTATTTTTTATATTTATCTCATGAAACTTTGGCCTATGTGACCAAAACTACAGAGGTATTAAACATCCAGCTGAGGTTACACACATTTCCTTTGATGGGAAAATCATCTAGCATGCTTACCATAAGTCTACACATTTTCAGAGAAATTATGCTGATGATCACGTCGAAGTCTGCTCACTCTGCTTTCCAACTCCCTGTTAAAAATATACATGCAAAGCTGGAATAAAAATTAAGTGAGGAGCCTCATTCACAAATTCCACTTGGGGCATTACTTTTGCCAGAGCAGGCACTGCATACGTTCACAGCTACCTAAGATGATGATGTCTTAAAAGCTCATGAGTTTAGAAGCTGATAAAACATTTTATTTAGTTTGTCATGTAATGACTGAACGCTGTCTTATTTTTCTCTCTCCTTCCAGCTCCCCTGGTGAGGGGCAGGGTATGCACACACACCTGTGGTGAACCAGTGTGCAAACACCTGTGCCAAATCAAGACAATGAATGGAGCACGTCTGGTTTCTTTATCAGGAAAAGTAGTATCGTCTATACACAGCTCCAAAGTGAGCAGAGCAAGATAAATGCTGTTTGACTCTGATTGTGTGGTGTTGTGAATCCGGAGCAAAATATCGACCTGGCAGCGCAATACTTTTTTGTATGAATCATTAAGCTAATGTGGGGAATCTAAGATTCAGGGGGCTAACTTCTGCATATTCAGTGAATGCTATTGCCTCTCTCAGGGTTTTATTTAATTTGTGTTCACCCAGTTTAATATTTGTAATTTTTCTGTGGCATCCTTGACCTCTTTTAGCAAGACGCTGAGAGAGGTGTTTTGTTTTTGTATTCAACCAGCCAACTACACCATTAACGTACTGATTTGGCAAAATTGATATACATAATATTAAGTGTGGCAAAATCGATATACATAAATATTAAGCGTGCACTCTCCAGTATGAACACATTTGACATTGTATTTAACAAAGTTATACCTACCATTTGAGAGTTTTATGAGTCAACTTTACAACAGGGTACAACTTGGAAGGATTGTGCATTTGTAGGGTGAGCAACACGGCTAAACGTGTGGGTAGCGCTCAATAAAAATGTACATAAAATTATTTCCTGCAGTCCTGGTACCCTTCCCGAGCTTAGGACCAAGATCTGTGAAACTGGTGAAGTCCAAGACCAACCACTAAGTGGGTCTCCCAGGAAGACAAACTACAAGAAGAGTGGTTCCTCACCCTTTCTACACTGACGGACCTTTGGCTTTTTTCAAGGGGAAGAGGGGATTTTTAAAGTTATTTTGGGCACTACTCATACATCTAGCTGTTAGCATCTATGCTAACCTCTGTATGTGCAGATGCTTCCTGCTGCTGTCTTGCTCGTAGCTCCGCCCTCTTCCTGCTCTAAAGGACATTGATTGGGTCGTGCTGCTTTTAGCCACTCACAGACATTGTAGATTGCAGCTTAGCAAGATGGACCTGCCTCATTAGAAACATTAAATTCGATGGATACATCTGATATGCAAGACAACTTTTTTGTCTGTTCAACTGTATTTTGGTTGTGTGCTGCTGCATTTCTTGGCTAGGAAATTCTTGGACAAAGAGATTTTTAATCTCAAGGAGTTTTATTTTCCTGGTTTAATAAAGGATAAACAGTGCCCCTCCCCCTTCATTGTAGGGTTATGTTCCAGACCCACGTGCACTAAGTGAAAATCCGCAAAATAGAAATGCCCTACTTAAAGCTGGGGTTGGCGATTTGATTTAGATACACTTTTTCGTAATACTGGTTAAAATGATCTTCATGACCCGATGGTAATCAACTCATAATGTGTTCTTAAAACAGAGCGAAAAATATCCGCTATCTACAGCAGGAATAAAACAGGGAAAACCCCAACCAATAATCATGCCGGGACACCTGTTTTTAAACCAATCAAATCCCGTCGCCATTCTGCCCGCCTGCTGCGCATGCATTTTCCTGGCGTGCACAGACTCGGTGCACATAGCCGAGCTCATACATATCAGAGTCCGCTGGAGAATGCTAACCTTTCAAGTTTTGTCTTTGAAAATAAGGGAAGCCCGCCGTGAGCCGTCCCACAACCCCAACCAAGTTTCAGTATCCCTCACATTTTAAGACAGATGTACAAGAAATCTAAAATAAACTCTTTGTTTTTCTAAGTTTGTTCTGCTGCTCTAATCTCGCGATAGCTGCCACCCAGGCTACTGCAGGTGGACGTTCTCGTGAGGCTTTTTCTTCTTCTTCGGTTTTAGGGTGGTTGGCATCCATCATTTTGGAGCATTACCGCCCCATTCAGGCTACAGACAGAGCTCAGTTTGGAGAGGCAGAGGAATGTTTTTATGACTATATCATCACACAGGAGATTTATGGGAGAATACTGATACAGAAGGACGGCAGGAAAGAGGATAAAATACGGAAAATACAGTAGTTTCATGGCCAAAAATGGGAGATTTGACAGCTATGTGGAGAATGTCAGAGGAACTACCTATACCCCGATCAACATCTGCTGTGAGTACTAACTAACTTTACATGTTTGTTTGGTGTTTTCTTACCACTGACTGAGACATGACTTGGTGTAGTGTAAAACAAACACGTTGTGCTGAGGGTCTGGAGTTGAATCAGTCTTCTGGATATATCAGCAGCGCGCGTGCATGTGAGGGGGAGGGGGGGCGGTTAGGCAGAGCCCTGAGGAGATGCTACTTTCAAATTCATGCTAGTTTTCCAAATTGCCAACCCCAGCTTTAAATATACCCTAGGCATGTTTTCATAATTTAAATTCAATTTAAAATTTAAAAACAGAAATACATTTAAACACAATAAAACATACAGTGAGAAAAACAACGATAGAAAACCAAAAAATATTGAACAAACACAAAAGTTATAAAGAATACCGATTACTGTAGAGAGAGATGCAGAACTGTTCACAGGTCAACGTTGTAACCAGAAAAAGACATGTTTGTCCATTGCATTTTCAAAAGCGCTCCACGTTCACAGATGCGAGAACTACTAAAACCACTGTAGCCAGCATATCAGGCTAGTAGATGGCGATGTAGGTATGTAGAAAAACAGCGCTGTTACAACACGCACTCTTTCAGGTGAAGACAAACTTTTCATAAACAACAATGGGGAGTGGATGCACGAAGATGCAGGAGTTTCTTGAATGGCCAACAAATGTGTCTGGATGTTTTTGTCGGGATAACAAATCGAGCATGGTAAGCAACACACATATGAGAGAGAGCAAAGCAAACATCTCTCCTCCATGCAAGATGCGAAGCCATGAGATACACAGCAGTCAATAAATGACAGAGAAAAAAAATACCTACATTCTGATTGTCTGAGTCGATACGTACTTGCATAGCATTGTGACGTGGGAAATGTAAACTCATAAGCAATGCTGCAAATGTCATATTATGGCGAAAATGTACACAATATCAAAATAAACGACCGCAACAACTGAACCGCAACATTACAGGGGTTTACTGTATAAATAATAATCACATAAAGATTTCCCTCTTCAATTTTTCTGCATTTGATGACACTGGGGGTCAGATAGGAAGCTTTAGGGGACCTGGTTTGGCCCTGGGCCCTCTACTGTTGGAAAATGTGATGCTAGTTCTTTTGGCCAGTACAGTCTTAGAAAACATGCATTCAGTGTAGAAAATGTTTTAATAAATGTTGAATAATTGTTTTTTTTAATCCATCACCTTTTTATTTTAAAGTACCATAAGGAAATACTATTACATCAAATAGCAAGAGAAAAACTATAATGTAAATTCAGGTAATGTTGCACCACTCCATGAAGTGTACATAACTGCTAAGGAGTAAGAAGTCCTACTTTAACCTCACTGAAGTGTTTTATGTGTTTGTAGGAGAGAGAGGAAGAGTGTGTGTTAGTCAAAGTTTTTATTCATGAGCCTCCTCTGATGCTTTCAACGTGGCTCACACATCAGCGAATTCAGGGAATATAAACACTGTCTCCTCAGCTCATCCCCTCATGCACATGCAGACACACTCACATGCTCTCTCTTTTACACTCGCACACAAACACGCGTGCATATAGAATGTACTTTAAATCACTAATGTGTAAACAGTTGCTCTTGTTTGCACAGACCACCTGTTCTTTCTGGACACAAACAAAGCTGTGGCGTACGGCGGGGTGTGCTCAACAGCGAGGGGTGCGGAGGGGATGCCTTGCACAAGAGAAGCAGATCCACATGGTGCAGCCTGCATCAGATGGTTCAACCCTGCAGGACAGCAGCCAGCTCCGACAGAACTCACACAGATCTCAAAGAATGGAGCTTCTTCAGTCTGAACATACTGACATGCTTTGCTTTCTTGAAAAGTACAACTTCCTGTGGGGAGAGGAGAGCCCGGCTGCCAATCCAAACCCTACATCGCTCACAGACGCGGACTCACTTAATATTTTTACGCTGCATTTGTCTTCTTCATTGCTTAATATTTGGGAAGCTGCAGAAAATTTGCAAAAAATAATGATAAAACTGTATCTAGTTGCTGAAGCACTCAGAGGCACTAAAACAAGTCATTAAAGGAGTCATCACAAAATCACAGCAGGACACTGGTAATGCCACTTACAGTATCTCATTAAGCTATGGCATCTACGGGAAAAACTGACAAACAAAGAGCATAATCCAAGGCACATTAACTGGGCTGATAATTCAATGAAGTCTCATTTGGCAGCCATCTTGCCCTTGTGATGGTCTTTTTTTTCAGCCACAGCAGCAGCAGAGCAAAGACCCCTCCTGAAATATCTCTCAAAAGACACACACACACATATATATGATACTCCCTATCTCTCTCTCTCTCTCTGGCGCGTGCACTCTAAAACAACAAAACATCCACCATTAGACAACGGGGTACCAGCGTAATTAGAAAATGACTTCCTTTGCAATCCTGGCTAAGTAGTTTACACACTGTAATTACAGGGACAAAATCATCTTTTCATCATTTCACTGATTGAGCTCATCAACCCAGTGGGATCCCAGGACTGTGCTCAGGCAACATCTGGGCTAAGAGAATTAGCCCTTTCGTTTAGCAGGCCTTCTACGGTGGCGAGCGGCACAGCGGGAACAGCGGACATTGCTGTGACACACAGATACACGCGCATGCTCCAATTCAGAGTGTTTTTAGGTTTGTGTGTCAGATCTGGTGTTTGATTTGCAAGCAGTGGAAAAAGAACACTCAGAGGAGCATTTAGTTTTTGTTTTTTTTAATAACTGAATGGAAAAAGGGGTAACTCCAGGACGGGGAGGGGCAACTGTGGTTACTGAGAAGGCCATGTTAATGTTGTTAACTGCTCCTGGGCCAAAGGGTTGAAATGGACAGGGATCATCAGCTAAATATTCCAGAGGGCCAGCTTTATGTGATGGATGCTGTGGGAGCTAATAAACATAAAAAGCAGGATTAAAATATTTTGGTCAAACCAACATATTACTGTTTGTTTGTTTTTTTTTCCAAAATAAATGCCTCCTTGCTCTTGACACTCACTGAGATATTATGGCTGTCAAGCTGCTTATTACTGAGTTTGACACAAATATACTGTTAATACATTATGTCTGTGCAGGTTCTCATTCATCCAGGTCATTGTTATCCAATTCTTCTTTTAAAAAGGCAACTGGACTTGCTAGAGGTTCTTGAAGCAAGTCCAGTTGACCCTTTTAACAATGAACTGGATGTCAATACATTAGTAGGTCTGAGTATTCACTAATATCAGCTGTCAGGTGGATTTCTGTGAAACAGATCAAACATGGAGCTATTCTTGATAACCTGTGTCAGTATTAGTTGTTCTCAGCTTTGTTTTAATATCTTAATGGCTAAAAAAAAACTAAACGTGCTCTAAGAGCCTAATCCTTGCCACAGCATTTTGACTTTTTTAGCCACTGTAGCAAAAATGTGCCCTCTCCACTGTTAAGGAATCCTTTCAAAATCTCCGAGATCCAGATCCAGATTCAGATCACACCAAAGTCGTTTCACTTCTTTTTGTGCAATGATCAACATTTCCGGAAAACATCATGAAAATAATTCCAAAGTTCTAGAGTTATTGGAAAATATAAGAAAAGCTCTATCTCACAATGTTAACAAACCCTTTAAAAAGCTGGGATCCACATCCAAATTTGGATCTCTAGCATGAACAGCATTCCCTGAAAATGTCAGTAAAATTAGTTCAAACCTTTCAGTTTGTCCTTTTAAAGTCACATTATTCCCTTCTCACATTTTAAAAAAATTGATAGCACTCTGGGGGTGGGATGGAAAGCTGTGGGGGCTTGAACTGGTCTCAGGGCTGCCAGTTGATTATCATTGCTGAAGGATATTCTGAATTAAATAATTAAACAGTTATAGTAACTTATTACATTACTGTAGGAGCTACAGCTGCCATCAAACATGTTTACATCAAACTAAAATGCACACAAAATGCAGTAGCAATACAAAACCACCTGGCAATTAAACATGTACGAGTCAACCCACCAACCACTTAATACAACTGTTGAACCGCTTGTTGGTGCAAATGAGTAATCATCCAATCACATGGCACCAAATCAATACATTTAGGCATGGAAACCTGAAAGGTGAGAAAGGTGTTTAAGTGACTTTTAACATGGCATGACTTGTTTTTGCTGGTCTAAGTATTTCATAAACTGTACTAGAATTTTCATGTGTGCTTGGTTTACAAAGAACAGTAAAAAAATAGAGAAAATACCCAGTGAGGAGCAGTTCTCTGAGCGAAAAAGCCTTGTTGATGTCAGAGATCCTGAGCTTGCACACATAAGTGAAGTTCAAGGTCAAAGTAAAAGGCAGGTTAAAAATGGTTCTGAACTTTGGCAAAGTCATGTATGTTACAAAAGCCAGTTGTTGTGTTGTGTTCTAAATATCATTGGCGACTTTGGACAACAATCAGTCACCACACAACTGACTCATGAAATATGTTTGAGTCTGAATTCAAATAAAAATTAAATATAGGTAACGAGGAATTAACGAATATATTCAACTTATGGAAACGTAGGAATATGAATTTATATTTAGATCTTGATATGTAAGATGTTATTCTGTGTGGTTTGGTCAGAGTTAAGAAAGTTTTTTTGGTTTCATGGATTTTGATTCATGTACAAATATTAAGCACTTCTACAATAATCATTTCGATAATGTTTTAGGGCAAAGGGAAGGTGTCTTAAAAGAGATTTAATTTTATGTCTTAACTTTTGGAAAGCATCTGTCAGCTAAGAACAGGAAACTGAGGGTAGAGTTTACACAGTTGTTGAAAAAAGAAGATAAAAGAAAGGAAATGTTGCCATGTGTGTAATAAGTCTTGATTTCTGCTGTCACATTCGGATGGTAGGGTCAGAATTCGATGTAAAGAATACAACAGTAAGGGACCATCCTGACTTGTATCAACAGTTTAGGCTGCTGGAAGTGTCATGGTGTGGGGCAGTGGCGGCTCCCGAAAAATTTCGAAGGGGGGGCAACAGATGTGGTAATGGCTATGATCACCCATTCAATAGCTAAATTAATAATTTAAAAGTCAGATAGCCTTCTTTACTGTGTTATATTGCATAGTTTGTTTTTCTGTTGATGGCAACACCAGACATAACATGTACATACTGTACAGTATTTTTGTAAAGCTAAATCAAGTTAATGTCTAGAATACAATACATTTGGTTCCAAAGTAAAACACTTACTTATTAGGTGGTCCCAAATAACACTTCAAATACTGTAAGTACTACAGGCTGCCTGCTCTTTCTTTGTAAATAAATGTGACAGCAAATGTTATTCATCCTATGTTCAGGAGAAATAAACATAAACAAGTCTGGCAAGTGTTTGTCATTATCATTATGTTATAAATGCTTAAGATAGTGTGTAATTACAAGAACAGAAAATGCTATGAATTTTCAACAGGTTTATCTTTATAAAAATTGAAAATGAGCAGAGATGATAAAATGTTTGAGATTATAAAACATAAGTATGCATTTAGTGTCCATGTTACAGTTTACTTTCACTTCCCCCAACTGTTCAACCGCCGAGTTTCACATGGCACCAAATCAATACATTTCATATATAACATCATCTGGTCTAAGTATTTCATAAACTGACATTATTCCAGCTGTATCCTTGGGTTTACTCACTTATCAATCAGTAAAAACACTGCAGCTGATGCCCTGCAGCAGCATTATCTGTGAGCGAAAAAGCCTTGTTGATGTCAGAGATCCTGAGCTCCTCACTGACATTAGTGACGAAGTTCAAGGTCATAGTAGTCCGGATGAATAACTGGTCTGTTTGGCAAAGTCATGTATGTTACAAAAGCCATACACACAGCTGATTGGCTGTTGGACAACAATCAGTCACCATACAACTGCCTGAATATGTTTGATCTGAACTTCAAATGATTACATATAGGTAACGAGGAATTAACAAATATATTCAACTTATGTCGATCACGGAGGGTTATGAATCTATATTTAGATCTTGATCTGTACATTGACTTCTGAATGGAGAGTGATCGCCGAGAGTTAAGAAAGTTTTTGTGAACGTTTCATGGATTAGTCTTAAGGCTACAAATATTATGCTCATACAATAATCATGAAAAATGTAGGGCAAAGGAAGGTGTCTTAAAAGAGATGGTTTTACTGTGCACATTAACTTTTGGAAAGCATCTGTCAGCTAAGAACAGGAAATGAGGGTAGAGTTGACCAGTTGCATTCACCAGGGCAGAGTCAATAGTGTCTGACTGAAACTTCTGTGTAATAAGCCCTGGCATTGATTTCTTCGCTGTCACTCTAGAGATGAGTAGGGTCAGAGTGACAGAATAGCAACAGTAAGGGACCATCCTGACTTGTATCAACAGTTTGGCTGCTGGAAGTGTCATGGTGTACGCAGAAATACGGCGAAAAGAACACTAAGGGGGGCACAAACAGAGAGCTCTGGTAATGGCTATGATCACCCATTCAACGGTGAGCATAAATGAGCCTTTAAAAGTGTGTATAGCCTTAACTTTACTGTGTTATATTGCATAGTTTGTTTTTCATGTTGATGGCAACACGGCAAATAACATGTCAAACATACTGTACAGTATTTGCTGATGCTAGCAGGCATCAAGTTAATGTCTAGAATACAATACATTTGGTTCCAAAGCCCTCCCTGAAAGAAATGCTTATTGTAAGGTCCCAAAAATTAAAAAAAAGAGTATGTAAGTACTACAGAGCGCCTGCTCTTTCTTTTCAGTCTGACTGAATTCATCCTATGTTCAGGAGAAATAAACATAAACAAGTCTGGCAAGTGTTTGTCATTATATTCAGGCTGCTGATATACAATGCTTAAGAAGTGCTTAGACAGGAACAATCAGGGCACAATATGAAGTCTTTTCAACTTTTTTTTTACAAAAATTGAAAAGGAGGATGATGCACTATTGAGATTATAAAACATAAGTATGGGGGATTTAGTGTCCATGTTACAGTTTACTTTCACTTCCCATTGTTGTTAATGTCACAACCTACCTCCGAATGCTTGCTGATCACATCCATCACCCTTGTGACTCCGACGGATGACATCACACCATGTCACAAAATTCAAATCCACTCAAACTGGTATCTTAAACATGACAGTGAGTCCACTGTACTCCAGTAACCTCCATAGCCAACAAATTGTAATCTATCAGAGCACCTCTGAACCTTGCACAGCAGCTGGACCAGCATGATTCAATGCCTCTGATCAGGCTGATCCATCTTGCCAAGCTCCAATCTACAATGATTGTGAGCGGCCCAAAGCGGCAGGGTCAAATCAGGGTCCCTTAAAGCAGGAAGAGGAACGAGCTTCAAGTGAGACAACAGCATGAATTGACTGTGTGTGCAGGAATTAGCATAGATGCTAACTGCTTCAGTAGCTGTTTTATAAGATTGTGACTGGATTTCTTTATTAAATGAAAATCAAATAACAGTAAAAAAAAAAAAAAAAAACTTATCTTCTGTAGGGATATTTTTACTCCACTTCTGACATGTTCTGACAAGAGTTTGTTTTATGAAGTGGCTCACGTAGTGCCCACCTACAGCACTACCTGATTGGTCTGTAATGAATGCTGATTGATGGAATGATTGTCCAATCATCTGTTGGATATGCTTCTGAAAGTTTTAGCCCATTCTCAAACACTTCTAATGGGCTCTACTACCCCAGATGACCAGTGAAATATACTGAATGGTCCATTTGGTGTGCCAGGTTAGGACCTTAAGAGTGTGCACCCAACAGATCTGGTACAACTGTGTGATGCCATAAAGTCAATATGGACCAACATCTCTAAGGGACGTTTCCAGTGTGTTCTTGAATTTATGATATGAAAACGGGCTCTGACACAGTAATGACAAGGTCTGCCTTATAAAGTGCCCTGTGAATTTATTACCTCTGCCAGGGAGCTTATGTTTTTGGGAGAGTCTGTCTGTCTGTCTGTCTGTCCGTCCGTCCATCCGTCCGTGAACAAAATAATTCAAAATGTAATGGATGCATTTTGATAAAATTTTCAGAAAATGTTCAGCATGGGAAAAAGAAGAACTGATTCACTTTTTGGTGTTGATCCAGATCAGCGTCTGGCCGCCATGGCAAAAAATGTGATTTCTGTGAATAACTACTGAACTAAAACAGATATCATTATGAATCCAGTTGCTAATGGTATGTTTTCATGGTCAAGGAATCTAAATATTTCGATGAAACAAAGGTAGGACTGATATTTATGGTCAAAATCACAATATGGCTGAGGACTGTGGCGCTGGCGGAGGTCTGCGCTCTCCGAGTGCTTTTCTAGTTTATAATATAATTGGGATGGCCTTAACTCTTTGATTACAACAAAATACTCTTCTCTCCCCCTTTGTGTTTCTATTTTGACCAATTTCTCAAGCTCCTGTTGACTTCCTCTCCTCCACAGCCCTCCTTCTTTCTGTCAATTGAAGCGTTGAGGATTGACCTTGCTGCATGACAACCTGGCTTTTTCATGTGGCGCTGTGTTTACTCTAATTCTCCGCGTGCCCCAGGTCTTGACTTTCTAACAAACACATGTGGTCCCTGACTTGAAGGTGAAGTGCGTTCTCTTTGTCTCTGTCCTGTGGAAGGGCTCTCTGACTCCGTGTGTTGGCAACAGAGGCAAGTGTTTAATGTGGCAGCTGTTAGCCTCGTGGATTTTCACTAATCACTCTCTCCTGATTACTCTGATGAGTGTATGATGCTCTTAAATAATCAACCGGCAATGAAAAAAAAGGAAAAATAATTATCATCATCTCCCTAAGTAGTGCAGCTGCACCCGCCTGCAATAATTACAACTAGAACAGGGCGCCTTCTCTCGTCACTTACAACCACTTATTATTAGAGATAACGCTAATTGGTGCAGTGGTGGGCGACAATTCTTCGTGGGGTTCAATCGTAAAAAGGCAAACCTTCTAAGTTATGGCACATTAGAGGTCTTAAAGCCAAGGTAGGGCTCTAAACGCAGCGTACGGAGAAATGCCAATAATCTGAGCCGGGGGAGCAGTACTCGGCCCCCTCGGTTGCCTTGCCGCCGTGCCCTCTCTCCACCCTTCCCCCACTCCTGGTATCAGCCTGGCAGACACAATTAACATTTTCATAAAAACAATTCCCTGCCTCCAATAGTCCAATGTAATTTGTTTTCCATCTCTGTTCATTAATCATTGTTTAAATCGGCGAGCCATCCCCTCCACTCTGCCATCTGCACTCAGCTGTGTTACAGATATGACACCTTCCCTCTTAATGGGAGCTGACAGCCGGGAGAGGAGGCCTGTGGAAAATAGCTTCCTGCATGTGCTCTTCCACCTCACATTCTGCCAGCAGGTGAGAGAGACGGGCTATTTAATGGCTTCTGATTAATCTCAAAGGCAAACAACATTACACTATACCACGTAGTGCAGCATGAAACACCTCAGTCAGTGTGCAGAACAGCAGCCGTAAACTTTATAAGCTACAGAAGTGGGTCAAAAATGACCTGCTGATGCTGTTACCTTCAAGGAAAGGTAAAGAAAATTATTGTATTTCAAGCAAAGTACAGCTTTTGTATCAATTTACTCAAGTACAAGAAAAAGTAGCATTCTATAAATTGAAAGTAAGAAGTACTTTGTCTAAAATGGTCTAAGTAATGTAATATAACAGCAAATCAGTGATTACAGGTATGTGTTAACAGTATGTGAGAGTGTGACAGAGCTACCCTCAATGGAGCTTTACCTGAGAAGTTGAGGGTAAGGTGCCTTGCTCGAGGGCACCCAAGCAAAACCCAGGAATTGGGATTAAACTGACAAACCACTACCTCAACCTTTTTAACATGATTTAAATTTCAACAGTTTCTAGTATAATTACACTTTTAAGTACTGTGATCCTAAAACTTGATATCAGAGGGGGTCAAAGAAGTGTCCAGTGACATCAAAACTACATGTGTGTTCCACTTTTATGTCAGGTTATTAGTCAGACCCATCTAAATAGGTAGTTGTTTGAGTCAATGTAGGTACATTCCCACATTAACTTCTGCCATCATAATTAGAATGGCATTGTGATTTCCACAAAATAGCATCAGCATATTCATTTATCATCTTTATCACATTCAGGGTCACAGGGGCTGGAGTCTATACTTAAGGACAGTTGTTGAAGGTCAGGGTACACCCTGGAATTATTGTTAGCCAATCACAGGGCTGAAATGTAGAGAAAAATAATATGATTAGAGTCACGCATCACTGGTACATGAGAAGGAAATGTAGACACACAGAAAGGTACAGTCCCAGATACAATCCTCTTAACTCATTTATTTATTTGTTTGTTTGTTTGTTTGTTTGTATGTTTGTATGTTAGTTAAACTTCCAGAAAGACCTTGTTGAAATTAAGAATCTAATTAACAAGAGTGTCCTGGCCAAGACAGCAGAATACAGAGATAAATACAAAAAGATAAACAAAGAGAGTCAGGAGTCAAGGCATCTACAACCTGAAGCATCTTCCTCTTGTGCCTTTAATCTACTCTCAAAAAGAGACTTGAAGCTGATTCCAATCTGCAGGAGCAGCATACCTGAAACTTTAACTCATATCAAGACAAACTTCAGGGACAGACAGTGAGAATAAGCCTTGTGACTGAGTCATTGAGTGAAGACCGTAGCTTCCAGCACTTTCACTTGAACACAATTACCTAAGTAGTTTATAAGACCACCTGCCATGAAAACAAAAAAAAATGCAGATATTTTAGAAACCTTTAAAAATGTGTTTTAATCTGAATATTTTTATGTTATTGGATAAACATTTTGAACAGTACTGAGGAATTTGAAACTGAATTCACCTTTTTATACCCAAATTCGGGTGGCTCACCAGGCTCCTCTGATAAGTGAGAACTAATCAACCATAATGAAAAGAATTTCCATAAGAGATCCTCAATATACTGGTGTCTTTACCACTGCAGAAACATAAAAATGATTTTAGTAATTACCATTGTTTTTAATTTAGGTCAGATGTGGCATTAAGCCTACATTGGGTGGTGGTCTAATGAATTTGTTAAGCAATTTCACATTAATATCACAAACTAAGGGTTGTACCGTTTTATGAGGATGGGGGCTACACATTAAAATAGTCGACACATAGATGTTTTCTTCTGCTTTTACAAGAAATGTTGAGTATTTAGGTTGCATAATACGAAACCATGATCCTAACTCATGATGGTCCCTATTTGACTCTGGCCCACAGAAAGCTTTCCCCTGTATCCCCCTTTATGGGCTGCCATGGACCACAATAATACTGAATACAACAGAAGTGAATTTTGTCAACCTGTCAAACTGTAAAAACCACACAGAAACACAGAGTCAAATGCAGGTCAGTTTTGATTCACTTACGGGAGAGTTCAGGGTTCAATCACAGAAGCATAAAAAGGAGCAAAGCTTCCAGATCATCCTTAAAAACAAAGGCCATGCATCCCAGATTTTGTGGAAGTTGCTGCCTCTTGTTTTTTTTCTTCCTCTAGTTAAATTAGTGCAGTGTTCCTACAATATGCTATTGTTTTCCTGGAATTGGGAGCAAGGTTATTAATTATTCACTGTTGTGTTCTCATATGAGGGGGCTATGCTTTTCACTGTATTGCCTCATAGCTCAAATACTTAGGGCCATGGTAGTCGGGCTAATTTCACCAGGCAACATCACAGAGATATTAATATCACAATGCACACACACTTTGAGATTAAAAGTTTCCTGAAGAGTTTGAACGGCTGGAAAGATACAAATTTCTCTCAAAGTTGGAGGAAAGACAAATCAAATAACTCCAGCCTGATTTTTTTCTTCTCTCAAGTGATTCTAAGCCTAAGTCTAGGTTAGCTCAGGCTTTTTTGTGAAGGGGTGGAGGAGGGGGGAGAAAATCCCTCTCAATGTGGTTGTAAGAGGGTGCCAAAAAGTTCATCTGGCCTGTTGATTTCAGCGTGGATTACAGATATTCAAATCATGTGCCTCGTGTTCAAACAAGTGCTTCTATCAGGGGAGAAAAGTTGCCAAGCAGAGCTTTGTCATGTAAGCTGTATGAATTCAGCGCAGCATAATGAGAAAACTGGCTGTGAGGCTACATTTAATACTGTTTCATCCGTTCACCCTCCCTCTCCCTCATCTCCTCGCTGTGATGGTGATCAAACAGCCTCCATGTATGCAGGCTAGGGCTGGGAAATATGCTGAGTTTGTTGATGGCAATATAGTTTCAATTAACATTGTTCATTTATGCTCAAAAAAAACGTGTATTTGTCTGACATCATCTGGCTATCTGTGAGCAGTGTTAATCAAATTAGTAAAGTACTGATTAATGTAAGAACCACCAAGTAAATGAACCACGAAAAACATGTTATCTAAAATGTCAAGGCTACCTGAAGCCTCTTATTTTATTTATTTTATTTATTGCAAATGGGAAATGGACTTGAGCTTGTATTCTGCTCTTTTTATCATCTGGCTGCTTAATTCTGCCCACAGTCATTCATTTACATGTAAACCATCAAACAGAATTAACTAGTCTCATCTATTCACAGTCATTTAACACTAATGCAGCACTGGAAGCAAACACGTGTCTGAAGGATCAAACCTGCAACCTTTTGACTAAAGAATGACAAACTCTATCTACACAGTCACCACCTCCATGACTCTATACCATTCAAGGTAATCCAAAATGATTCCAGTTGAGAAATTAAAACATCTACACAAAGAAATAAAAACCTATTTTTTCTTAACACCTTCCTTGTCATGTCTGAGTTCAGGATGTCACACTCTTGTCAGAAGCAGCCATTAACAAAGACGTCATAGATGTAATCAAAGCAGACAGAAGACAGAAGTGGTCAAAACTGTGGTTTAATTTTACACAAAATGGCACTTGCTGCAGCATCTACTGTCTCTGTGTGGTGTCAAGCAAGGGTGGAAACAGTAGCATCTTGCAGAAGCATTAATCAGTGCAAAACAACAATACTTTTCACCATATTTCATGCACAAAAGTGAACATCAATTGGCAATTGGCAAGAGTATTATCATATTGATGCAATACAAGGGTAAAGTCGTTGTGGTTTAAAGCGAAACTTTTGTAGTTCAATTCCTAAAATGTTTATGCAACACTATAAAAAAGTTGCTATTGGCACAACTTTATCAGGCTTTGAGACTTCATGAACCCAGAAGGTGATGTGTATAAATCTGGCAGGTGATTGGATGACTGTTAACTCACATTCATGACTGGCCAATCAGATAATGTTGCAGGTTGTTGTGCCTGCTGTGGTTAAATTCAAAACATGAGCCCCTCAAAGACAAACGCTTACAAAAACATGTTGGAAATGGAGCAACAAATATCTTTTTTTCTGTCAAAGGATGATTTTGGTGTTGTACGTTTTTCATTTAACAAAGAAATTTGGTCTAAATGAGATCAAAGTGCTACTGAAGCTGTTAGCGTCAATGCTAATCTCTGTATGGCAGTCACCCATCTTCCCCTGCTCTCTGCCTCCCTTTCTGAGTCTGTCTGCAGCCTCTCCACCATAAATAATGGCCAAAGCCTTGATAAATAAAATAAAATACAATAAACATGCTCAGCCCCAATAAGATCTCTTTTCTGTTTACTATTATTAAAGGATCATTTCAAACATCACTGGTAATAATCATGATATTGCCATTTGCCTGGTATGACAGCAAGAGCTTTAACATTACTGGGCAACTGAATGGTTATGATATGCAGGCAAATGTCAGAACAAAGCCAAAAAAAATCTCAAATTTGTCACCAATATTTGTCATAACATTTAGCAATATAATAGGATTTAATATAATTTAACACTGTAGCTACTCACTAAAAACTTCTCGCTCAAGGGCCAAAGATAGCAGAGTGGTTTTCTATCACACCCCATGTGAAGAAACTCAGGTTCAAATTCACTCACTCACTTTCTTTCCAGCTCTACCACTGTCTCTCTCCTGTAGCCAAAGGAGACATGAAAAGCCTGTGAGAGAATAAATCTGAAAATTCAGTTCAAGACTTTTTCAGACCCAAACTAAGGAAACGGAATATTTATTAGCCCTCTTTTCTGCACAGCAGAACTAATGGCAGTCGACAATATTGTTTTTTTTAATGTGCCAAAGTGCCAGTTTGTTAAAGGGATGATAGTTGATAACAAAAAACAACAAAAAAGGTGCTCAGTATCAGTCTGAAGAAAGCATATGAAGCTGCATTGGCCCTCCAGGAGAGAGAACATGACACAGACATGAGAGAACACGCTACTAAAAATAACAAGAGCCTTTTAGTCTTTTCTACGATCATATCAGAGCCCATGACAAGTGTTTGTTATATCAGCAGCTATTAAATTTCAAGATTGCATGCAAGCACCTGCGTCAAAACTGTACACATTTTTGGCAAAATTTAGAGAAGTGGAGAAAAAAATGCTTTTTATGGGACCCACAAAATTTTTCAAATATAAAATATTTGTGTAATATAGAGGTGCTCTCACTTTTTCGGTTAAAATTATGACTGTAGAGCTTTAGGATTATGCATATTCATGCAACAGATCATTAACTGAGTTGGAAATGTAGGAGTTTCGACATTTTCAAACATATGATAGGTAATATTTAAATAAAGTACATTGGCATTTGGCAAATGTTACCTTTCTTTGTTATTTTGATGATAAACACAATAACACTTTTGCCTCCATTTTATCAAATATGCTTCAGTATTGTTTCACTTTCTGCATATCTACATTTATAACTTACTCATTATCCTGGTTATTTGTACTTTTACCCTGCATCTTCACCACTCACACATAACAAGGTTGTGTGGGGCTGGAGTCTCTCCAGTCTGATACCGGGCAAAAAGAAGGGTACACCGTAGACACTGACATACTGAATGGATCAAAAATGCCCATTGAGCCTTTTAAAGTGATATTCCGGGATGGAACAAATTGGGTCCTATCACAAGGTTAAGAGCAGAAATTACCCCTACAGCAGTGTTTCTGTGTCTGAAACGCTAACGCGAAGACACCCAGCTGTGGCTGCAGTGCCAGCGCTGCAGCTCTGCTCACGAGAACTAGACCCTTGTGTGAAAGTAACTAAAGAGCGTGAATGCAGATCGATATTAGCTTCTTTCCGTGGGCGTCTGCTTATTTGTGATTTCGATCAAGGAAAATATGGCCTGTGAGTCCAGCCAAATCAGCAGAGGAGCAGAGCCGAAGGAGGAAGAGGGAGTTAGGTCCAAGCGCCCTGGGTTTCTTCTCCACATAAACACTGCTGTAGAGGTAATTTCTGCCCTAACCCTTGTGATAGGACCCAACTTGTTCAATCCCGGAATATCACTTTAAACTGGACAAGGAAACTGCATGTTATCTGAATAAAAAAGTGTTATTTAATGTTAAACTAATTTTGATGGAAATTTTGTTAAATGGTTGACAATGTCAGCGTAGATAACGTCAACAACTGAGACAGAAAAAAACACAAGGTTAAAATGCTGAACTCTGCAACCTAAAGTGAGTAAGCATTCATTTGAGTGATCAGTCCAAAAAATGCAAGCAAATATCTTAACTGCACTAAACACTGAAACACATGTACAAGTACGTGTGAATTAGTGAGCTGCATTTTCAAAATTTTGCTTTTTCGTATTTAGTCAAACAAACTGATGGCTGAAAGTTGGTGTGAGATACTTGATTACTACTCACTGTTAGGCCATATAATACTCTACATATATACATTATTTTTTCATATCATTATGCTTACCATCAACAAGTGTTGCCAGTTTACAAAGAAAAAGAAGGCAGACTCACTGCCCTTACCGTAGTTTTACTACTTTAATCTCTCAGATAGTTTTCCAGTCAGCTTATGTTAATTTCAGGGGCACTTTTGACCTTTCGTATATCACACCAACACCAACCAACTAACCATACAGTCTATGCGCCATCTATCCACATCCTGGAGTGGGCGCTGGCCAGTCATAAAGACACAGAAAAGCATTTACAGTAGGACTGAAAGATATATTGTTATCGTACCTATATCAAGATATGAACATTCAAGATATTAATATTGAAAAGCAACGATATAAACGATATAGATTTCCTCTGGAAGTCACACCAAATCCCATTTTTACAATTGCCCTTGAATGCACCGCTTGGTTTCCACCAAACCCGTAGTCATATCGTATCGTATCGACATCGAGATGTCTGGCATGAATATAGAGATACGAAATTTTGTCCATATCGTTCAGCCCTAATTTACAAACAGGACAACACTTATGGCCAATGTAGAGCAGATTTTGGTCAGTGTGAGGAAACCAGAGTGCCCACAAAAGCACAGGGAAGCCCTTGGAAAATTTATCCTGTAAGGCACTACTAGCACCACTATGCCTCTTTCTTCTCTCTCTACAGGAAAAATTAATATGTATCATGATGTGCCATTCAGCTAAAAGATATCAAGAGCCATTCTTTGCTCCCAAAAGTTTTCTGTTCACAGAAGTGTTGTCATCAGAGCATAAACAGGTCCAGCTTTTTCCACCCCATCTCATGCACAGGCCCGGGTTAGAAGAGACAAACTCTTTTTTGGAGGATGTTTCTAACAAGGCCAGCAGCAGCAGCAGCGTCGGCAGCAGTAAATGATGTGTATATTCAAAGCTGAATATTTCATGTTGATTGATCGCACTGACTGCCACCCACCTGCTCCTCCTCCTGTCCCACCGGAGCTGGCATGAGGAGAATTCAGTAATTGAGAAGAGCAGAGCATGGTCTCTCTTTGCTCACATATGACAGATGGGGCATCATCGCTT
This sequence comes from Scarus forsteni, assembly GCA_036419115.1. Taxonomy (NCBI): domain Eukaryota; kingdom Metazoa; phylum Chordata; class Actinopteri; order Labriformes; family Labridae; genus Scarus; species Scarus forsteni. The sequence continues at coordinate 40,152,243 of JAZDUH010000327.1, read as the reverse complement.
CAAAGGAGAGCATTTGGAAATGTAGGGAGTGTAGGAGTTTCGCAGCATTTCAGCAAGCATATGAAGGTGACAACAACAAAAAAGGTGACACGTATCAGGGTAAAACTTTATACACGCTATAAGCATAATAAAGCACAAGTAAAATCTCTTAACTCATCATCTGTAAAGATTGTTGATCATCTGTATGTCATCTGTTTCATCACTGTGTTGTTTGTGTGGATTCATTTCATTCATGAGCATCTCGTCTGTGTTTCACTGTCTGGTCCAGCTGATTGAGAACTGGATTGCCAGAAAGCCACCAGGGGCTCGCACAGTTTCCAACTTTTGATTGGGCTGTCAGCATACATCAAGCACCCCCATGCCATCCAAGCCACCACCCCACTACGACAAACACGGGGCAACATTTTTAGTTCCAAACCTGGTTATGCTGCAACGTGAAAATGTTCATGCACTCAAGATCCAGAATATTCACAACATGAGACTTGAAGTACTGTGGAACTACCTGAAGCAGTAAAATAATGCACAGATCGTACGAGGTCATGCCTTTCGAGTCAAGGGTTCAAAGTTTTGTTCTGGGACTTTTTTTTTTTACATAAATATAAAATTAAGGATCTTTAAGAAAGAATTAAATGGCTTTCACTAATTCTAAATAACTTCCTAAGACCCAATGACAGGGTAATCAATGCCTCATTGATTCATTAATAATTCATTAATTATCAGCTGATTCATCACACTCAGAGCTCTTCTTATGATTCAAGAGAACTTTAAATGCCTTATTAATGCATTGTTAAAGACTTATTTAGTGTTAGTACAGCATTAGTATATTTAACTCACACTGAATCCAATATTCATTATCAACTTGTCATTCATCACAAGTGTGTAGAATATTTAATCAATCAATAAATTAAAAGTTACAAGCATAAGTAGTAGGGATGCAATATATTTTAGTGCATAACCAGTGTTGGCAGATAACTGCATAAAAGGTTAAATACTGCTATCTAAAGGTATTAATATTTCGTCTCTTTTTAAAAGTTAATATTTAGGCCACAAATGTCAGCCATTTTTAGCTCTTATTTTACCTGAAATGTGGACAATTGCATGAGTAACACCGACTTAAATGCAATAAATGTTCCCATAGAAAAATGATCAGTATCATTTTTAGAGAATGAAATTGTGGGTTTTTTGTTTCACATCTGTTTCTAACACAAGTAGACTGTCACAGTGTGAAGAAAAGGTAACATCACTAAACTAAAGACCATACTTTAGACCAAAAAACTAAATCTAATGGCATTAATGAGCTCAGAAATATCAGCATATCGAACATCAGCAAAAATCTAATTTCGTGCATCTAAAGGCCACTTTAGCTTCTCTTCTCTCACTCATCAGAGTCTAAATGTTTTGATGCAATAGTTATGCATTAGTAAGGGATAAAGAAGTAAATAACTAACCAGTGGAAAGGCATTTTAACCTCCACCAGTGATTTTGTGTTTGTCAATTTGTTGGTTATGTTTGAACAAGACAACATGAAAAGTTCTCCAATACATTTTCAGGAAATGTTGTTTATGGCACAAGGAGGAAATCATAAGATTTTGGTGATGACGTTACAATGGATGCAGGAATATATTAAATATTTAAATATTTGCATGATAAGGCAGTTTTCCAACTTTGTCCAAAAACTCGGGTAACAATATCAGACATGTTTCAGCTAAGGTTTGTGCTCTGAGAACTTCTGGTGTACTGTTCATGATTCACTTATAACATAAAAGTTTAAGTGATCAGACATTACAACATAAGGTGATAAATAACTTCCAACAGAACTCACTGTACCTTTTCACCCCAGTCACACACTGACGGCTTAAGTCGTAATGTTCAGTATTTATCGGTATTTGTTCATAACATAAACACACATTTACACAACACTGATGCGGTGGGAGCAGGTTCAGGCAGGGGCACTGCCTCAGTGGGCCCTATACCAAACCAGCTCTGAAAAAACTCAAGTATAAGTAAAGCTGTTAGATAAATAAATAAATATTAATTACAATCAAATAGTAGAGAAAATCCTCCTCTTCTGATAACTGAATGGTAAATTAAACTATGTTTTCTAAGTAACTTTTTGGAGTTTAGACTATGAAAAGCATTTAAACAAGTCTTTGTCTTTATTTAGGCAACCTGATTTACACCAGAATCCATAAATGAAACCAAAATCTACTTCAAACGTTCTAAAGTGAGGCTTTGTATATTCCAAAATGCCATTTTATGGAAGTTTAGTCATGCAAAATGTCTGAATAGGACTTTTTTTTGCAAAAGAAACAAGACAAAATTTAAGTGAAGAGTGAAGCAAATCTTAAAACACCTTGAACATCACTATCAGCAATACCTGGAAAATGTTGCCCTAAAATATATTGTAATGTATTAGGGGCCCCCATTAGTCATGGGCCCTCAGTAAAGTCCTAACATTATTTTCTTTTAAACTCATTGGATTTAGGCAAAGTGTTTACAGACCTAACATTGAGAAATTGTCACCAAATCGTGTTTATTGATCTATAAGTCACATTTTTAAGCAGTTATTGATCATGTCTGTGGTCCATCTGGCCACTTGGATGTGAATTTCAGCATCATTACCTCAGATGATTCTCGAGCCCTTAAATCTCTGCTAAAGGCATGAATATTAGTTTGTAGTTTGAGTGTATACATTTTTACTCATGGTTTGTTTAATAGTGTATAGTTATCAATAAGTGTTCAAAGTCTCAAGCATGGACACCTCTGTTGGTAATGTGATTGAAAACACAAAGATCGTTTTCTTAACAACAGGAGGCGACGAAAAGAATCAGATAGTCCTTCACAACTCAGAAGCTCTTATCTCGTACTGACTGGTGTCTTTTCTTATACACTGGGTTTTGTCTGGTGGGATGACAAATAAATATGAATCTGCATTCACGCGTAATTGCTGTTCATAACGCGGTGTGCCAGAGTGGTGTGGGAATTATAATGGATCATGTTTGGTCTGCTGTGCGCACACATAACAGAGTGGAGACATAAACCGAAACAAACGCATTAGTTTGCTGTTCAGTGTTTCAACAAACGCACTTTTCCACGGTTAAATCCCTCACTGCCTTCTTAGTTCTCGTTACTTTATCACCCCAACATTCAAAAAGCAGCAGTGACAGCTCGGAGAAACCCGTGTCCATCACAGAAACTCCAAACTCCCTCACTTTACTTTACCACCCGAGTAGAAAGAGAGCAGTTTGTCTTACCTGTCCGGCTGAGAGAGGCGCGGAGGAGCCGAGCTGACAGCTGGAGTTGACCGGAGCCGGAATGACTGACTGACGGATGCTTCTCCTCTCACGCTTTGTCACAGAGTCACAGCGCACAACCGGAGCCTGATTTCACCTTTAAACCGCAGCTTCCGCTCTTCAAAAACAGCCCCAGACGCTCTCAGCAAACACAGGCGGCTGCAGCTCCGCGTCGCTCTGTAGTATTTCCACTTTGGTTAAAGAGGTAATGAAATCTTGTGAAAAATGACTCGAGATACTTCAACATGTCCTGAAGCCGTATGTCTCCCTCATCTGGCCGCTGGTGTGTAAGTGTAACACATGCTGGCACCGTGCGTAAAAGGCGCAGGACGCACAACACACATCAATCCTCCGTCTGATGGAGACACTGAAAGGCATTCAGGGACAATTTAGAGATCTGAAGTTTAAAGGTGCCTAACACCTAAAGATCTCATGGAGCGTAGACCACCTTGATGTAGTCTGTTTCTTCTTCTGAAATAAAAAAAATCATAAGACAGAATTTTCTCGAAATATTTAAAGAACAAAAAAGTCTTTAATCAAGCCAACTGTGGCATAATTTAAAATCTAAATGATTTTAAAGAAAGAGCATGTTCTGTATTGCAGTAACATATGCAATTAAGTGTTTTGCAAAATGTTATAGATTTATTTTTTGATTAGAACGTTACTAACTACATTTGTGAAGAAGGTGCACAAATTGTTCCCTCCTAAAATCATATCACTGTTGTTCCACCACAACTCAAAACTCAACATTATCACTGGAATCAGGAATTTTAAAGGTGGAGGTCCCAGGATACTGTAAGGGGGTTCAGGAGATGCCCTGTAAAAAACAAGATAACAACTTAAAGGTCCCCTATTTTACTTCTTTCCAAGGTATCTAAGTCTCTTAAACATGTTTCAAATATACAGATTTTATTGCCAAAGAGAAATCTACTCAGATGCAGAATTTTGGCATCCTTATAAATCAGTTGGTTTCAGCCCTGCACACAACGGACTGTTTCATTAAATCATCAGGAGTAGTTTTGTAATCAGAATTTTTTTCAAGTTATTTCTGTAGATTTTGTACTTTGCAACATCTGAGTGCTGACTTTAAGCTAGACCAATCAAAGTCTTCCATTATTGAGTGTTGTCATGAGGCTACATTTTTAGTCAGATCAGGAAGGAGTCTCTTGCCCCTCAGCCACTCGGTGCTCTGAGAACAGGACAAAAAACATATTAAAAGCATTTCAATGGATCATCAAAAAAGAGGCAACTCCAAAGAAACAACTAAAGCACACAATTCTCTTGAGAAATTGTATTCAGTAGCAAAGAACTAATGTTTTGACGTGCCCTGCATCTTCATCACAGTCTGTTGAGATTTAAAGAACTGAAATACCCTCCTCTTATTTATTTAATATGTGATTTGATATCATACTATGACAGAACACAGTCCTTTAAGGTTAAGGCACAGGCCTGTGCATTTTCAGCACTGATTTTTTTTCATCAAAAACAGGATTTTTCCCAAAAGTTGGTCTTTTTTTTTTTTTTTTTTTAATTTTGACTAGTTTATCAACAACATGAAATAAAACTGAACATATATAAAACATATAAATACATTTCAGTTTAGTTCCATTCAATTAAAATCCATCAGGGTGAGCTGATAATCTTTATGTGAATTTGACATGAAACATCTATTTATTTATATGCTTGTGTAAAACTATCATTCACAGACAGAGTAAAAGGTCACAAAGATATTTGTTTGGTATCTGATTATAGAATATGAAATGACAAAAAATAGACTCGGATAATATGATTATAAAAACATTTAATATATTAGTCTCTAAAATGTAGATCAAAGTCTTTTTTAAAGCTCATGGTATTTGGCCAAATCAATCTATAACACACAAAATAAACTGATAAAGATTAATAATGTGTCTTAATTATCTTGACTGTTTTTTTTCACTTGCTGACGGTAAAATATCTGTTTCAAAATTTGTCCCAAAGGTATTGTTTATTGAACTAGTATCACCTGAGGTTCAACAGTGTTTCCCTCCATCTCTCTGTGCCCTCCGCCCGGCTCAGCAACATGGGTAGCAGAGCTTTCAGCCGCTCTGCTCCCAAACTCTGGAACTCTCTCCCCCCGGACCTCAGAAATATTGACTCCCTTCCCCACTTCAAATCAAATCTCAAAACCCATCTGTTCCAAACTGCATATACTCTTTAATTATCCACCCTCATTTAACTGTGTCATTCTTGTATGTTGTTTTTATTTATTTTAATTGAGATTTTAATGCACTGTGCTTTTATTATGTATTTTGTAAAGTGTCCTTGGGTGCTAAGAAAGGCGCTTTTAAATAAAATGTATTATTATTATTATTATGTGGAAACCTTGATCTGATTACCTTCACTTCTTTAATTAGTGCTCAAAGGTAAAGCCAAATGTAACTAAATGCATTATAAACTAAAAGCAAACTTGAGTAAAAGTGCTAGTTTAATAAACCACAAAAAATAAAGTTCACAAAAAAGTGCTCGGTTACACTAACTCGAGTAAGTGCAGGTAATCACGTCACACTCACCAACCTCATTCCAGTATTTTTTAGATTTCATGACTGAACGAGACCTTTCCTGGAAAGCCTAAGTGAAATATTTATTTATTAATATAATATTTGTTAGCAGTTACATAGCTCTGGGCGTGCACCATAAAGAGCCTGAAGTGTTTGAGCATTTTTAAGTGAGTAAAGAACAAATGATAAAAAAGTTTGAAAACATCTACATTCAGGACACAAAGCCAAAAATTACGAGGCAGACTCAAATCTGATGAGTGAATACCCAACAGTCTTTGCTCATCATCTCTCAGGAGAGCATCATAACTCACCTCATCTAAATATTTAAGCACGTCTCTGGGCCAGGTGTGACTCAGAGAAATAAAAAAGAAATATGATCATTTGGGAGCATCATTCACTCATTTCTAGAATCCCTTTTCTAGATGTATTTTCCAATTCTACAAAACATTCATCTGAAAATGCATTGGTCTGATGAGTCCTTGAGGATCCAACTGACTTATGTGCTTGTTATGACCTTTTCTGGGGGGTTGGACCTATCCGTTGGGGGCAAAGGTCACTGACATCATAAAAACAAGAAGCTTTTTTTTTTTTTTCAAGATTTTCTACCCTCTTTCCCTATTTTACAATCATTAAACTCTCAGTATTTTAACATATCAAATTATCATTTTTTTTTTCAAAGGTCTTCAAAAATCTTCTTCATGAATAAAAAACAGTTTTGGCTCAAAGTTAAAAGTGATAATTCGCATCTTTTGCCTCCCATGAATATCATTTCAACAAAAAAGAGACCCTTTTGAACATTTGATCATTGATATTAGTTTAGTTTGTCCTTTTGTTGCAACAGAAAGCATGTTAAGATGCTTAGGAAATGTTCAGCATGGGAAAAGGAAGAACTAATTCAATTTTGGTGTTGATCCGGATCACCATCTGGATCCGCCATGATGAAAAATGTGATTTTGGTGAATAACTACTGAACTAAAAAAGATATCATTACGAATCCAATTGCTAATGGTATGTTTTCATGGTCAAGGAATCTAAATATTGAGATTAAATAAAGGTAGGACTAATATTTATGGTGAAAATCACAATATGGGTGAGGACTGTGGTGCTGGCGGAGGTCTGCGCTCTCCGAGTGCTTTTCTAGTTTGTTCTGCTTTTATATGGTAATTTATTGTAGAACCCACCATCCAACATGAAAGCTGACCAATAGCACTGATTTGACGCAGGCAGATGCAACAATAGCCATACCTATGGCTGCGAAAGCCAGCTCGTTATAACAAGAAATTTTAAAATACAAAATATGATTATATTTACTTCATGATTTAACTTATACTTTAAATTATGCGCTTTCTCCTGTCTCTGCTCTGCCTTTATGTCAGCGGTGGCCATTGGCTATGATAACTACTTGTGTGTCAAGAAAAGTGCACCTCCAACTACACATCAACATTTTTTTTAACTCAGTGAAACACAAGCTAATGTATGGAAGCCCTTTTAAAAAAAGGAATTTAGGGAACTTATAAAATAGAAAATATATACTAAGTCATAATTATGAGAAACAGTCATTGTTATGAGAAAAAGAGTCAAGAACGTATGAGATAAAGTCATAATAATGAGATAAAAAGTCATTGTTATGAGAAAAAAGTCCAATTGTGAGAAAAAAAGACAATTATGAGATAAAGTCATAATTATGAAATAAAAAGTCATAATTATGAGAAAGGTGTGTGGCTATAGGATCGTACATGGACGTGGGGCACATGCACAAATGGTATCTCATAATGTTCGACTTTATAACTCATAATTATGACTTTTTATCTCATAATTATGACTTAGTATTTACTTTTTTTTTTTTTTTTAGTTCCCTAATTTTCTTTTTTTTTAAGTTGCAGAAACGGGTTTCCATACGAATGTTAGTTAACAGAGAAAGATTGCTTAGCAAATAGCAAGAAAATTATTTATGGTAACGTATCAAAATCCTATAGACACAGGTCTTGAATTTATTTTATATGTTTTCCTTTAACTTGTGACAAGCTATGTGCCCACTGGAAACTTTTGTTGCCACTTACAGAAATAAGCCAATGAACAAATAAATATTTCTCCCAGGTAACATTTTTTAGTGGAGGGTTACTCCAGAGACTTGAATGATTAAATAATCACAAATATGTTTTTGGGGAAAGCATTAGAAATTTATGAAAATGACCTCTTTCCAGGTCAGTTTGCATCCTCCATGTCTTCCACCAGGAGGAGCAGGGAGCAGATGATGTCATGTGACAGGAACTACTTCAAAACTATTTTTTATAAACCGAAATCTTTATCCAAGTTGTCTACTAACACATAAGTGCAAAAAGTTGCATTACTACAGCTGACATTTTTTGTTGTGAGTAGATAATGACAGTGATACACTTCGGCAACGATTGTTGCCAGTGGGGCAGAATGGGGTAGACTTGGGATTCATCTCTAGTCTTTGTGTTCCCCCTCGTCTTACAGGGTTCATTTCTCTTCATGTACAGTCACAGGCACAGTGTCAGTCTCTCGTGTCTTTTGTGTTCCCATGTATCCATTCCCTGTTATTACTCTATCTGTGACAAAATTGCAAATAAACAGTCCTAAATATTGACTGCACTAGTGTTTGTCCCCGCTCACTGCTAAAGAAATTACTAGAAAGAAATTATTTTTATCTGTTGAAAATCAAATTCAAATTGAGGGAAAAAAAATTTTTAAAGAGAGAAAAGACTATCAGTTTTAACACTGAAGTTTATTCAATTGAAAATATTTGACTTCTGTTTTCATTTACCTTCACACAACCTCCCAACTTGCTTGTAATTATGGTTTGTGGTTAATAAATGTTGTAGGTCAAAAGTCAAGATGATTAAGCCTAATGTTTTATCCTTTCTTGTGAACACAAGACCCAAAATGAGCTGTGATGGATTCTTTTCAATCTTTGCGTCAATGCCTGCTGTGACAAAAGGATGAACTGATTACATTTCTGACTAAAGAAAGGGGAAGGCCATCAGGCCTCATGTTCATCTTTTTCTCCTAAAGTGTCCACATTACCGTCCTAATCCCTGACTCTTGACCCATTACTGAACTTTCACTGTCTCACTTGCATACTTTACAGAAACATAAAGCTGCACAGCAGTAGTTTCTAGTTTTGACCTGTCCTTTGTCATTTCTTTGTTTTATCTCAGTAGCTGTTAAATGTGCTGCTGCCTGTCTTGGGACACCCTTGTGAATGATATTATTAATCTCAATTAGGTGTCTCGGGTAAAATCATCCTCTCAAATAGGAATAAAATTTGAAAGTGTGCACAAAGATCAGAGTGTGTGCCGCTGTGATCATTTGTTTCTGTGCTGTGACTCCCCTGAGCTTCATTAGCAGGGTAAGAGCAGTGTTGTGTTAATGACAGAGACACTGACTCTTTAACATGTTCAAGATTTTACCTGCTGCTCTTTAATCCCGTGACTCTGATGTCTAAAGCTAAGTGCAGCTCTTCCACTCCTCCTCTCAGGTCCGAGCACCTGTCTCCAAAACAATACCTGCTCAAGTCCTTCATCACACTACTATCCACAAATCCCTGCTAATCCCTGAAATGCAGATCTGTGTGTGCGTGTTCAGGTCCATTACATAGCTTGATTTCTTTGTAATGTGGTTCTACTATGCTCCAGCATATACCTTCACAGCTTAACCTACATAAGACCATTGATCTGTGTCTACGCTAGCATGTTAAGCATCGCCTAATCTGTCTCATGCTACCTGGATTTTCATATTGGAAAAATAATCCTGATGAAGGAAAGGAGGGAGAGGGGCAAAGTCACCCAAGGACCTGTTTAAAAGCTCCTTATCAAAGACCTGCACTCCCACCACTTAGCTAAAAGGGGAGTGATAGCCTTTCAACTCACAAGCTGCAGCTTTAATTAAAGCAGCTTGTAGAGGACTTAAAGAACAGGGCTTGTATGAAAAAATATATCTAAACTTCATCAAACAATGCAGCTCAGTGCAAAGTGATGGTGCAAATCCTTTTAAAGACAGCACTCTGGAGTTCCACAGGGAATGATATTGGAACCCCCGTTTTTCCTCCTACCCCTAAAATCAATACTTTCCAGGAAAGAACACATACTGTATGTAGATAGATAGAATGATTGATTGAAAGATTGATGGATAGATCTGCACTCCTCCATGTCTAATAGTTTTGCATTTATTTTGTTGTTTTCTTGTGGCCAAAGTTTAATTTTATGGTGGAACCTGCTGCACAAATGACAACAAACTTTCTTGTATCTTGTATCTCACACTGGAGACAATTATTGTGTAGTAAATAATACTTTCCTGCTTCTTTTCAAGTATATTTTGAACTAATGGAAGGAAAACATAATTTAAGAGGTGTGCTTCTGTTTGAAACAAGAAAAGTTTGAATAAATGTTATTGAAATTAATAAATGTTTTTGCTTTTGATAACATTTTGGAATGAGCTCAGTGATTTATTAAAAATATGCAAAACTCTCTTAAAGTTAAGAAATACCAAAAATAATTGATGCTTATAAGGCATGATTATCATCCAGTATTATGATTTAAAGGTACAGTGTGTATTATTAAATGCTATCTAAAATAACAGACTTGGTAAAAATAGGTTACTTAAAATTATATTTAAATTAGTTTCTAATCAGCCTTAAATAATTAATGTTTTGTTTTCGTTACCTCAGAATAAGTCATTTATATCTACATAGGAGCGGGTCCTCTCTTATGGGGGCTTCCATCTTGCGTTGCCATCTTTTCTACCGTAACTCAGAACGGACAAACTAAACGCTTTCGCGTTTTTTCCGCCTACCGGAAATGCACAGTTGTGAAATAGACGAAGAAGAAGAAGAGAGTGATTACCAAGCAGCTGTGCTAATACAAACAAACATGGAGGACCACACATACAATTTGCCATCAGTGGAGCATGAATCTTTGTCAAAGAAACGAAAACGCGACGAAGCCAAACGCAATCGGGACAGAAAAACAAAAAAAACAGGGTCAACATCGGCGCTGCCTTTCCCAGATGGAAGTCCCTGAAGGCAAGGATAAGTTTGCAGACAGACGCCGAAGTTGCCTGTTTTTTGCTGGACAGGTAAGACTAAGTGTCGAATTGTACTCTTATATGGAGCCAAATTTATTTGTTTACTTTCGGGAGAAGTCGGAGGAAGACGCAGAGAATGTATCTGCTATGCGAGGCTTATTTCACGGCCACAAGCATTTTGAAATGATTGTCTCTTCCAAACGACCGGTGTGAGCGTTAGCAAGACTGAAAGACAATAGGGAGACAACGTCGTGCTAAAACTCCACGATTTATTCATTTTCTGTGGCAGTAAGACAAAACATAGGCTGATAACTAAGCTAAAAACACTTTTTGTCCTTGGAAAGCCACCATAGCTCCGGAGGTTCTCCGACAGGGAGGGGGGAGCGCCGGAGTGCTGCAATCTCAAACCTCTAAAAACTACACACTGTACCTTTAAAGAAGGATGTCTAATAAGTTTTTTTTACTTATATGTCAAATTTATCTTGGATTGTACAGGATGAGCAGAAATAAGACACAAGCTTCAGCCTATACCTTTCCATTTTGTGACATCTTTGTGTTAAACATTGTTTTATACGTTTTTTTAACTTATATGTAACCAAAATAAAAATATTCATTTATTAAAAAATGCTCAATCAATCACTCATCTTAAATATATGAATCCATTCATGCCTCCATCTCCTGCTTATCCAGGAAGGGGTTGAAGGGGCAGCGGGACAGGCAGGTCAACCCAGACGTCCCTCTCAGCACTTCATAGTTCCTCCTGGGGAATTCAAGAACAGGTCAGAATCTAAGAGTTAAGAAAACATATCAACACATTGATTTTTGAACCTTGTCTCCATGAAGCTGTTTCAGCAGCACCTTTTAGATCATTGAAAACCCTGGAATACAGATTTCTTCTACTACCGAATCATTCGTCAGGGAGTAGAGCTTAACCTGAAGAAACGTTCTACTTATAAAACAATGAAGAGCTTGTTTTGTACAGTTTGTAGGCTGGACTTGGGAAACAATCTGAATTTAGAGCTTAAACAAAGCACTAACATGATTCTGATTAAGAAATCATACAAGTAATCGATTAATCTGTGGCAGAGGGATTGATGGTGGGAATGTTTTTGGTTCTGAGGGCTGAAACCAAAGAAAGTCATTTTAAAGACGCACTAGCATGGACTAGCTGGTTATTGATACAGTTCAAGCAAAATGTACTCACTTGAACAACTGTGATGGTCAAAGTTCACAGTTTCTTTCGATTCTTATTTAGTAATTAGTTTACTCTTTTTTCCAATGAAACATATAACAGGAAAAATATCTATAAAGGCAAAAACACTTTTCTTCAATCAGAACATTAAACTGAGGTGAACAATCTAAATTTAATAACTAAAAAAGCAGAATAAAAGGAGATATAAAAGAATAGAGGCATAATACAATGACTTGCAAATCCTTTCAACCTAAATTGAATCCTCTACCAAGAAACGATGGTTACTGTTCTTACTGATAAACATCTTTTTTTTTTCTTAGCAATTCTCAGTTATTTTGAGTTTGATGCCTGAAAAACATCCCAAACTAGAAAGCACTCGAGGAGCGCAAAACTTTGCCAAGGTAGCTCACATATTGCTGTTACATCTATAAGCAATAGTTCAATGATAAATGTTCAAATCATCATAATAGGATTCTTTGACCCTGAACACCTAGAACTAAGAATCATGTTGATATTATTATTAGATGGTTACCAAGCAAAACCAATAGATTGTTAATGTTGGTAATCTGGATCCCCATCAAAATCCCTTTTTTAAGTTGGTCCATCACCAACAACTCTTGAAAATTTCAGCAAAACCTGTCCTGTAGTTTGGTGTAATCTTGCTAACAAACAGACAAACAAACATAACCTTCTTGGCAAAGGTAAAAAGCTGGGACAGGGGCAACAACAGCCTGGGAAAGTTCAGTAATGCTCCACAGTTGCAAGGACTACAGAAACTTCTTCATCTACACTCCATAAAATCATCAAAAGGCAAAGTAAAAAACAACAACATTGAATGCCTTTGACCTTTGATCTTCCAGGAGGCACTGTAAAAACCAGTATCTCTCTGTAAAGGATGTCACCTTGTGCGCTCAGGAGTGCTTAAGTTAAAGTTTGTCACTACATCTACAAGTGCAAGTTAAAACTCTACCATGCAAAGTCCCAAATCAACAACACCCTGAATCACTGCTGATCTGCTCATCTGAGATAGAGTGACGCAAAGAGCAAAAGTGTGCCGTGGTCTGACAAGTCCACGTTTCAGACTGTTTTTGGAATTCATCCATAATACAACAAAAAGGAAAACAAACTGGGAAATGAAGACAAACTTATATAGAACAACTTTTTGCCTCCTCCTTTTACCATTGTAACTGTTTCATTTTTGTGTGACCTACTGAATGGACCAGCCTCTACATTTAGCAACTATTATAAAAAAACTGACACACTGTTAACCACTCGTATTTTTTATCTTCTTCAGATTTATGTCTGGAAAATCTCCTTTAGTATGTTTTTTTGCTAGAAACAATTAAGAAATTGGTCTGGCTGACAAAAATCCCTTTGTGTTCTCTTTGTTTTACAGCTTTGATAACATTTAATTGCTTGGTTAAAGCATTTGGCAGCAATGTGGTGATTTTAATCCGTCTCTTTAAATTTTAATGCACAGCTTAATGAGAAAGTTTAGCTCAGTAAAACTGAAATTAAACTTCAGATCTGCTGTAGCTGCTTTGAGGTCTAAACCAGGTATCAACCACATATGTAATAGGGACAGTTTATTCTTCATGATTTATTTTGGTCATTATTACATTCTATTTAGATATTTTTATTTTTACTTAATTCAATTAATCAATAAAAGTGGTAGTCCTTAACACCTAGCCGCCACATAGGGTCCAATAAGATATCCTGGCTGGTTCAATCTGGGGAATTCATTTCATCCAATTCTGGGTTTGACTCTTAAACACTCAAATTCTCATACTCCTTAATCATAATCCTGGATGAATATTGGTTGATAAAGACGAATAACTGGACTCTTGTAAACCAGATCAAACATGAAGTCATTCCTAAAAAACACTGCTTCAATTGCTGTTGTTTTGGGGTTGTGTAAATACTTGCTGGGACAGAACAAACTAAAGATAGGCTTAACTACAACATATATGCCCCTCACCTTTTCAGTACTTGCTGGCACTCTTGGGGCCAGCTGGGAGGCTGTGAGGGCCTGATTGGTCCATGAGCTGCCAGTTAACTGGTCTAAACTGTTCATTTAAAGAAGCAAAGATCAATGTGTCATTAATTTATATCAGTATTGCACAGCGTTAAAGCAATTTCTGAAAAGATAATTTAACCCTTTGACTGGCATTGTAACCGTGTGGTTGACTTTTTGCTGCCATACCACTGTATTTAAAATTCTGACAGGCCATCCTTGTACATCCTTGTTCACCTCTCTGTGGAAATAACATTTGTAACACCAATTTGTATCCACTGGGTGGCGCTGCTGTGCATGAATAAAATCATTTTAAGACCAGAAAAAATCCAAAGTAAATCCTTGCTGCATAGCTCCTCAGAAATCTAACAGTAGGATCATATACATCGGAGTAAGAAAAAATCTTTTCAAATATTTTCAGATCCCGACGGAGCCCCCCTGGTGACATTGGATAGAAAAAAAAATAATGCGTGGCCACGAGAAAGTAAGGCGAGGCCACGAGATAGTAATGCGTGGCCACGATATAGTTAATGCGTGGCCACGAGATAAATAACGCGTGGCCACGAGATAGTAATGCGTGGCCACAACATAGTTAATGCGTGGCCACGAGAAAATTCACCTTCAGTATAGCATTGAGATCTACCAGTTTCAGAGCAATACAGATCTGTAGCCTCTTAATTTGGACAACTTTGAATACATTTCTCATTATTTTAATTTGGGAATGAACTACAATGACATTCTTAAGTCACTTGCGATTAAGCATGGAGTAATTCTTAGCAAGAGACACTTAATTCGGCTGCTCTAAATGACTGCGGTCATACCATCCGTGATTCTGTTGCGCACTTTGCTCAAATGTTACGGTAGGCCATGACGATGGTGCGTTCAGTGGCACCGTGGAAAAATAACTTCTAATTTCCAGACAATTTTACTGCAACATTATTGATTAAGAGCGCATCAAAATCAGGCGTTTGAGGCCCATTTTTACTATAAGCAATAAAAAAAACTGTTAAAAAATTAAAATCAAAATTTGTACTTATGATCTAGGAGGTCCAACAAAATATTGTACAGTACATTCCCAGGTAGGCCTACCTCTGTGCTTCCTTCCCCAAAATTTACTGTGGCATTATTGATTGAGAGCACATCAAAATCAGGCATTTGAGACTCATTTTAATGAACAGCAAATATTTAAACATCATAAAAAGTCAAAATAGTACTATGATCTCTAAAGTCCAACAGATTAATAAAATTAGATCATAGTACAGATGAGAATTTTCATATATTTGCTGTTCATAAAAATGAGCCTCAAACGCCTGATTTGATGTGCTCTCAATCAATAATGCTACGGTAAATTGTTTAGAAACAAGCATAGAGGTACCTGAGACAGGACTTTACAATATTCTGTTGGACTTTAGAGATCATAGTACTACTTTGATTTTTTATGATGTTTAAATATTTGCTGTTCTTTAAAATGAGTCTCAAATGCCTGATTTGGATGTGCTGTCAATCAATAATGCTACAGTAAATTTTCAGGAAAGAAGCACAGAGGTAGGCCTACCTGGGAATGAACTGTACAATATTCTGTTGGACCTCCTATATCATAAGTACAAGTTTGATTTAATTTTTTAATAAATTTTACTAATTTTTCTGATATTCGCATAAAGTAAAATAGGCGTCAAATGCCTGATTTAAATGTGATTGTAATCAATAATGTTGTGCCACTGAACGCACCACCATAAATACCTCCGTAACCTTTGGCCTACCGTAATATTTGGGCAAAGTGCGCAACAGAATCACGGAAGCACAGATGGTATGACCGCAGTCATTTAGAGCAGCCGAATTAAGTGTCTCTTGCTAAGAATTACTCCATGCCTAATCGCAAGTGACTTAAGAATGTCTTTGTAGTTCATTCCCAAATTAAAATAACGAGAAATGTATTCAAAGTTGTCCAAATAAAGGGGCTACAGTCTCTGTATTGCTCTGAAACTGGCAGATCTCAATACTATATTGACCTACTAAATAAGAAAAAAATCTTTTCAAATATTTTCAGATCCGTAGATCCCCAAACAATCAGGAAGGAAATACATTTGACTATAAAAAATGTATCTGATTTCTCAGAAAACTGTGTCAACCGCTGCATATCTTTATTTTGCTCTGTGGTGTTTTCATACAAAGAAACACAAATTCTGTTGCAAAAATAAAATAAATCAATTCTTGCCCATCACCTTTAATGGGCAAGCCAACCAGCGGCTTGACCTGCATATCTGCTTCCCAGTTTGACATTCTGAGAAATAAAAGCTTAAAGGATAAGTTCGGTTTCTACAGCTTTCACATTGTTTATAGAATGAAGTAGAACAATATACTCACCCAGAAGGCTTTCCTGATCCAAACAGTGCTTCAGGAGATATTTAGATCCAAAATCGAGCGGCGGACATCCGTATAATGGTAGCACACGGGGCATGTATAACGCTGCTCCTAAAACTGCATTAATCGTCCAAAAAAATCATTAGTTTTACCAATATTTCATCATGGTTCGCTCGGGCTACTCCTCCATTACAGTCCGGTGTCGCTCCACCCATGTTTTTCTGACTGTGCTGACCTCTGAACTGAAAACTTTCTTTACGGCTGCCGCACATGCGCAGTACGGCTCATTGTTTCAAGGGGGACAGCTGTCTACTCAATAGCTTCCTTCTTCCAGTTTTGTGCAAATGGACGAATATCTGTCGGATGAAGATGTTGAGGATGAGAACTTTGAATATGCTGGGTGTCCTTATAGCTTCGAGCCAGAGTTTACAGATGAGGAGCTCATCGAAAGGAGGACGCGGAGGCAAAGAGAAGAACAGCTGGCCAGAGAGCAGTCTTCAGTTCAGAGGTCAGCACAGTCACGAAAACATGGGGGGAGCGACCCCGGACTGTCTTGGAGGAGTAGCCCGAGCAGACCATGATGAAATATTGGTGAAACTAATGAGTTTTTGGACGCGGCGTTATACATGCCCCGTGTTCTACCACTATACGGATGTCCGCTGCTCGATTTTGGATCTAAATATCTCCCGAAGCACTGTTTGGATCAGGAAAGCCTTCTGAGTGTGAATGTGTATATTGTTCTACTTCATTCTATAAACAATGTGAAAGCTGTAGAAACCGAACTTATCCTTTAAATGTTGCTAAATGAAGAGGAATGAACACAATTTTACTGACAAATAATTGGTTTTAAATGTATTTCTTAGTTTAGAAGTCAAATGGTTAAACATATTTTAAAGGGGACATATCATGCTTGTTTCTCCTTTTCACTATGCCAGACTAGGATGCCTGTAAAGCATTTCTGCCCTCAGTACAAGTCATTTTGTTCCTTCATTGCCCCACAATTGTGTTCTCAAAATCCTCATTTTAGGCCATTATCAAGCTCTCGTTGAAACGCTCGGTTTCCAGCCTGACCTAAAGTTACCTCGCAACGTCACAGCCCTTTGTGCTCTGATTGGTCAGTTCTATCGGGGGTAGAGCCAGCCTGTCCTCCTTCTTCTACTGTATTTTCCAGCAGGCTCAAAGCAGCGACTGCGTATTGAGTCCCCCTACAGGCCAGAGCTGGTAATGAGTGAGTGTGAGCTAGGGAGCTATATACTTCTGCTGGACGAATGTGTTCCTCTGTGATGGTTTTGTGGCTAACGGACATCACAGAGGAGGAAGTGTTTTATCAGATTACTCCAATAAAAAGAAAGGTACCTCGTGTCGTCACGACGATTTAAATCTCGTGGTCATCTCGCAATGACCTATTTTCAGAGGCATCAAATCTCGTTCTAGGATATCAGAAAAAATTCAATATCTAATTTTTTGAAAATTAAGGGGGTGTAAGGTCTTGTTTTCAAATTTATTATATTATATGTAAGTATTAAATCATGCATCAGCATGATATGTCTCCTTTAAGTCAAATCTGTGCATTTCAAGCTTACAGTGGTTATGAAATATACATTTATACTATAATTATTTCACTTCCCCTTTACATTAGCTCAAGCTATTGATGCAGTAAACAAATACCACAGTATTCTATAAAAGTCTATATACTAAAGGGACCAAAATACAGCAAATTAAAAGGTTTCATGTTTACGTCACCTCAAATAAGCCCTTGAATCATATCTTAAATGGCCAAGTCCATTAGAAAACTCTTCAAAAAAGGTGGTCAATGCATTCACATTTTCAAGAATTTCAATCAAAGTCGAAACTCTTTTCAAAATCATCATTAAAATGTATGTTTGAGGATTTCAAGCAGCTGAGTGGACCCTTGGAGAAACTCCTAAAACAGAGGAGCGAAGCAAAAAGGTTTATTGCCAAAATGGTTTATTAATGTTAAGTTTACATCAATATTAATTTCTTTTTACATAAAGCTCATCACAAAGAAAGACTTACATTCATTAGGCAGATTGACTGAAGGTGAACTGAAAGCTATCGGCTTCTGATGACGTTTCTTCATGATCAAACCGAGAAAATGAATCAAAACAAGGCAACTCATCCTAACAGCAGTCTACATACTGACCTACACTGGCACGGGCATGGATCAAAAGCAGGAAAAGGCTAACACGTGACAGACGGGTAGAACTGCTTCACACGGAGAACGGAGAGCTATGTGGAGATGATTTACAGTCATAGAAGAATAATGTGCAGGAAAGAATTCATAAACCT
The DNA here is from genome assembly GCA_036419115.1 of Scarus forsteni. Taxonomy (NCBI): domain Eukaryota; kingdom Metazoa; phylum Chordata; class Actinopteri; order Labriformes; family Labridae; genus Scarus; species Scarus forsteni. The sequence goes on along the minus strand of JAZDUH010000327.1, from coordinate 40,133,487 downwards.
GTTTGAACTGTGTTTCCGAGCTGTACTAGAAAGAACTGGCTGATTAAAGATGCTACTGTGCTTTGTCAGTGAAGTTTTATAGCAGTGAAACAAACATGTTGGAAAAGAGAAGAGAGAGAACGTGTCGTCTAGTTCAGAAGTTGTAAAAAAAGAAACAAAGTTGTAACAAAACAGAAGTAAGAAGTCAAAGAGAACAGGTGGTGTTGGTGTTTTCACTTCTGCTGCAGCCGAGCAGCTTTAAACTTGGACACCCTCTTTGGGGCTTGTTCTGGCGAGGGGGCATCGGGCGTCACCTCCTCTTGTTTCCTCTCCAGGATGGTCGGCAGAGCGGGAGGAACGATGGTCAGATGGGGAACAGCTGATGGCATGGGGTCTTTTTCGACCACAGTGCCAGAAAAGGCCTGCAGAAGACACAAATTAGTTTGATGATCAGTGAACCATCCTGTTCCCCTCTCTGAATCAAACAAAGGTAGGAGTCACAGAGGTGCTGACGCCAAAAACTTGAGTAGAGCTTTGTCAAGGGATCAACAAAGACAGAGGCCTGCATTTATCTGTTGATTCGCACCTCTTTAAAGAAAGATTTGTCCTCAGTTGGACAAACTCTGCATCATTTCATGGTCAAACTGAAAAATGTCAGCAGTGTGCAAGGCTTAGAGAATCTCTGAATAAATCTTTAACATGCAGTTTAAAGCATGATTCAGGGAGACTTCAACAATTAAATGTACAAAATTTCATTCCAGTAAAAACTCTAGCTCAAGAAATTTTTTCATGTCACCTGCCTCTGGCAAGTAACAACTTATTTTTTGGACTCATGCCTGAAAGATGGCCAAAGAGAGACAAATATTTTTTTTGGATTTTATTGGTGGTTTGGCAGAAAGGCCTTTATGAAAAAATGGCTTTCACAGGTGAGCCCAGCTTTGAACATGTGGATGGACACATGCAGGACGGAGAGAATGACAGCACATGTGAATTACACTAGGGACCTTTTTATTTCACATTGGAAGAAGTGAATGAACTCTATAATACCACGTAGGCCAATCTTTGACCTTGCGAACCTATGATGATCCAGTGTGTGTGTCGCAATAACCACAACTCACTCCCTATGTTAAAGGTGCACTGTGTAGAAATTGGCATTTTACCAACATCTGGGGTTAAGATTTTGGAATGAGCCCGTCCGATACTAAAATATCGCATCACTAAGTGATGAGAGCCGGTGAAGACCAAAAAGGATCGTGAACAGGGCAATTTGAATCCTTCAGTAGAAAGCAACAACACACTACCTTTTCCTCTTCAACACACACCAGGACTCTTCTTCTCTTGTAATACCCACACTCCCTGCTCTGCCATCCAGGTTGATGTCAAGACCGGCATCCAGAATCATATTTAAAAATCCCCCAAGCCCACCAGTACACAACATGGTGGATCATTATGTCAGCCTCCACAGAGGAGAGACCTGCAGTACATAGATATAAAGAGCTTTTTCTAATTTAATAAAAAGAAAACTAAAGTTTTACACCTATTTCGAAGACTTTATATACAAATAGAAACATTATATCTGCTATTCACAGTTTCTGTTTGGCGAAATGTTGCCAACTTCTACACACTGCACCTTTAATGTTTCTGTTTTTCTTTAGAAAAAATGATAAAAATAAATAAATAAAAAACCTCGCACATTAGCAAAAAAAAAAATAGTGTAACAGAAGAAGAAGATCATACAATCAAAATCTTCAGAACAGCTGAAGAGCAAGAATTTATATTTTGCACAGTTGGATCTTAAGAAAAAGAAGAAATGGGAGCAAGCGAATACAAATTAAACAGGACATTTTTACTGGAAACTGCATTTTAACACTTTTGTCAGCCCATCAAAAGTTAAGACTACAGCCTTTAGAAGCAAAAAATCTGCCAAAAGTAAATAAATAAATAAACAAATAATTGTATTCCATGCCTTTTTCTGTGAGGCATTCACAATGTCATGACCTCCTGATGGCTAAGGCAACGGCAGTGAAGGATAAAGGTATATACCAGAACAGTGTTCAAATAAACAATAAGGTAAAAAATTCTGCCTTATATGTGTACTGATACTAATTTTAAAGGATCCATCCTGCCTCAAATACTGTGACAGCAGTTGTAAAATACACTTTGGGTTATGTCACCCATGGTGTAGTTCAAAAAGTGGAAGCAGAAACAAAACTACATTTTTAATGACTTCTGAAGACCTTAAATCTGCTGCTGGGGTCGGGTTAAACAAGTTTTTTGTCAGTAATGACATCTATATGTCAGATCAGGGGACCACAGAGCCATAAATTCATGCTGTGATAGACCACACAAGTGTAACCGACCGCCTTTAATGACCGACGTGACAACATTGGAAGACAGAAGACAGCAAACATACTGTATTTAGAGTACAATATTTTTGTTTGTGTCTACAAACATCATGTTGAATGATAGGTTAAAATGCTAATAAATGTGAGCGGTCACTCGCCGAGCCACATTTGTTGTTTTTCTCCACGTTTCTCTTTCTACAGTCTGTGGTTATATCAGGGATGCTGTTTTTCAGAGCTTGACAAACTTTCTCTCCATCTCAAAGTTCTCAAGGCACAAATCTCAGTTTATCTACATCTGAGATCGTTGCACGTGCGCCTTCATTGGTCACTGTCTCGGACATGGAGAAACAAATCATAGAGGGCAGGACAAAAATCTAACCTGCATGTCCCAGATCTGTTGTTGTCGGTCATCATGACACTACATGAGACTGAAAGACCGATTTCTGTGGTGGATGGGTCCTGAACCCCTCCAACCATCAGAGCATGGATAAACGCTGTATCCATGGGGATGAAACACCCAAATGATTAAAAACTTGTGCGGATATGCCTGAATTTGTCTTCGTGTGGACTACCCCAAAAACTGCTGACCTCTGCTTGGAGAGAGAATCGCCAGGAGTCATGCGCATCTCACAGGGAAATGAAATGCCTCCTGTTATCTGCTCCGTAATACTGCATGGCTTCCCAAACTTTCCTGCTTTAAATAGTTTGTTGTTTTGCAGCTTGTAGCTATCTTAACACCTACACTGAGTAGGTACTGACTTTGTCTACACTGTAATGGAAAATGAAGCCACCAGTATTCAAACAGCGGATTCCACGAATGGAAAAACAACAAAAGGAGAGAGAGGCAAGACAGAAGCGTCAGTCTGGTTACTGGCAAGAACTAAAACGATCTGCTCATTGAAGCCCAAACTATATTTAGAGTTGAGTAACCCAAGACAGGATTTACTACTGATTGACACACCCGGGCCAAAACAACATTAAACCACTGAATCAGGTCGTTACAGAGTGTAAAGGGTTAAACTATTTTCCTGCTGTCTTCATGTTGCCTCCTGTGGCGGACATTTAATGATGGTCTGACCGCATGCACCCGCTGTTTTAACTTAAAGAGGCTTCTGTGGGAGTTTTGTTATGTTCTCATTAAGGGGTGTGAGGCTCGGAGGTGTCATTTTCAGAATCTGTTTCCACAATGAAGGTATATTAGATATCCACCGTCTTACACTGTAAAAAATAGACGGATCTGTTCACAGTGTGTTAAAATTAAAAGTCATCTCTATGGTTCACCTCAAATCTGCTGGCAGGGTGCATTGGCACCGTCGTGGGGCTGTCCTCCTCTGTGATGCCGTCACTGGTGTCGCTGTGCGTTGCCTCGTCGTGGCTGAAGCTGCGTCCGATCATCCGCCGCTCCTCAAAGTCAGCCGTGCTGCTCTCGCTTGTGTCGCTGCATACGCTGTTCTCTCTGCTGCGGGACTTTAGGATGGACTTCCTGGGGATGGGTTCACCATTTTTGACGTCCACAAATAGCCTGCAGAAAATAAAAACAATCAAACTTACTAACAGTATTTTTACGGTTTTAATTCAGTTCATTAAAGAGTTATTGTGGCAATGTCTTCTTTTTGTATACTCACTGAACATTTTTTATATATCCCCAAGTCAATTATGCACTTTTTATCTACCCATTTTTATACTTATCTAATCCCTCCTGATCCTTACTTTTATTCTCTGCCAAAGAGGTTATGTTATCACCATGTTTGTGTGTTTGTTTGTCTGTTAGCAAAATACGAAAAAACTACTAAATGGATTAACATTAAAATTTTACCAGAGGTGTGGTTTGGTCCAAAGAAGAAGCCATTACATTTTGGTGCATATTTGTCTGGGTGCAAAAAAAACAATAAAAATCCTTAAATTTGCGAGAAAAAAAAAAGTCCCATAAGTTAACATTTAGTTGTGTTTTTTTTTTTAAATCCTACCTCTTACATCACTTGATAGATTTGCCTTAAAATGTACACAACAGTATAGATAATATAACTCTATCATCATGGTCAATTTCTTCCGGATCTGAACCAGATTGAAGTTTATGACGGCAAATCCCATTCATTTCTCCTCTGCTGCTGTGAGAGTTCCGCCCCCTTTACGTTATGTTTACTTGCGTTTACGAAGGAATTGTAGATTATTTGCAAACTTGTGTCAGCATTTTTTAAGCCTATGTCACTACATGACCCAGATTTCCTTGCAATGCCAGTGGAGGGGTTCTCAGACATGATCGGAGGCTCGGCCGGAGCTTGTGGTGACCCAGAATTGTATCTTTGGGGAAGACTGCGCTCTCCGAGTGCTTTTCTTGTTCTAATTATATGTTGATTGTTTTTGCCCAAATTTACCAAGTCAGATTTCTTGTATGTGCAAATGTACGTGGCAATAAATATCAATTGAGATTCTAATCCTTCTTCTTCTTTACTGACTCTGTTCCTGCAGTCCATCCTCTCTGGGTAGAGTTTTGAGCCAATAAGAGGAGCCATCTCACCTACTTTACCACACCCTGTCATCCCATTTATTTTAAACAATTACTTTAAGTGCTTCTTTCTTCTTTTATTTCTTTTCTTTTGTAACTTTGGCCTTCTTTAGGTGAAATCAAAGAAAAACGATATTTAAAACAAACTGCATGAATGGGTCCAGAGTTTGCTGCAATAACATGATAATTCAGATTCATGTATGGGGGAAAAGTCAAGCTTTGTTGAATGGAGTCTAGTCATAGCTGAATTTAAGGGAGCCGAGTATATTAAAGCTGAAGAAGAGAAAAACTAATCATGGCGTACCAGCTTAGAATGGTGATAAGAACACCACCAATGGGAGCTGTCATTGGCTTGGATAATATTCTGGCAGCTTTTCCTCTTTACTTTGGTCTCCACACAGACAGATTTCCCCACATAAAGCAGAACAGGGCTGATCAATAAAGCTCTGTATGGAAGTGGACTTAAAATGGTAACCAAGACAGTTCAGATACTGACAATCATGAGCAATTTCAGTGTAGAATAGCCATAGAGATAACTGTAGTATTTACATTTCAGAACTCTCTCACCCACCTTCACAAGCCTATCCACTGTCTCAACGGCCAAATATGATCTTAAACAAAAAGTTGCTACTGCTGAATGCTGGTTACACCGGACTTACAAAAAGCATTGGCTTTTTTACACAGGGATGAAATAAACAAAGCAAAAGCTGTTGGGTAATATAAAAAACTATACTCAATTCCTACTGCTCTTTTAAGGAATAAAATGTACCCCTCTGTGACAATTTGTCTCTACTCTGAATGTCCTGAAGACAGAATGTGGAGAACGAGTTGACCCCCATTCTGTTTTCAGGACATATTGGAGGGAAGCAGTGGGAGACAGGAGCGCTGCAAGTGAGCATCTCTGCCTTTGTGTGCGAGTGGGAGCATGCAGTGTCACAGCGTGAAATGACGTATCGATATTTCGGCCTCACGGAATCAATACGAATGTCCTTCGTTGTAAATAAAGCGGAGCCTTGTTGTGGCACTTCTGTGAAAAGGCACTGTGTATTAGGCCTGAGTATCTGTATGATATAATAAATAATCATATTATTGATACATTACACTCAGTGTCTGCTATTACCTTTGCCAAGGAGATGATTTTTTGCAGGCATATGTCTGGTTGTCTGTTTGTTTGTAAGATTAAGCAAAAACTACTGGACTGATTTTGCTGAAATTTTCAGGAGATGTTGGTCATGGCACAACTCAGAAATGATTAGATTTTGGAGGTGATCCAGAAAACTGTCATTAGCACACAATTGTTTTGCTTTTAATGACTGTCTGACTAATAATGATATCCACATGATTTTGATGCTAGGTGTGAGTTTTCAGGGTCAAGGAATCCTATTATGATGGTATCTTTATCTCTGAACTATTGCCTAATGATGTAACAGCAATATGTGAGCTACCTTGGCAGAGGTTTGTGCTCTCTGAGTGCTTTCTGGTTAAGCTAGGCTGTCATTTTTAAATCCTGTAATTTAACCTCAATCAACAGTGCTAGCAACAGTAATCATAGTTTTTAACATTTCCTCTTGCTGTCCTTGCAGTACATTTATTTTACCCCTTTTTCCACATGATTAACAGTTGTAAAAATTCTGTCTTAACAACTTGTATGTAATGTTTTTTACTGTAGTGGTCTTCAGGAGCAGTCAAAGAAGGAGTCTACATTAAATAATTAACCTTAAGAGACAAGAAATTGAGCTGAAGCTGTGAACTAGACTGTCCAAACAGAACCTATTAAAACATATTTCTTTCAATAGCTCTCTTTTTGTCTGACTCTTTTACCTGTAGATGTCTGCAGGCGTTGTGATTTTATGAAGCTCGTGGTGGGAGTGTCCATTGTTGTGTCCGTTTTTCTTTTTCCTCTTCGAGTGCTCCTTCTGCTCTTTTCTCTCGCTGAACTTCAGCGTTGTGTTTTTTCCTGTGTTTATTCTCACCTGAAGCAGAAGACAGGGGGATCAAATCAATCTGCAGAATTAAAAGAAAGCGCGCAAAAACAGATAAATGGCACATATCTGTGGGGCTGTTCATTATTCTGACCTTCTTGGGCTCAACTGTGTGAGAGAAATAGATGGTCGGTAAACAGCTGCTGTCGTCTTCATCGTCCTCGTCGTCCTCCTCGTCCTTCCTGTCCACGTTGGGCAGAGTTTCACTGTGAGGTGCAGACGTCCAGCTCGGCTTCAGACTGAGTCCATTAACAGGAGGTGCAGCATCTCCTTCCTTCTCTTCTTCTGAGGACAGAGACGATGTGTCCTCTCCGTTCATGTCTGCATTATCTGATAATCTAAATAAGAGCATGTTGAGGTAGTAACAGAGGTTAGGAGTATGGACAACAGCCATGACTTCTTAAAAAACACCTAGGCTAGGATTTCTACCTGTCCTGCTCGTCCTGTAACTCCTCAAGTTTCTCCAGCTCATCCAATCGAGCCCACAACTCCTCCTCTGTCAAGACGCTTTTCCTCTTTTCTTCATGTCCTTCTTCTTCTTCATCCTCCTCTATCAGGTCGCATGCAGTCTCGAACTTGGGCTTAGAGTTTGGTTTGTGAGCAACTCTGTGCTTTCCTGCAAACAGAAAAAAATATTCTTTTCGGAACTCATGTATTATCTTAAATTGGGCTTATAAAACTCTGTTGTTTTGGGACATTTCCTGAAAACGTCATTAAAGCCTGTCCATAACTTTTTGAGTTGTCTTGCTAACAGAGAAACAAACAAACTAACAAAAAAACAGACGTCTGGCGGAGGTAATAAATAAAGTAATCCATGTCATTCTACCTACCATTGTATATACTATCAGTCTTTCTGTCTGTAATGTAGATTCACTTGATATCACATGAAGGAAACATCATAAAACCAAAGATCTGTACAACAAAGACAAAAGTCAGGTTACCTTTGTTGAGAGCAGTGTCATTGTTTCTGTCCTCCTCTCTGATGTCAACATAGTCCCCTTTATTCTAAAAAAAAAAAAAAAGAAAGAAAGTCAGTCAATACATTTGCTCCCATTTGTGTGTTGAAAGATTTGTTCCATTTATAAAACTGTAACTTACAGTCGAGATGGTTTCCAAATCCTTCACGAGTCCAACTCTGGCTTCAAAGTTCTTCATCGTCTTTGACAGATCATCTATTTCTCTCTTCACATCTGCAGAAAATCAGGAACATTAGCATCAAAATGTGCATTCAGATGGACCAAATGTGCAGAAAAGGGCTGCAGGCAAACACAGATTTAAATAAAAGATTTAGTGGGAGACGTGTAACACAGCAGAGGGAACCAGACGGCGAAGAGTTAAAACCCAAAACAAGTTGGGGGGAAAAAATTGAAAAATGATGACACAAACAGTTCATAATATCTTCTGCCCTGAATACTACTCCGGATCATTAAATCTTGACAACAATTAAGCCCTTTTGCTAATAGCAGCAGAGGGCCCCTGTTTCCATGGCGATCAGGAGCCCCTCCAGTCAGTGCATCAACTGGAAGTGAGGAAAGGTCAAACACAGAAGGCCTGACAACTCCGCCGCTGTCTGACACATCTCAGCTCGCTCTGTTTGTATTACAGCACTTAGCTCTGTAATAGCGGGGTGGGCAGGGTCAGGAGGATGGGGAGGGGGGGGTGCGTGTGTGAGCGTGTGTGTGTGAGGACGGGGGGGTAAAGAAGGCTGCGGATGGGCTGTGGCAGCACATTTCTGCTTCACTAAACACTCTAATAATGTGCACATCAGAGATCGTTACTTGGGCCCATTTGACTTGATATGAGATTTTCAGCCCCAGAACGAGCAGCGGGGCAAATTCAGGCGAGGTACGAATACACACACATGTACACACACATGTACACACGCATACACACGCATACACACGCACACTCACGCACACAGGCTTTTACATCTCAGAAAACAATTGTGGTGTGCTTACAGGATTCGCTGTGAGCACAGAAGAGGTAATGCTTTCAGATTTATGGCGCAGAAAGGGATGACAATGATTCAGAAAATATGGATAAAGTTACTAACATTGCTCTGCAAGAGAGACATGAAGTTCTTAACATGTACCTTTAACCCTTCAATCTTTCATTTTGAGGACCTTTATCAGTGGCAGCATGAACAAAATCTTTCAAATAGACTCAAATCCTGCAAGTAACTCAAAAGTCTCAGTCAAAAATGATCTAAAACACAAGTTCAACTCAAGTTGTTAGTCATCTTAATGCAGCAATAGCACCCTCTGCTGGAGGAAAATAAAATTGCACAGAGGGACTTTAATAAAATTTGGAAGCGCCTAAATTATGAAACCAGAGTCATGGGCTATTCTATAACAGTATACAGAGGAAGCTTATGTTGTTATTTCCTAGTTAAAAAAAAATCAAACACATATAAGGCTGCACATACACTACAGGGTGACCTGATGAGTCTTTCTTCTCAGTGTTCCAAGAGCACAAACCTCCACGAGGCATTTAAGAAATTCTTGAAAAAAATCCTAAATCTGCATCTGATTCGGATCACCACTAAAATCACATCACTTCCTGATTTTGCCATAATCAACATTCCCTAAAAACTTAAGCTACAGAAAATATATAATTCAAAAAGCTTTCAGCATACTTTAAATTGGTGATACTGATATAATCGGTACATTATCTGTATCAGCAAGTTTGAACATCCCTGCTGATATTTACTGCCATTATTTTACCCTCATACAGTGTTAAAGACATTTATTAGGTCACCTGTCATAGAAAGAAAACAAAATGTAAATATTTCATTAGTTTTCCAAAAAACATCTTTAAAGCTGAAAATGTATTTATTATTTATTGGGCAAATAAACAGGAACAAGAGATTTTAAACTGGGCTTAGAAGTCAGAAATGAATGAAGCACAACAATCAGAATCAGAAATAATAATATTCTTTACTATTTCTTCGGGGGGGGGGGGGGTTAAGAGCAAATGAGAATATTCATGGCTAACAGTGATGATTTTAATATAGCATTAAAAATATCATTTTAGTTGAATGTCTTCCACATACTTGTGAAATGAAACATAAAAAAAGATTTTGATGACTGATGATTACCAATGCTGTTAATTTCGGGCAGCTGTGGCACTTACATTGTGTGGTTTGATGGAAAAACTAGCAGAATACCTGCATTAAGTTTGTAAAGTTTGCTCCTTGATTTCAATTTTACGTATGAGCTACAAACACAGGCTGATAGTGTGTCAGTGTTTGTACCTCTAAATGCCAGATTAACCTTGATTTTGCTCAGACTGTCAAATATACATTTTGCATATAATGTGTAACGACTACACAAAAAATCCACATTTTAATATGAACAAATACTTTCTGGAGAATATAGATATGGGTATCTTGGACAATAGCAATAACTGATACCATGCATGCCTAATTTCAATGATCAATAAAAAAAATATTTATAATAGAATCTCAAAAGCCTTTCCACTTCCTCTATTGCAGTTTGCTGACATCAGGAGGTCTGGTCAGTGAGTGCAGTCTCAACCACGGTGAGTTCTTTCTTAACCTTTGGTTGAAAACATGGGTCAACAATCTTCCTGTAGAAACTGGATTGATAGATAAGTAGGTACTTTACTGATCCTTTGGGGAAACTCGGTAATTCTGAGAACATTTTCATCTAAATGATCAACATTTCAGAAGATAGGTTTTGAAACAAGAGCCACTTTTGTCCCTCTGAAGGAAGAGTGTGAGGTCACACTGAAGTCTCACGAAGGCCAGATCTGAGCAAATCTGAATAGAGCGTTAATGCCTGCAGTGTGAATGCCGTCACTGTGTGACCACAACTTCAAGGCTTGGACTTTTCTGAGGGAATTTTTTTAACAAACAAGAACATGCAGCTTTGCACAATAATAGTGAATGAGTGATGTGTATTTGGAACAGCCATCTTAAGACCACCAGGCAGATGCTGCAAACAGAAAGAACCACGGAGTCTTTATACTCTAAAATACAAAAAATGTCTACTGGGCATAGAACAAGTCGGTAGTTTGCAAACAGGTAATTAGATCAGTGGTAAAATGGTTAAATAAATGTGTCCTCTGAGTAGTTATACGTGGAGCTATTTTGTTAACTGTGATGAAATTTTGGCTTTTTCTTGAGATGCACAATATTGTTTATTGCCAATATCCCATATGCCGATATTTTTTAATTCATTATTGCCAATACCGATAATTCTGGTCAAGAGCACAAGCTCTGTGCTTAACAAAAATGGACTCATTTCTTTCAGTGTTTCATTTTCTGTGAGATGTAAAACAGATGTAAAACAAGGAAAAATAGCTTAACTCTTGCAAAATGAAACCCTTGATTTTTAGAAGTCCCCATGCAGTGATGAGAAGGTGCATCATTAACGTATATTTTTGTAATTTGCTGATATTCTGGCCAATATATGGCTCATATGGGTGGCAAATATATCCACTGTAAATTTCTTAAAAAATGTCAATATCAGCCAATATGATACATATTTAGGCTGATATCGTCCAATACCGATATCAGACTTTTTTCACAACTGTTTCAAACACATCAAATGCTTCCTGGGTGCAAAATCTTAAAACTTTTTCTACCTGATGAGTTAGCATGTGTTGTGTAAAAGTTGTGCCTTCTGTATAAGTTCTTCAAAAATATTTGGTCATAAGGCTTTATAAGTCATTGCTGATAAAAATTCAAACAAAGTGGAATCCTCTGGAAAGCCGCAAAGGAATTTTTAGATGATAATCAATTCCTATGCACGGTCTGTCAGCGGGACTCACTCTCGTTTTTTCAGACTGAGATCAGCAACCAGGCCGAACATCACACTCACATTTCATCCTGTGGTCGACAAGTTTCTGAGCCTGCTTGGCGGAGACCTTTGTGAACCAGTTGTCACCGAGCAATGCCATGATCTCGTTGGTGTGCACAAGTTTTCCCGGCATAAAGGCCAGAGGTCCAAATGGTACCTGTTTGATCAGAGCAGGAAGAGGAGGAAGATAAAGACACCAATCAGACAAGCACCAGAGAGTTAATGATGGCAAAAAAGAAACTGAAGTTCTATTAATGAACACAATTATTTATGAGAAAGAAAACAAAGTGTTGGTATTAACTGTGGATAAATGAATGAGAATCCAACAAACTTGTACAGTGGCCTGGCTGTTGTGTATTTTGAGGGCAGCGCTCACCATGATGTCGTAACACAGCTGGTCTGGCAGAGTTTGAAGGCGTTCATTCAGGGCCTCGTAGTCACCTGACAGCTTCTTCCTGTAAGAGCGTGGATTCATAAAAATGTTAGGTCTGAAACTATTCAAGATGAGAGTTCTGTTTTAAGTCCGAGCCATTCATTTCACCTGAAGTTCTGATGACTAACAACTGCTTGGTTAACTCAGGAGGCAGTGTGTGTGTCTGTCACTGACATGTTAAAAGCTTGGTCAAAGCATCAATATCTCACACTGCGCAGGGAGTGATTGTCTCATAACTCTTGAATTAAGGATTCAGGTCAAATTCTGCCTGCCAAAGAAGTTTTCATTCAGGCTTCAAGTGCTGCTGTATTTATTGCAGAAATGTTGTGTTCAATGAAAACTCCTGAACACGTGATTTTTTGTTATCACAGTTTCTTTATAAAAAAGTAGCAGTGATGTAATTAGACCTCGATGTTGACCTATAAACCACCTGGATGCGCCCATTTTCTTCTTCTCTTGTTTTATTGACAGCAATATCTAATCAGGAGCAGCCAAAGGCCAACCGGAGAAGACCAACATTATCAGAAGAAGTGTGATGAATGTTATGTGGCTCTATGAAGCATTTGAGACAGAAACAGCATTCAAGAGCAGCGCTAATACCTCTATGAGGCAAAAAAAAAAAAACTAGAGTGGGGGTGGGCAACTGGCGGCCTGAGGGCCACATTAGAGCATTCACCACACTTACTGTGGACCACCAATCATTTTCAATTGTAAATATTAAGACAAACAAATTAGACAAGCCTTCTCTCTGTCCATTTTTAGAACTCATCTGAAAAAAACTCTGCTCTTGTTTTAGTGTTTTATGGTCTGTTTTTAGTCATTTGCTTTTACTGTTTTAAAATTGTTTTTAAAAACAATGAAACAATTATGTTAGTGTTTAAACCTGCTTTATTTTATCCATTGTTTTTGAACTGTTCATGTCTGTGTTATTTTGTTTATTTCTGTACAACACTTTGCTTCAGCTGTGGTTGTTTTTTAAGTGCTTTATAATAAAAAATGAGTTGAGTTGAAATAACAACTGCTTACTATTATTAATCATAGGTAACCAGTATGACATGATGCACAAATTAGGATAGGTGAAAATGAATATTTCTACAAACCTACTTACTTTACTTACTTTATTATGACTACACTTCTGAAAATTTTTTATGATGCATTAATATATATATAGCATTGGTAAAACCTGTTTGGGAAGAAAGTGGTGAAGGTAATATATTTGTGTTTTTAAAAAATGGCCAACAGTCATTCTTAAATTGGCTTAAGTTATCTGTCATGCTCATTAAATTCAGAATTTTTGGTTGTGTTTGAGTTAAAACATAAATTTTAGTATAATCCCTTTTGAAGCTCTATATTCGCTATCTTTTGTTTATTTATATTTTTTCCTCCTTGAGATTGCTTCAAAATATGTAATAGAGCGTCCCTCAACCACTGAAAAAAAAAGATATGTGGCCCTCTTGGTAATCTTAATACCTCTTTCAGAGTGGCCAGAAAAAACAGTTTAAACCCGGTAACAATCGGCTCCTGTTGGCAGTTTGAAAGGGTTTAATCAGCATTTCCATCCAGGTCGACTAACCCTGCAAGCGACACAGGTTTCAATGGGCTCGCCTCTGATCGGCTTCAGCGAGAACATCACACCCGGGTTGACCTGCTGATTTACAGATGACTTCAGTGTAACATCACGTAATATAACGTAATATCCCACCCGCCCCCTCCGTCTGTAACTTATGTGACTCTTTGCCGTCTCAGCCACTAATCCCATTCACCTTTTTATCATCAGCGCAGAGTTTGTACGTTTTAAAGAGGGACAAAAGGACAATGTAAAGAAAACAACGTCCATGGCCTCCACGCTCCTTTCCGTTGTTTACGTGGAGGGACTACATTGCGCTGATGATGTCATCAACGTGATGACATATCTTGGTGCTCCAGAAGAAAAGGCAGCCCCGCAGGTCGTCTGCTGCCGATTAGACCTGGGTCTGCAGGCAGTAAGAAAGGAGTCACTTGCCGATTGTTAGCGGGTTAACCCGTGTTGAAAAAACCTGCATTGACCTGATAATTTAAGTGTGAAAGCAGTAAAAGTTTCCCACCCCTGGTCTAGAGGAATAATTGTAAATGTTGGCCCTTTTCCACTAGCCCTACTCTACTCTACTCGCCTTGTGCTGCTTTTCCATTAGCCCCTGTCGCCTGCCCAACGGGGTGCAGTGTCGCTGTAAACAGAGAGCGGCTCCGCGGTGACGTCATTTTGAGCGCAACACAACAATCCGTGGCTTTTTGTCACAAACCGAGTAAAAAAGGAAAGCAGAAGAAGGCTGCAGGTGGCAAGAGGAAATACCCCTTGAGAAGCACAGGAGAGTTTTGGAAGATCTACAACAGAATGAAGCCGAGGACGAGAGCAATCGAGCTGCAAAGAAAAGACGTATGAGGGTACGTTAACGGTAGCTACCGCTAGAATGCTAGGTCGCCGCGCTCATGACTCATCCATTCTTTTTTTTGGGGGGGGGGCATTTTGTGCCTTTATTGTTAGGAGAGAGACAGTGGATAGGCTTGTGAAAGGGGGTGAGAGAGTAGGGGAAGACACTCTGCAAACTGGTCACAGGAGGGATTCGAACCTGGACTGGCAGAAGCATGTACATGAGGTGCCTGGTTGCTAACCACTCTGCCAAACCAGCACCCCACTCATGACTCATCCATGACGACACTGTCTGACCAATCAGTAGCCGGCAGTCTGTGACGTCATCTTTTAGTATCAACTCAGCTCACTTGGAACCAGAGCGGAGTAGGTACTGAAACTAGCTTGTTTTAGGACGTACCGGGCTAGTGGAAACACGCTGCTAAACGAGTAGAGACAAGGCGTGCTAGTGGAAAAGGGCCATATGTGAACAGTTTTGAGTGACTTGGCATACTTTGGATTTTTCCCATAACCACTAGGCTTCAGGAGAACTTAATTCATCCGCGACTATTTTTAAGTATGTATGTCTTTTCACTTATATCTTTCTCTGTAATGTTCAGAGTTAGGAGCATTAAAGATTAATGATTGTGGTTGGTGTTGTAAAACCATGGCAGATAATTAGGATCTTAATAAAACAATCCAATTATGATTTTTGTCATACTCGAGCAGTCATTGAGCGTGGGTTACAATGGTAAAAGAAAGCTTTCATTGTACAACTGCTGAAAAACAGCATTTAATAAGCTTACCAGTGCTGAATGCGACTCTCACAGTCTCTCACCACCTGTTTAAGGACAAACCATTTCAGAATTAATCACACTAAAAAGATTTCAACTCACAGTCTTGTGTCAAGGATTTACAGAGTTCAGAAGTTAAACGTCAACTGTAATCAAAGCCTGGATGAGATCAGAGGAATAAAAGATTCTATTACTCTGACAGTCTGATCGTAAAGGTTTCACTTGAAGACAAATCACACAGTGAACAAAATACCAAACAGGATCAGGGAGGCGGGAGAGGAAGACAAACACAGCTGTGAAAACGTGGTCCACATGTCGAGCTCACGCTGTCGCACATGGTGGGACGCTCACATATGGAGCTGCGTGGACTTTGTGTACACCAACCGCAGAATAACGTCCACAGTTTGTTGGCTGAAACACGTCCCCAAAACACTGAGGAAGAGACACTCAAACTTTGACAACATAACCTAAATAAGCGAAACATTTTTAAATCAGAAGTGAAACTTGTGATTTAAACTTGGAACATTTTACACATCCTGGATTAATGTCTGTTTGAATCCATCCAAGTATAGATGGAAGTAGATGAATACACATCTACTTTGTTTTCTTTTATTGTTTGTGCCCTGGTTTTCTGTGTAGTCATTCTTATTTACTGTGAATTTTAAAGCTCAAAAACAATCAACTGACACAAGGATCAAATTCCAACAATATAAATGGTTGATGTGAATTTATATTACCAGTGAAATTGGGGTAATATCAAATAGATGTGCCCTCAGTGCACAGAAGGGGAAGAGGCGGCATCATGCAGTGTAGTGAAACAGCTTATACTGTCAGGGGAAAGGGGAGATTTTCAAGAAATACAATTACCTTCTGGGAAATGACGAGGCCATTTTACTTGGAAAATAGTGTTGAGGTGTTGTTGATTTGTGTGTCGTGTATTCACTTATTTTATTATTACTTTTTATCATATATATATAAATGTGAAACTGCTCTATAGGACTAAGATCTGGTGACTGTGGAGGCTCTTGGTTAAAGTGAACTCATCATCAAGCTCAAGAACCCAGTTTGGGATCCAAATTTGGGCTTTGAGCTGTAGCCCATTATCCTGCTGGATGCCATCAGAAGACGGGCACGGTGGTCATACAGGGATGGACAATACAGAGGCAGGCTGTGGCATTTAAACAATACCCATTTAGTACAAAGAAACCTAAAGCGTGTTAAGAAAATATCTACCACACAAAACCACCAAGACCAGAGGGAACTGTTGATCCAAGCCGGGATGGATCCATGATCTCATTTGTTTTTGTCAAATTCTGACCCTACCACCATCTGAATGTTGTAACCCATCATCTACTCTGGTCCTTTTTTCGGTGAGCCTATGCAAAGTGTAGCATAAGTTTCCTGTTCTTAGCTGACTAGAGCGGCCCCTGGTGTGGTCCTCTGCTGTTTTAGTCCCTCAACTTCAAGGTTTAATGTGCTGAGCATTCAAAAATGCTCTTCTGCTTACCCAGGCCGGAACAACTCTGGCAATTCTCCTCTGACCTCTGCCAACAAGGCTGCTGTACAAACAGGTGCTTATTGTTTATTTTCTCTTCTCTTTGACCATTCCCTATAAACCCTTTGGCATGGTTGTATGTGAAAATCAATGCAGATCAGTAGTTTGTGAAATATTCAGACCAGCCCACCCTGCACAAATAAGCATAATCAGAGTGGCTTAAATCACACTTGTACTCATGTTTGATGCAGGGTTTTGACAAATGGTCATACAAGCAGCCTCTGGCCACAAGCTGGCAGAAGACATTTGACACTGCCTTCATTTCCATATATTGTTGTTTTTTCTGTCACTAGGACAGACAAGGTTATGCTGCAGGCTTCATCCTCGAGTTTAGACAAGGCTCAAAAAAAACAGATGACTTTGATCGAGGCCGTAGGAGTTCTGTACGAGGCCCTTGTGGGCCAAGCCAGATTCAGACCCCACATTTTTGAATGTTCTGGCTTAAATAAGTACGGCTTTTAGAGCAATTTTCCAGCTATTTAATATCATAAAACCCTTTGGGTGAGACCTGAATGAGTGCATCGCAGACATGTGTAATAAAAGCAAAGCAAGGTGAGGTTGCTTCATACCTGATTTCCTCACACTGGGACAGTGCTAATTCTCAAGATAAGTGAATATCTTTGAGCCCTGCTGTAGCTCTGTTTTCTTGGACTCCGGTACTCTAACAGAGTGCTGTGCATTCACGCTGAAAATATTGTTTTAAAGCCTTGCTTTGTGTGTACCTGTATCTATAAATATTTTAGAGTAGCTTGCTAAATACGTGTTTTTCATAATTATCCCCATAGTTTATTTCCCTAGTCTCACAAACAACAAAGCATGTCGCAACCCAACTCTAACGGAGGGAGACAAATCTGGGTAAGAAGCAAGTTTGGACCAGGTTTGGGTAGAAAATCAAACCTCCAGGCCATGCATTAAGTAAACAACCCCAATCAGGGACTGCTATTGCAAGCTCTTAAGATAAAATATAAGAAATACATTTTAGTGGAAAAGAAAAATATTGCGCAGCTCAGTGCAGCTATGTTTTGTGATATTTTTCACAATACATATATCCCAGATTCTGCACAACCCTAATCCTGATGCTCAGATGAACTTCAGCGTGTTGTTTTAACTAGGTCTACACGCTTAATACACTGAGTTGCTACCCTGTGACTGGCTGATTAGCTATTTGCATTACTGAGCAACTGAGCTTACCTAACAAAGTGGCCAAAGAGTGTGCAGTCCTTATTTGATGAACAGTGTGATAGGTCAGCTATTGTAACAGCTGTATGTTTGTTTTCCAGTCTCGATTTTCAGGAGTTAGGGCATAGTTTTGAGAGTTGAGTTGCTTTCTAACGGACATCTGCTGAGTTCTGAAAAAGCAATTCAGTCTTATCAGATTCTGTATAGAGGGAGTGGGGAGAGAGCAAGCAGCCGACCCCAGTCTCCCCTAATAATACGTGGCTAATCCCCCCCATATTAAAAGTCCACAATTATTAATCCCCTCGTCTCTTATTTCAAGACGAGAAAGAGAAACAAAAAGCACGGTAGCAGAATTCCAGTAAAACGAAAGTACAGACTGCCCCGGCCAACATTCAGACCACAAATGTTGAGCATGTGTGGGGCTGCGAACAGGAGGAAGCTTCTGGAAAGAGGTCACGCAGAACGTTGACACGCAGCATAATAATGTGACACTGACATATAGCTTATGCACAGAAGTTTGTATTGGATTTCAGATGAACTTGGAAAGGTCACTGGTTGTTTTGAAATGTTGCTAGTTCACCTCGTGGTTTGGCCAACAGTAAAAATGTTTGTTCCTGGTGTAACGGTTACAGTAGCGACCGTGTAATCTGGCGTCTCCCTGCCGAATGCGCATGTGGTTGTGGAAGAAACGTTAGACGTTGAGGACAGAAAGTGTCCTTATAAATTTCATTTCATAAAACTTGTAAAAAATACCATTTACATTTGACTGTATTATGATTTTTAACCGAGCATTTCCATTGGAAACTTTTCGTCACCAACGTATTAAAGCATGAGTCGCCAGTTGACACGGTCGCTAACTGAACCATAACACCAGCCAGCAAAATGTTTCTCGTCATCCATGAATTTACCTTTTCATGTTCCTCTCGGAGCCTGACAACTCCGCCCAAATGTTCCATGTTTATGTTACCTTTATCAGCCATCGTTCACCCAAGTGCACAACAGGTAAATGTTGCGTTTACTGACCCCAAAACAAAGCTCAGGGGTTGCAGTGAGTCCTAAAGAAGTGTTTATGAATGCAGCTGCAGCTTTTCCTCAGAGCCGTGGTTCTACTCGTGTTCATCAAACAGGCGGTGGAAATAATCCTCTCTTCACAGGCTGAGACCATTTCACACTCTCATTTCAAGATTAGCAAACCATCTCCAAAAATATCCATGCGTTTAAATCCCAAAAGGTTATCAAATATTCCTCGTCACTCTCACTGCGACGTGCTCCTCAGGCCAACGTCCGACAAAACTAACTGTAACACCACTTCCGGTTTGGGAATTCAACATAAAAGACTTGATCGGAAAATAAAGGTCACAAGAGAATAAATCAAGATTTTCTTTTTAGTGTTGATGTAAAATAAAAATCTAAAATAATATGTGTTACACTAAATTACCTCTGTATTCAGAAATATGGCAACCACATAAAGACACGTAATAAAACTTTTATTTTACAAAAAAAAAGCCTTGGGTTATTTTTATTGTAGGATTAAGTGGAAATTAAGGCAGAAAACTAACATTATAGGGAGATTTCAAGAAGGTGATGATTAATACAAGAGCCTTTAAAGAACTGTAACAACAACAAGATTAGAGGATATGGGGCACGGAAAAACAATTAGACCAAACTCCTTTTAGATAAATTCTCAGGCAACAAACAACATTTTAATATACAGAGGAAAACTCCAAACTCTATAAAGAGGACAGAATCATAAATTCAAAGCCAATATTCTGCCATATTTTTTGAATAAAATCATAAATCCAACTGTGATATCAGAGTTCTTGGAAGCAAAGTAAGACTTCTGAGAATATTATCCATATAGCATCTTTTAATGTTTTGAAATCTGAGACAAATACCAGAATTTTGAGTTTAAAAAGGTCAGAATTACAATACTGAAGTCAAATTCTAAAATGTATGTCAACATTCTGGTGGCAAAAAGTCAGAAGATTTAAATGAGGAATTCTGACATTAATCTTAAATTAAATGTCTGAATTTTAATCTTTGATACATTTGTAAATCTGTAGTTTAATCCTTAATCGCAGAATTCATCTTTTTTCTCAGACTTCCTGATACATTTTTTTCCAGATCTTATTTTTTTTTTATCTCTCTGTGGCCTTTAACACCAACATGAAAAAACAAACCAGACAACATATATGTGTGTGTGTGTGTGTATATATATATATATATATATATATATATATATATATATATATATATATATATATATATATATATATATATATATATATATATATATATATATATATATATATTATAAAGTAGGCAAAATGGCTGAAAAAAAGGACGTTTTTTAAAACTGATATTTCTGTAGCTGAAATTCTACATGGATAGTTTACCAGCAGTCTAAAAAAAGAAACTTATTTTATCATAAATGTCATTATTTCTTTATTTTTTATACGCTGCTTATTGTTAAAAACTCATATGTTGTCTTAAAATTCAAAAGTTGTTTGCATTTAATATTTCACTTTCAGTGGATTCTGCTGCTTTGGTTGTCACAACATAAATTATCCTCACCATGAAATATTTATCAGTAGAATTTCGACCCCTTTTTTGAGTATAGAGATCAACAAACTCTGTCCCATGTCTGCCATGTTAGATTTTGATACAGTGCTCATAGGGACATGCTTTCAAATGCAGAACTTGTGAGAGTATCCCAAACTCTGAGTGCAGCATAATTTAGATTGAAGATGTCTTTACTTTTTTTAAAGACATGTTTTTTGATTCAACATTTGGCTGATATTGAACAAAGTACAAGCAAAAAGTCAAATATTTTCATCTTTGGGAGTACTTCAAAAGTAAGACTTGATATGTTTGTGATTTCCTCTGCAAGGAAATGCACCAAAGTCATGTGGCATTGTGTTCATGAAAAGAGTAAATTATTCTTTAAAAGTGAAGAGAGTAGGTTAAATAACTGTCAGATCAAATGAGCAGTAATCACAGTTGTGGTCTTTTACTTTTACTTTTGTCTATTAATTTGTTTACATTATACATTTTGACTAAACTTGGGTTGTTTGTTTATTGAGGCCAGCATCATACCAAATTAGCATCTTTATTCAACGTTCTTCAGTTATGATACATTATTTTGAATATTACTTATGCTCTTCCCGTTATAAGTGGTGTTTGATTTTACCTTGACGTCTGTCTGCCGTCTCTCCCGGTGTACTCTGGGTAAATGTGAATGGTAACAGAAATGTAAACAAGTTGACACACCGCCCTGAGCAGAAATCCTGCTGCAGTGACTGTGCAACAGCAGTATTATCAGCAGAAGTCTCTTCCTACGAGGTGTTTCTGCTTGAATGTTTGGTTTCACTTCCTCTTAGGACACGGAGGTCCGGCTGCAGCTGCACAGACAGCGCAGTTACGCCTCATATGGACGCTCCCAAAAGGATAACTGAGGGGAATATTCATATTTAAGCTCTCAAATGTCTCATAGACAAAATACAGGACAGTCAGAGAGGCTACTGATAAACAAGTCTGGATTTAGAAATTAAATATAATCCACCCAGGGTCCCAGCCCCCTTCTTGTCATTCGCTCATTGGCTGACTGTGTTGCATTTAAGTACAGTCGGAAACGCCAGTGTCACAGAGACACAAAGAAATAAATGGTGAAACGGCATTTGTGGTTTAAAAGGTCATTTAAAGTTCACATCATACATAATGTTTTTTGATTATCACTAATCATTATCCCCTAAATTTTAACTTCAAAGATAATAATGTTACAATAAATATTAAAACTGCATAGTCAAGTTAAGCATGATCCAATCATAAGGAATAATAGTCTATTATTAAGTAATGTATTCAATAATAATAATAATAATAATGATAATAATTATTATTATTATTATAATGAAAATTAAATGAAAAATGATAACAGCAACAACAACAACAATTATATTAGTCTTACTATTATTCGTATTAGTGTTACAAAATGGATAATAAACAGCTCTTGCATAAGAAGGGGGGTTCAAATCTAATTTGCTGGTCAGTGCATCGATTTTTTTTTTTTTTTTTTTTTTTTGGGCTAATGTAAGGCCAGTTTTTAATTTTCCAACACTGGCGCAAAATATATATAAATAAAAAAAAAACAATTGTAAGCTACTTTTGATATATTAATTCAAAAATGTTTCATATAATTTTACGTGTGTGTTTCTCTGTGTATATGTGATTTTTTTTTATACATTTATATTTATTTACTAAATATATACATCTATATATTTCACGGATGTCCTTGAACATATCATCGCTCCAGCTCCCACAATGCTTTGCGGCTGCTGTCACAATGACAAGCAAGCTCAGAAATCAGGAGTAACCAGTGAAAACAGAGCAGTTTTTTATCTTTATAACACCATAACACCTGCCTGAGAAGCATTAATGAGAATTTAATCACGCCGTAAGGTATGTAGAATATGTTTTTAGTCTATTATTGTGTTTTCTTTGACGTTTTAATATTTTAAATTGATTATATCTGAGAGGGAGCAGCTGTGTATGTATCACTGTGTAGAGTTAACATGAGTCTCATGATGTGCACTGATGTAATCATGTTATCTATGACCATGTACACCTTTACCCTAAATCATCGATCTGAATAACGATTAACCTATAAACTCATTATGTTCTTCTCCAATTGATTGATTATTTTTAAGCCAGTTTTTAAATTCAGTGTCAGAAGGCTATTCTTGTGTGATTTAAACAGAAGTCAGCTCTGAATTACTATCCTGTTTGATTGGTAGCACATCGATTAAGGTAAAAAAAAAAAAAAAAAAAAAGGCAAAACAGTCACAAAAACGTCATCAGGAAGCTCCAGTTATCATCTATATATACACTGTATTTGTTACCAAGAGGGCCACATAAACATCATCCTTATTTAAAGGCTGCATTTCTGCTATATAAACATATCTGAAAGAGAGACATGATTGTTGTTTACACGTTATACGAAGTTACTTCATCAACCTTAAAAAACATCTTATCAACTTATTATATTAACTCAAATGCAGTTACCAAAACTCCATCTAATGAGCTGAACACATACTTCAAGCCAGTAGACTTGACAAATTGTACAAAATGTTGCAGAAATCTATAGCTCTTTTTCTTGGAAATATGTTTATTTTTATAGTAGCAGATGATGTAAGGTTATATCCAACTACATCCTTCGTCTTTTACAGGCTGCATTAAGCAGTAGGAGGGCCACACATGGCCCCCGGGCCGCCAGTTGCTAACCCCTGCTTCTGAATAAACCAGCTAATCACCCACTTGATTGATCACTTACAATTTACACATTGCCTTATTTTAAACATACCCAATATGTACATTGAGAATAAACACGTTGAAATTAATAAATACAACCTGTATGGTGGCTTTTGAATGTTCGTATTATGATGTGAAGATTTCTATGGGGCCATTTTAATTTTGCCATGTAAAAAATAGAGTTATCAGAATATGTTTAAAGGCAGGGATGGTTACCAGGAGGGCCATATTAATTTTGTCCTCACCAGAGGGTCAAACAGTTGCATGCACTCTCAAAATAAACAATAATATCCACTGATCGTTTAGCAGAAGGAATGCATTTAAGGCTCTCACAAGACAGCTTTATCTTGATATTGATGTAGATGATGTTGATGTTTAGATCTGTTTTTACAGTCTTTACCAACAGGAAAACCTTCACAGCACATCAGAACATGTACACACTGACACAGTGGTCGCACAAACTGACAACTTGCACGTAGTAATGCACAATAAAAATGAGCAAAACATGGAATTCAAGTTAGTTTCAGCTACCTATTCAATTAAAGTTATATTTGCATTAACCAGGTTATATTTTACAGTCTTTTCTTCTGTTTTTATGATTGCATTTTTAAGACATCAAACAGAGTTACACAGAAGCAAAAGCAATTCCAGCTGAAGCTCTTTATTCTTGAAAATACTAGTTTTATGTTCTCCTTTTTATGTTTGGAAATTAGCATTGTGGTAAATCCAGCATGTTTACGTCAGTCTTGTATGGGTCCCAATGACATTGTACGTTTATATTGTACATTTGTTATTATGCCCTATCCCGTCCTAATAAACAAATTGATAAAATATTACTACTTTAAACTCTTATCACAGTGTTTGATAGGTTTTCTTTATTTCTATACATGTTTCATTATTTCAGATTGACTGGGGTGAAGCATTGTGAAAGTAGGGGGCTGACCAGTGGACCAATTATTGCCCATTCCCAAGCTAAGGAGTTACAGAGGACCAAATTTAAAGTATAATAAGACCAATATGTCTCTGCTGAGGCAGTCAGACTGTCAAGAAGACTATGGTATCATTAAAAAAGGAACAGCTAATTCATAATAATAATAATAATACATTTATTTTAGAGCTACTTTCATGGCACTCAAAGTCACGTTACAATAAGTCAAAATAAAAAAGTGCAGAAAACAGGCATAAAAACAAACAATACATGAAACATGAAGGTCTGATTATGATTTATCTTTATCTTAGGGCTGCTAATGTATGTTCTCAAAGGTTTAACTATTAGATGTCGTCAGGAGAATTTAAATATTTCACATTATTTTCTCTGTTAAAGGTGAAAACCAGAAGTAACACATTTCAGGGAACCCCCGTTCTTATTCTCTTTATTTGTTATCAACAGTGTTTTTGTTTGGCTGTCGTATATTTTCCTGTTTCATGTTTGGTAAATCTGGATATCTGGTCCCCAGCATGTGTCATCGTGTTGATGATGTCATGAAGCTGTGTTGTGAGCTGTCGGCCAATCAGCAGATCCAGACCACGGTTAAAGGCTCAGGGAAGGGGGCAGCGGCGGCAGGCGGACTGGCTTTTGCTGGGGGGCTGGTCGGGGGTCCTCTTGGTATTGCTGTTGGTAAGTGAAAATTATACAGATTACACCAAGCAGAGGGGGGTTCGATTTGGTCTTTTTCTTTTCACATAATCGTCTTTTAAATTAATTGTCCTTAATTTTTCCTCTCATGTTGCCATTATTTCTGTATTTGAATGTAGGTGTGTGCTTTTTTATCCAAGGGCCACATGCAAAGAAAAAAACAGATGACTGGGCCGCATTTATAGTTTTTTCAATTGCTAAAACACTTTTTCAAATAGTCTGATTTTATAAAAAGCTTTAACACCATTGACAAAACCACACACCCAAACAGAAGAATACCTCATATATCCAAAATAAAGCACTGCAGCCAAAACTACATATAGCATTATCAAAATTAGACTTTTGCACCAAATGGCACACACTTCATTCATATGAGCAGATTTTTGTTTAAACATCTACACATTGCTGGGCATTATGAAAAATACTTTCATCTTCTCGTCTATGATTGCCAAAATAATAGTCAAAAAGTACAAACAGTAGAAAATTCTTTGTTTTGATTGTTCTCAGGCACAGGAATATTTGCAGATACACACACGTGCTGTTGAAACGTCTATTTTTTTATTTTCACCAAACAAATCAATGCAACACGTGCACAGCAGATATATTTACACTGGAGTGAACCAAAATATGCTCACAACAGAAACAGTAAACTGAAAAAGAAAATTGTTGAAAAAAAAATGAGCAGAAAAAATATATAGCTAAAAAGAGGCAAGAAAAACAATCAGGCAGCAGTTTTTCCAAATGGCAAATGTGACTTTCTGTCAGATTGTTATGTCTTACGCAGAGAGCCGTGTTCAGTGCATTTGAAAGTGCCATTCTGAAATGCATAATGTGTTTCAAGCAGTTTTAGAGACTTGAGAAAAACTGGAAAAAACTGTCATTCGTACTTTTGATTTTGAGTTGGAAGAAGATCCAACGTAGGTTACCACGTGCAGATGATTTAAGAAAAAAAAGCACTAATTACAGCCTCTCATTTATGACGTAACAAGACAAACCACTAAGTCAAGGATATTTGAGATGGTCTACCATTGGATTAGACCCTGATCAGTATGAGGAGGTGGCTTATCTCCACATTTAGACACAAAACAAGAGAAAACTGCACCACACCTCATGAGTCCATGACCTTGAGAAAGAGAGGATGGTGTGATTTGTGCTTCTAATTGATGCTGTAATCGGATGTCTTTATACATCAGTCAAGCGTGATGTGGGACATTTTTCATTTTGTACCATATGTTTGGCACTAATTTGGACACCCCTGCTTTAATTTATTAATTCCTCCACTGCACACTTATATTCTGAAATACATGGAGTTTATTTATCTTTTGTTTTGCCCAATACAATTGATACTTAGAATAACAAAGACTTCACAGAATTCTTTTTGTGGTATTGGAAAAGTTTTGCATTTGACAAACTTTTTATCTAATCATTTATTTATTTTTTCTGCACTTTGAATTGTGTTCTTTGAATATAGAATTAGGTGCTGTTACTTTTCGGCTTGTTCTTTTTTAGATCAACCCCACACTGTGATAATGCTTCTTTTTAGGTTAAAGGTAACAATTACCATCCTGTTCAGGTTGAAAACTTAAGCAGAGAAAGTTGAAAATAGTTGATCAAAATAGTTGCAGTCAAATAGTTGACTGCAAAAGCCACAGAAGTAACATCAAAAGTGCTACTTCATACTGAACAACATGGTAACAGCTTGAATCGACGTGTTTAGGGATGTATTGAGCGGTACACACAGTCCAGTGGAGTACATTCTCTAGATACTCAACCAGTTTAGGGAGGAGGAGGCCTGCTTCAGTTTATTTTGCTTCATTGAGGGCAGCACCTCCTGTCCATGTTTTTAAAGGCAAACTCGAGACCTGCCTTTTAGCTGATTATATTTATCATTATTATTATTATTATTATATTTTTTTTATTTCAACCCTCTTAATACATTTTCTGTCTCCATTTCTGTTCTGATTCATTGTTCAAATTTTATTCTGTTCATCGATTTTCTTGTCATTGTCCTGTTTTATTAGATTTTATTATGCTTCTGGTGTTTGGCTATCTTATTTCACCATATTATTATTTTAAATGTTATTTATTTAGTATTTTTTTCCCTATAGTGTTTTTATCTAATTTCCCATTCTAATTTTTTCTTGTCATTTTTTCTTAGCTCCTGTGTTTCTTCATTTTTATACTTTATTTTTCCCGTTTTCAAAAAAGAAAAGAGATATTACAGCTCTGTCAAGTGACATTGTTACACACTCCAGAAAGAAAATCGAAACAAGAGATTAAGCAGACTCGTAAAATAACAAAGAAATACCAATTACAGTCAGAAATGTAAAAAAAAAAAAAAAGAAAGAAAGAAAAAAAGGGGGGGGGGGGGTATAAGAAGAATAGTAAATAAAATAATAATAATATTTAGGTGGACATTTATATATATATCCATACAAAAGCACATACATACTTACATACCCTATACACACGTTAGCACGCATTCATACACTCATATGTACCCATACATATGATTTCCAGTACACATACTTATTTAAGTACGTAATGAAATAATATCTACTAATAATTAGAATGACAATAAAAATATTCTAGTGCTGCAAGACTTTGTTTGAAAAGTGCTATACAAATAAAGTTGGATTGATTGATTGATCCCCTTGCCCACATCCTCCTCAAATCTTCCACATTACTTATATGTCAGTGTAAGTCATCGGTTCTTTGGCTCTGCATCGTGTTTGATACTCCGTCTCCGTGCAGGTGGTGCTGTGGGAGGCCTGCTGGGCTGCTGGCTGACCAGCGGACAGTTCAAACCTCTGCCTCAGATCATCATGGAGCTCAGTCCTCAGCAGCAGCAGAAGCTCTACGACGATCTCATGGTCATCTTGGGAGAAATTCATTGGACAGATTTGGCCCAGCTCACAGCTTTAGTGATGGGAAACGCCACGCTGAAGCAGCAGCTCACAGGTGCTCTGCTCGCTTACGTTTCCAAGGAGCTGCAGGCGAACGTGCACTACGTGGACTGAAGATCCGCCTCAGGAGGACGGGGACCGTTTTAATGAAGCCTCAGAGACTCCGAACTGAATGTGAAGAAGTCAGGTGTAAATTTACACAAATGATGAAACAAAGCTGTTGTTTGCCAAAAGTTAACTTATCGATTATACGAGTCAGTGCAAATGGAACCAAAACCGATCTGGCAACAAAAAATGTGAGTCCTCGATGATCACCCTATTGAGGTATTATTTGTTGTTTTAATTCATCATAACTTAAAGACAATTCAAGTTTACTTTCTCAGTTTCTGTACCAAAAATGAACAGTGTCAACAGTTTGTCAAAAATATGCAAACTACACTACATTTAACTTCACTGAATGACCGTACAAAGTATTTACAATGTTGAAAAACTGCAGCAGCCTTGATTTAAATTGCACAAAAACAGTGACAACATTTGAATATAGAACAACAACATACTGGTTGCAGGTCATGTCATAAATATTTTTTTAATTCCTCAAAAAGAAAACAGATGCCTTATTCTGTTAAAGTCATGTATTCCTTGTGCATTGCAAGAAAATCTAGGCAACACTTTGGTACTAATGTTATGGAAGGCTCCAGACCGCCATTTGAATTTTACAAAGATTTCGGCAACATTTTAGTACAACTGAAGATAATTGCTGAACTCCAAGAAGCATTTTGATACAGATCCTGCAGACAAAATGCTTCCTTCAAGCTGTCTTCATTTTTAAAAATATTGTTATCAGTTTAGAACAAAAAAAGTTGCTGCAGACTCTCGGTCTCTGTCTACAAAGATGCTGGCAAAGTTCACTGCAAAAAAAACCTAACTCATAAAGTCTGAATTGCACAAAATAACTGAAATGTCGCTGTGAAAAAATGTCGCTGTGCTTCATCTTAATTTTACAGAAAATTTGGAAATGTTTCCGTTTTTGGGCAAAATTTGGCCTCTCTTTGAGTGCACAAAGTAATTGAGGCATTTTAGTCAATAAATACAAATAACAGAGTACAGACGGGCTGTCAGTTTGTAATCGACTCATTGCTCCTCCATCCCCATTTTAGGACTTGCAATTCTCATTTTCCTTTTTTTGGGAAGGGGGCTTGGAGGTCTCCTTTGTAGTAGTGACCTTGACGTGAGACATTATGTTGCCTTAAACACACAGAACAACATAGTATCAAGTGTGAATAGAACAAAAGAATCAAAAACATGTTGACAACATAAATTGTCTGTTACACTGTAGGCCTGGGGTCTTGATCCAATTCAAGACAAAGTCAGATCAGATTTTAGGGAAATTAGTCCCTTTTTAGTGAACCATTGTTTTTTTAAAAAAAGCTCATTACAGTTATGGTCAGTATCAAATGTACTCAAAATACTACAAATCTAATCACACCTTCAATTCAGAGCTACAGTGACGGATAAAGAAATTGAACATGGTCGACTGCATGAATACCTTTTAAACTTAATTTTTTTGTGTAATTTACAGTGCGAGGCAGTTTCCTTTCCAACATTTGGTACTCAAAACCAAGAATAAGTGTTTCATTTTAAATAGGGGTGTCCCGATACAACTTTTTCACCTTCGATACGACACCAATATTGCAGCCTTGAGTATTGGCCGATACCGATATCGATCCGATACGATATCAGCAGGAGTCATACAGACTTTTATTACTTATTTTGTAGTATGGACTGTAAGAAAAGGCTTGATCAGGTCAGATTACTCAAACAGAGAGCAGTAGTCAGCAATAGTAGGTATGAGAAAAACTGAGATTTGTTATTAACCAATGGGTTCAATACATTTTAACCTTAAACATAAGAATGTAGTTCAATTAAATAAAATAAATGAAACATAAATTAGAAGACCCTGAAAAGTAACCTCAAGAAATCTAGTAAAAACAAAAACATATATGTTTAAATTGCAAAATAACCACTGTATTTAACATAAGCATATTCTACAGCTAAATTCAATTAATATAAAGTAAATTAGAATGGACTGCTTGTATCTGAGTTCTTATATCGGAGTTTTTAGATGCAGGCCGATATAATCCAGTATTTGTTTTTTTTTTTTGCTGATATCCAATATCCGATATCAATATCAGATTGGGACACCCCTAATTTTAAAACACATGGCGTAAAAGTTTTAAGGAACTTTACTGATTTTTATGCCCTTATTATTTTGGATGAAAACAACTTTTTAAATCTTGAAATCTATTTTGAGAAGTGCAATTATTAGTTGCAGGAATTATTTGTTACTTAAGCCTTTAATGGTGCCCAAAGTCTTGCCTGACTATTAATGTGCACCAACAGAGCAGTTGAGTATTGTGATGTAAAGGGATGAAGCTCCGGATCAAACACTGAACAAAAAGTGAACTGTACAGAGAGTAAGATTCTGTTTTTATGAATTATATCAACTTAATGTGTCAGATTTTTTCAGCATCTGTGTGAAGCAGAAAGCTATCAGTTACAGTCAATCCAAACTCCTCATTGCTGTACAATCTGTCCTCAATAAACATGTGTTTGTTCTGCTGTTGTACAGTTGCACACTGTGAATGTGAAACCTATTTTCTTGTATGTGGATTTGTCAGATATCATTTAGGTTGTATCTCACTTTTCACACAAGCTGTAACATTATCACCTCATCTGATAAAAATCTTTCAGAGTAAAATTGTCCTGATGAAGAGCATTTCTTACATTCTTTATGGAGACTGACAGGAGGGCTGGACAATATATGAAGTTTTTAAGATAAATTGATTCATTTTCAAACAAGATTTAGAATAGTGTTGCTTATATTGGTATAATTAATGCAAAATCAAAATATTACTCATGGATTACATCTGACTATGGGTGTGTGTGGGATGTTTCATTCCTCTGCCAGGGAGGTTATGTTTTTGCCAGAGTATTTTTCTTTGTTGTTTTTTTTAAAACAAGATTATACAAAAACTGCTGGACAGATTTTGCAGAAATTTTCAGAAGATGTTGGTCATGGCCCAGCTTAAAAATGATAAGATTTTGGTGGTGATCCAGATAACTGCCACCAGGAAATGTCATTTTTGCTACTAATGATATAAACGTGATCCCGAGTGCTAGGTGTTGGTTTTCAGGGTCAATGAATCGTATTGTGAGGGTAACTTTATCGTGGAACTATTGCTTATAGATATAATAGTAATAATAATAATAATAATAATTAGAAAGCACTCAGAGAGCGCAGACCTCCGCCAGCGCCACAGTCCCCAGCCATTTTGTCATTTTGACCATAAATATTACTCCTACCTTTATTCCACCTAAATATTTAGATTCCTTGACCATGAAAATATACCATTAGCCATTGGATTCATAATGATATCTATTTAGTTCAGTAGTTATTCACAGAAATCACATTTTTCACCATGGCGGCCAGACGCTGATCCCGATCAACACCAAAATCGAATCAGTTCTTCCTTTTCCCATGCTGAACATTTCCTGAAAATTTCATCCAAATCCATCCATAACTTTTTGAGTTATTTTGTTCACAGATGGAGGGACAGACAGACAAACTCTCCCAAAAACATAACCTCCTTGGCGGAGGTAATAATAAAGCATTTTATTTAAAAGCACCTTTTAAGACACTCAAGGACGCTGAACAAGATTAAAAAAAACCAACCACAGTAGGGCTGGATGATTTTGGGAAAAATAAGAATCCCAATTATTTTAAGTGATATTGAAATCACAATTAATATACACAATTATTCATTTATTGAAAAACTTCAGTATTGATTTAAACACAACTTTAAAGAACCAGCGAGTGGCACATACAGTATTATTGATCCACATAAGTCACACACACTCGCTGTGGCTGCACGTGGAACACAGAAGCGCTATGAAGCGCAGGAACTTGCATACACGGCACTCCACACTGTGTGGCATATTAATGGCTTTTCTTTGATTATTATGTTTTTATGATTGTCAGATGGCAAAATTGAAATCTCGATCAAAATCCGATTAATTGTCCAGCCCTAAACCACAGTAAAATCAACAATGAAAATAAAATTGACGATAATGATAAAATCAACAATAGAAAAGCACAACAGACAAGGACCAGTATGGGGAGAGGAGGTAAGCTATTGTCAAGTGGGGTATGCAGTCCTCAACAGGTGAGTTTTGAGTCTGGACTTGCAAAGAGACAGGGAGGTCTGGAGGAAGGGAGTTCCAGAGCTGAGGAGCAGAGCGACTGAAGGCCCTGCTCCCCATGGTGCTGAGGCGGGCAGAGGGCACAGTGAGGTGGGTGGAGGAGGAGGATCCGAGGGAGCGGGCTGGAGTAACAGCAATGTGTGAGCTACCTCGGCGGAGGTATGTGTTCTCTGAGTGCTTTCTAGTTTATAAGAAAGAAAGATGTTAGAGTAAATGATTTGTTAAAGGACTGTCCAAGTAAAAAAAAAAAAGTAATACAGTCAGGTTGGCAGTTCTATTGGTGGGGTTTAGGACACTGTCAGTGGGGTCATAGGATGCCAAAGAAAACATTCAACTATTTTAAATGATTCATTGCCTGTTCTTGTTATACCTGCTATAGCATTAGTTTAAAATAAAAACCAAAGTTGTTAGTTTAATGCAGAAACGAAAATCATTTGTCAAAATCCTTTAAGAGTGAATTTGCACATGAAATCAGAAAGCAAAGGTGGCTCTTGAGTTGCAGTACATCCACTTGTATGACTGAATGTCCATTATTTTTTAGGCCGGAGTGTTTTTATGTCCTCATGTTGATGAATCGAGAGTAAGTGTGCACGACCTTTAGTTTTTCAATTATCCACTTTCAGGGTTGTGGGGGTCACCAGTCTCTAGTCCCTTTACATGCAACCCAGACATTTCCTAGAAAATACTGCGGTAACCTACCCAGGGAATTCTTTGTCTTGTTCACACTTTTGAGTTTAAGTATTTGAGTTTGTCCCACAGATTCTTAAAAAGCTATATATATATTTGCTTTGAAATGCATCAATCAACCTTTTTTTTTTTAAATAAACCATATTGTCATGATTGGAAATTGTTTATTCTAATGGTTTAGAGATTTGTAACGACCAAGAGCACTGATTCATGGCCTCATATGTTCAGTCTGCCTCTATTATATGTTTTGCATTTTATTCCCTGATGTTCAGTCATGTGATTCAAGGTGTCCAAATTTTTTGGCGATGTTTTCTTGTATGTACTCTTTTACTTAAGGGACATTTACTATGTTTTCTCTATGGTAACTTTGCTGTATAAATGATCACTTTTATTAATTATCCTGATTGGCCAGGTGACCCTCTGAGTTGTATAAAAGATGTGTTTCTTCATTTGTTGATGTCTGATGGAGAGCTTTGATACAAACGTGTGATGCTAACTCTCAGTCATACTGACTTAAGTTATTTTTACTGTCTTACTGAGAGCATGCATCAGTTTTAGATTTGGCCCTCCAAGAATGTAAATGTGACCACTGTGGTGAGAGCTGCTGATGAGAAACTCCCCTGAGAGAACATGTTTGTCAAAGGTACGCAAGATCTTTTAAAGTGTTATTCATTTATAAAAACAAATAACTGTACTTTAGCTTTGACTTGATCAACTTAAATTACTTTTGTTTGAGGTCTGTAATATTGGGTTTGGTTTTTTATTGTACTTTTCTTGTTTTAAAAATTCCTGCCCCCATTTTTGTCACTGTACAAAATATCTATTTTTCCTTCCTTGTTTTTGTTAAGTGATCAGTGAATTGGAGTATTTGTTTTATTGGGAAAAAAAAACATACTGGTGCTAAAAGTGGGGTGAACTGAGAGAAATCCAGTGCGAATTAAGATCATCCAAATATTTATCCAAATGTGAAATATTAGGACAAATAGCATCTGTCCATTTTAGAATTAATTTTAAGATTTTACTTCTTTTTTGTAAGGCATTAAATGGGCTGGCACCTCAGTAAATCTCAGACCTCTTACATGTTTATGCCCCCCCATGGTCACTGGGGTCTGCTGATCAGCTGCGTCTTGTCATCTTGAAAACTAGGCTGAAAACTAGGGGCGACCACCCTAGAAATGTTTAACTCTTGTCTTAAAACCTGTTATTGCTTGGTTTTAAACACAGCATGAGTGTTGTGTGGTCTTCATTTGTTTTTGTTTTATTGTATTGATCTTATTTACTTTTGTACCGCACTTTGGCAGCCTTGTGTCTTTAAATAGTGCCATAAAAATAAAGTGGGTTGGACTGAAGCATAAAAAGCTAAACTCCACCACTGAATGGATAAGAGTCAGAAATTAACCTTTATTAGTAAATACACATTTACACCACCCCCATCTCTAACAGAGAGCCATCTAAAAATACATTTTACAGAGAGGAAGAGGAGCAGAGCTCCAGCGTTTATCCCACCA
This sequence comes from Scarus forsteni, assembly GCA_036419115.1. Taxonomy (NCBI): domain Eukaryota; kingdom Metazoa; phylum Chordata; class Actinopteri; order Labriformes; family Labridae; genus Scarus; species Scarus forsteni. The sequence continues at coordinate 40,099,204 of JAZDUH010000327.1, read as the reverse complement.
CCACGGTTTCTTCATCAGGGAACTCATAGAAAGGAACCTCAAGGTTGAGTGGGGCTGGTCCCTTCCTGATTCTTCCAGAAGCATCGTAGTGGGAGCCGTGGCAGGGACAGTAGTATCCTCCGTAGTCTCCGGCGTTGGCGATTGGCACGCAGCCCAGATGGGTGCACACGCCCAGAACGATGACCCACTCCGGGTTAATCACTCGATCCTTGTCGTGCTGAGGGTCCCGCAGCTCTGCGATGCTCACCGCCGCCTCTGTGGCGATTTCCTTTTCTGTGCGGTGACGGACAAACAGGGGCTTTCCTCTCCACTTGAAGGTCATGTTCTTGCCTTCAGGGATGTCAGAGAGCTTGATCTCGATTTTGGACAAGGCCAGGACATCAGCTGAGGCGCTCATGGAGGACACAAACTGGGTGACCACCGTTTTTGCTGCGTAGACGCCGACCACTGTAGTTGCTCCAGTGAAGAGGTAGGAGAACGCTCTTCTGGCCTCACTGCTGTCCTGGGATGACTTGTTGGGGTCCAAGACCTCGGGGCGGCGGTAGTCACTGAAGTCAGGGATCTTGATGTCTGTGTGGGCTAGGCGGACTGCTACAGGAGCTGGAATAAAACATGAAGACAAAGTCAGACAGAGTTACCACAAAAAATGTATTTCAAAAAACGAAAAAACTCTTTTATCCGTCAGGATATCAGACTGTACAACTCCTCACTCAGGGGGAGGCGGAGTAACAGGAAGACAGAGGACGGGAAGGAGCAGTAGCCATGTTTATACTTATTTATATATTTCTTATTTAAGTCTGCATTTATTGTCATTAAATTATTTTTTTACGTTTTCACATCCTGTTTTCTTTTTTAATCTAATCTATTCCAATCTAGTCTCAAAACGTCCTGAAAGGGATGCAGAACATTGGACTTTTGGCTGAATATGTTATGCTGATACGGCAAAGATCATGATAGAAACACTGATGGATGCATATTTTTTTCTGTAAAGATAATCAGGTCTCTCCCACTGTAGAATTGACCTGTTCCTGAACATTCCATACATTTAATTCTCTTATAACTAAAACTGTGTTGTTTGTTAAATGTAGACCTTCAGCAATAACAAGTTGAAGGATTATGGTATTTTAGTCAATTTTGTTGATATAACTGCAAGAGCCAAAAATAAAAATCCCTGTTTTTTTTCACAAAACTTGATGTACGATTTTAATATTTTTTACCTCTCAAAATAAAACCCTCCACGTTACAAAAAAAAAGAATTAAGTTTGGCTTTAAGTTATTCTGATATGTTCCAAAAGTGTTATGTAGTTTGAGCGTAGACACTGAAAGATGAGCTGTTTTTACATGAACATGAAACCATCTGATCAATACTTAATTTAATTATTATTTAAGAAACAAACAACAACCTAAATGTTTGTTGGTGCAAAACCTGACAAAGCAAACCACCATGAAAACTGAGCATTGCCAGTAATTATATTTTAAAACAATGCATCAACTACTGATTGGAGCAGATTGAGAAAAAATCTAGTTTTTTTTTTTTTTTTTAATCTTCTGTAGAAAATGAATCCAAGCTAACAATTTTGATCAATAAATTGCCCAGCCCTAAATACTGCCAATGTTTGGGATACACACTTTGGACAATAGATGTTGCCAATATATTAACGGTAAATAATGGCATTTATGTATTTGTATGCAATAACAATCACATTTTTAAAGCTGTTATTTGCTGAAAATAGTTCACATCCCCTCTTTCAGTAACTGATTTATTACTAAGTTCTATAAGAACACAATCACTTTAAAAGTTACGTGGGTAAAATAAGTGATCTTCTTTTTGAGATAAACTTTACTGTTACGTTTACAATACTAAATATTCATCCTAAAAGTATTTCTGCGGTATTAAACCATACCACGTAGTTTTTTCACCTTAATATAATATTTCTAGAATCATTGTGATGATCCATCACTTTACAACAGGTTGAATAACACTTCTGTCATGTTCGGAGGGGGTTTGCATTCCCTCATTGGCACATGTCACTTCGATGTGGATGGTAGAAACACTTCCACACAAAAAAACTACATGTTTTATTTTATTTCATTTAACCAGGTAAAAAAAAAACCCATTGAGATCATGATCTCTTTCACAAGGGTGACCTGGCCAAGAGGTCAGCAACACACGTCACGTTTTTACTGCTTTGACTGCTTTATGGCATACGTCAATTTCCTGTTGACACAAAAGCTACACATTTGGAAAAAGAGAATTTAGAGCAGTTTTTGGATTTTTAAAACAGATTTAATGAACAGAATTCAGTATAAAGTAAATATGTACTTATGTTTCTAATGGAAATAGGGACCTCTGGCTCACACTCCTGCATAGTGGGTGGCGGTAATGCTCCTCTGACGTTGGTTGCCACCCGAAGTTACACAAGAAGAAGAAGAAGAAGAAAGCTAAATGTAGAGATGTTATCATGGCAGAAGCAGCGAAAACCAGAAGAAAAGAAAAGTTTTATCAGAGGAGACAAAAAAAGAAAGCAGGAGAGAAACAAGCTAAATGCCCAGACGGGGATAAACATTAGCCTGGCGTGAGCTGAAAGACAAGGAGGGCTGTCTGAACTATGCTGATTTGGCCCTGTTATTGTTGGACTTCTAAGTGCATGATGATTTATCAGAACAGAAACATGACCAGACTGTACCTAATAAGTCCACATTGTTTATTTGTCTCTTGGGACGTCCCGTCAGTTCACTTCACCTCCCTCTGTATGTCAACTAATGCACATTGGTGTACGACAGTGTAGTTACACTCAACGACCATAGAGGCCACTAGAGAGCTGAAAGCCGGAATCCTACATAGTGTGGCTTTCATATCACAAACAATTTGTTACATAATGATAACTGGATCAAATCTGGTACATTTCTGATAATAATAAATCAGGTATAATGATCTTACTTTACATATTACTGAAACTACAGAAAAAGTTGCAGCACCATTTAGGGCTGGTCAACATATTGATAAATTGACTTATTTGAATTACTTTTCACAGACCACTTAAAAATGAAAAAAAGTGTTGTTGTTTTTCTCAACTTAATCTTACTCCAATCATAAGTTGTTGCAATGTTTAAAAATACAAATACCAAAAATGTGCATTTTTTATGATGACAGCTCTTGTCTGGTTTTCCACAAGCACATGTGTAGGCTTTTTTTTTATATATATGAAGGAGATTAGATCAGCTGTTTTCATGTGAATATACTGTGAAAGTAGCTCATCTTTCAGTGTGGACAGACCTCTCTACATTCAAACTACATAATCAACATTTTGTGAGAAAAAACATTTCTCCACCACTTCCTCACTGCTGAGAGGAGGAAGTTTGAACAACCATGCCGGGGAATTCTCCCGACTCCCCAGAAATTATTCTGGTAATATCAGGGTTACATGTGTGAAAAGGGCTTTTGATACTGAGCTCTGCGCTGACTGGCAGCCCAAACAATATCTGATGAGAGGGGTGAGGAGGGGCTACGGGCCATGGAGCAGGCCTTCAAAACAGTCATGGTGTCTGCCTGTGACCAGCAGAAAACACACATGTAGTTAGAGCTGTTTATAAATAACTGGAATGCACTCAGAGAGCACAACCCTCCAAAAAGGTAGCTTACATACCCGTTACATACATTAGCAATAGTTCCATGATAAAGGTACCATCATAATATGTTTCCTTGACCCAGAAAACCCACATCTAGCACTCAGAATCATGTTGATATCATCATTAGACAGTTATTGAGCAAAAAACAATCATTTTCTAATGGTGGTTACCTGGATCACCACCATAATCCAATCATTTTTAAGTTGGGCCATTGCCAACATGACACAGTGGGTATGCACATGCATCAGAGCAAGAAGGTTGTAGGTTCGAGCTCTCTGTTGGTCAGGGCCTTTCTGTGTGGAGTTTGCCCATTCTCCACTCACGCACTCTGACTTCCTCCCTCAGACCAAAAACGCACTTGTTAGGTTAACTCTTGACTCCAGTTTTCCCCTTAGGTGTGGGTTGTGAATGGCTATCTGTCTCTCTATGTGGCCGTGCGATTGGCTGGTGATCATGTCAAGGAGTACCCCCCACCTTGGCCTAATGTCAGCTGGGACAGGCTCCAGCTAACTAGAGGAATAAGATGTGGATGGATGGATGGATGGAGTTATTATTTTTCCAATGAAATTAGTTTTAGTAAAAGGTGTCATGTTCCTCTGCTTCCAAAGACCCTCTGATAACAGGAACAAAGAAAACTGATCTTGTCATGTGACCTTTAAAAAACAGTGGGTAGTAAGTTTGAATTAATGGAAAACACTGATTGATTCATTGATAAAACAATCTTCAGTACTCTAGGATATAGGTAAACAAACACCAGACAAAGGGCATACATATTCAATGATAAATACACAAAGGCGGTGGCTTTGTATGAACAGTTTTAGCAGATGTTCATTTTTGTTCGACCTTTGTTGGTATGTCACCAGCGTTGGCATGTCAGTAGACATGGATACACAATGTTCTCTGCAGGATGTTTTCACTAAATGTACAACTTTGGTCCCATAACAGGGTAACATAGAAACTGCATGATGCAGAGTTTAGTCTTGTTAGATTGTTCGTCTTTAGAGCCATATTTAACTCCTACACAGACGTTGTTTATGTACATAAGTCTCTCTATGAGCTCAGATTACAGTTACCAAACCTCTGCTGACCACAGCAGGTAGTCAGCACACACGTGTGTGACTCAAAAGTTATCTGTATTATTATACCGACAAATATACTTTGTGTTTAACAAGGTTAACAGATCAACAGTTCGTGACTGATCTGGTCTGTTAACGGATCACAGGTACGTAACGCCCCTGAAGCGGACCGCTCCGGTCTCCCATATGCGATCTTCGTCCTCACCTGCAGCGGGGAGCAGCTCTGCGGCTCCGGGTGTCATCAGCCTCTTCACCGTCAGTTTGGAGGCCTGTAGGTACGGGGACAGAGCCCCGGGACGAGCGGCCATGGACATCATATCTGCCCAAAGTCGGGATCCTCCGTCCGCACCGGACGACCTTGCGTCGTTTACTAAAAGCTCCTGTGTTGCCGTCTAATCAGTGTTACTGGAAACACGCTTCGCCGCTGGAAAGGTTCCGCCTCACCCAGCTATGAAAAATCTACGTCTCTGTCTTTACAACGCCTGTTAATATCATTGTTATTATTAAAACAAGGAAAAACAACAATAAACGTTATCATTATCATTATCATTATCATTAGTAGTAGTAATACTATTAGTAGTAGTAGTAGTAGAAGTAGTAGTAGTACTAGTAATAACAGTAGGGCCATATGTGTATGTCTGTGTGTCTGTATTTACGTCTGTACATAATTTTAACATAAGGAAGCCAAATAATATTTCAAATAAGTATCACTTCTTCCAAGTCATTTTTGGGTAAGTCATAGTTTCCGTTTTCCTATTTTGTCACGAAATAAAAACTGTTTGATGCTGAAAAATGAGCAGAAAGATGCTCGGAACTAGAAAATAATACAAATACTTTAGTTACAACTAAATATTGTTCATAAAATATTTAATGCAATGAAAATATATTTCAAGAATGAAAATGTAATAGAATACTGTAATGAATGTGTTATAGATTAAAAAAATACTACAGTAAAAAAAAAAATATAAGAAACATGTATACGAATAAAAAGCCTGAAATAAAATTTCGTATACAACAAACCCAATTAAATCAAATTTAAATAAATTGATTATATTAATATCATCCCACCACTTCAATGTCCATAATGCTGTATTTTTTAAAAACCTGTTAAATACAAAGGTTTAAAAACCGTTTGAGATCACAAACACAATGTAATCAAAAATAAAGTAAACTGCATTATTAATTTAATAATATTTATATTATTACATCTATTACCATGTACTAATTGTAATCCAAGAGGCTGGTGATCTTTAATAAAGTTCATTTGTCCTCTGATAAGAGGTGGTGGTGGTTGGTTTAAAGAACATAAAAATACTTTAGTTTAAACTAAATCTATTTAATAACACATGTATGGCAATAAAAATAAGATAAAAAGATTGAACATGTACATATTAGATAACAGTAATGCATGTGTTATGAATATTCATCTTATTTAAAATCAAAATATTTTTTGAAAACAATATAAACCAAAACAAACCGATTTAAATATATCACAATTGAATGTATCAAACTGTGTGTGTGTGTGTGTGTGTGTGTGTGTGTGTGTGTGTGTGTGTGTGTGTGTGTGTGTGTGTTAAAAGGTTTTTAAAAAAATATTCCAGTACAGCTGTAGTAAAGAATAAAGTTATGTTTCCTCTGATGAGGGGGATGGTGGCCAGGTTAAAGAAACAGAACAGAACTGAAGCCTCAGTGAAAATAAATGCTTGTTAAAAACTCGTCCGATGTACTAAGAAATTAAATAATATGATTGAATATTAATGTAATAGCCTAATTGTAATGATATGCAATATGAATAAGAAATAGAACAAATGTACTTGTCAAATAGAATACGTTTGTTGACAAAAAAAAAAAAAATCTGATCAATTAGGAATTAAATTAAAAAGAAATTGTAATGGCATTGACATCATTGCATGCATTGCTATGTCTAAGATATAATCCAACCTTTTGGTAGTATAGAATAAAGTTAATCAGTCCTCCAATGAGGGGGTCTGATGAAGGGGTCAAAATATACATCAATATATATATATCATTTCATATATCATAGCAAGATACAGTTGACAATAAAAAGTGAATTTTACTAGTTTAATAGTTAATAGTTCAGCTGGCCAAAACTTTGTGACAAAAACATAGATAAAACAGCTGACTCATGAGCTGGAGTCAGCTGGTAAGATCTGTTTTTCACCCCTTTCACACAATAACAATAGAAAGTTACAAGCTTTATTTCAGAAAAATGTTCTTTCTGTCTCACACGCAATATCATATTGGAATTGTTTGATGAATTACTTTGATTGGCTCATGGTTTGATTCCACATAAGTACCTCATCACTGAAAAGGTAAAGGAAGTATCCCATAGAATTATTTATAAATACAATCCTGCCAATCACATCATGGGAAAATTCAAGAAAGACATAAATGTCTCTTAGCAAAAAGTATTATTCTTCAAGTTCTTCAAGTGTACTATGATTGAGTGTAAATATAAATGCAACAAGTATACTACAGACAATGTAGTTTATTAGAAAGTCTACTGATTTGATAATTCTTAGGACTAAATTGGAGTATTTCAAATTTTGTATAAGTATACTCAATGTTTACTTTATAAGGTCAAGTTTACAAAAGTACACTATACAACAAGTACACATATCTATCTACTTCTAGTGTTTTAGGTCTATACTTTGTGTCCACATTTTAGTTTGTTGAAGGTATACCACAAACCCTTATGAAAGGGACTAGAACTTGATCAATAATCACAAGTCAAATGTTTCTCTGTGCATATGTCTTAACATAAAGACAATCCAACTGTAACTGCAAACTTTTAAACTCCAGCACAATATGGTCTTGAACAAGTTTAAAACAGGGGTTATAAAAGTACATGTGTGGTAAAAACAGTTTTATTCTGCTAAATTAAATGTAAGCATAATGACTTGACCTTATGCTTTACCTGGATTAATGCAAGTATTACTTTGTGACAGAAAGAACCAAATTAGGAAGTACAAATACGTGTTAACGCATAACTACAATATTATTGTACTTAGTCTGAGATTTTACATAATACTTTTTAGTATAGGCCTAAGCCAAGAAGACTCCACTATGCTATTTGTACTTATATAAAATATAAAAAGTAAACTCAAGTACACAGCCTCAGTTTTAGTATAAAATAAGTGTAGCCTACTTGTGGTACACATACTTTCTGCTAAGGGGTTTTATATTCTGCTTTTGTAAAAGGTCAAAGAAACAGGAAAATATTTTTTCCTTATGAACTTTTTTTTTTTTTTTACCAAGTTTTTCATCCACAAAGGCAAATAAAGTAACACAAATCCCAACTTAATCTTTTTTTCTCAAAGTTAATACAGCTAATTGATACATCCGACAACAGAAAAGCTACCAAAACCTTGAACATATGCTCTGCTTTAAAAGTATTTGCATAATGTGACAGACGTTACCCTGGCTACACAATTTTATGTGTCCTTCTTTGTATACTGTTCTAAAAAAAATAAGTAAATCAAGTGACGGTTATTTTCGTTCAGGCAGTTCTTCAGCCAGCTCTACCGGAGGGGTCCTCGTGATGTAAACAAGGGTCCTCCCACCAAAGATGGAGGCGAGCTACACAATGGTAACCTGAGAGAGGAGAAATATAACACAATAAAAAAATGAAAATACCCAAAAGAAAGCTTTTTCTCCTGATTATTTTTGCGTATGTTGCCTTCTCATTGTACGCTGCGTACAATGTGTTCTTCAGCAACAAGGTGATCTCGCGCGTGCACAGGGTGGTGCCGAAGAAGGAGGCAGGAGCAGCCAACGGTAATCCAGTCACCATGACAAGGACGGGCTCTGCCATGGGAGAGGCTTACTATGTTGTTATAAATGTTCAGTGAAAACACGGTTTATTCTGTCTTTTTAAAGCATGCCACGTGAATGACACGGGGTTCGTGTTTCAGGTGGGGTCAGAGATGGCGGTGCTGCTCCTCCATTTGTAGCAGATGAATGGAATCCATGGGAGGAGGAGCAGGTGGAGTACAACTCGGCTCTGAACAAGAAGAGAGAGGCCTTCAAACAACACCTGAGCAGGATCGATAAGAACAAACCAAAAAGATACAAGGTCCAAATCTGGGGGAAAGCTGCCATAGGTGAGCGACTGGGGGATGAGCCGATGTGCAGGGGAATCATGGGATTTTATTCGGTCAATAATAATGATGATAAGATTGTTACTTATATAGCCCCATTTAAAACAGGCATTAGATGTCAGAGAATAGAATAATGTAGGTTAATAGGGTCTAAAACCGAACGACCAGAAATGCCAAATGAAGGCTCAAGACCAAAAGGCAAACGGTGAAACAACGAGAATGATGAATAAATCAGACAAAAGGGATGAAGGTGATCACAGGCATATCTTCAGAGACATGGATAGTAGTTTATTAAGGACTAAGATCAATAAAACACCCTGACAAAAAAAATGTGGATTTAGAAATTAAAGAAATAAAATGAAACGAAATGTAAAAGAGGTCAACGTCACATTAGTTAAGATAAAAAAGGCAAAGGCTAAATTGATTTGGAAGAAACTGTTTGTAACCCATGTAGGGCTGAACAATTTATCGTTTTCAGATCGAAATCGCAATTTTAGACAATGCAATTTTGTGATCGCTAAAGCAGCAGTTTTTTGCAGCGCTCCTGACTGACTCAGGAGCTGTTGTGTCAAGTATTATACACATACTGTTTTATAAATTTGTAGACAATCTATATGTTAAAAGTGCTGGTAAACAGGTCAACAACACAAAGCCTCTGTTTAGGAGTAGAAGTTAATGAAAACAGATTATTTATCATCACTATTGAAGGTGAATAATGTGTTAAGTGTTTCTCATCATTTATTTCCTTACTGTTGTCTGTACTGTAAACAAAGTGAATTTTGCACTGAAGTTTGATTTGAAGAAAATCGTGAATTGCAATGTCTGCCAGAAAAATCAAAATTAGATCTTTTCCGAAAATCGTTCAGCCCTATTGTGAATATCCCAAAGCTTGATTTGAAGAAAATCGTGAATCGAATTGAAATCGCAATATCTGCCAGAAAAATCGCAATTCAATCTTTTCCTAAAATCGTTCAGCCCTAAACCCATGTCAAGTTTCCTAACAAAAAAAAACTTGAAATAAAACATACAACTGATTACATTAAAAAGAAACAATAATTAACGAACAAAGAATACATTTGACAAAGGGAATGAAGGCGATCATATCTACAGAGACAGTCAGGATACTATATGGATAGCAATTTTATGATTTGGACTTCCACCAATAAAAAGTCCTGACAAGAAAAATGTGCATATAGGAATGAAAGAAATACAGTGAGACAAAGTATAAGAAGACAACATTACATTAGAGAAGATAATCAAGGCTAAGAAAATAAAAACATGAATGAGGGATGGAAACACAAGCAAATATAATGGTCATAAAAAGATGAGTAACAGAGAAAAGACAGATTAGAAATGAGTAAGAGCAGCTCAGATGAGCAAGAAAAACCTAATCAAAGAGTAAACTAATGCAAGTCTGTTGAGCTGAGTTTTATGGAGTGATTTAAAAGGTGTCACTTGTTAAGATTGTTATAATGAACAAATTGTAACAAAATAAACAAAAACTTAAAAAATGTTTCCTGAAACTGGTATAATAAGGAGACCACTCTGAAGCAAACAGTCTGTATCCCATACCAAGTTCATCATGAAAAAAACGACTAACTGACCATTGTCCATATACTTAATAGATCATTTAACACTTATGCGCTGACACCAGACGTCCATCACCACTGGTGCCACACACTATCACTTTTACAAAAAACTAGAAAGCACTCGGAGAGCGCAGACCTCTGCCAGCGCCACAGTCCTCAGCCATATTGTCATTTTGACCATAAATATTACTCCTACCTTTATTTCATCTAAATATTTAGATTCCTTGACCATGAAAACATACCATTAGCAACTGGCTTCATAATGATATCTATTTTAGTTAGCTGGTTATTCACAGAAATCACATTTTTCGCCATGGCGGCCAGACGCTGATCCCGATCAACACCAAAATCGAATCAGTTCTTCCTTTTCCCATGCTGAACATTTCCTGAAAATTTAATCAAAATCCATCCATAACTTTTTGAGTTATTTTGTTCACGGACGGAGGGACGGACAGATAAACTCTCCCAAAAACATAACCTCCTTGGCGGAGGTAATAATGATCACAAAAGTGTTACTGTTGTACATGCTTGTTAAGTTTAATGTAGAAATTTTGAAGAAGCATGTAAGTATACTGTTCTTAAAATACTTATTAATAATTTGTAAGAATAATTGTGAGGAAACATTAATATTAAAAAGGAAATGCACACTGTCACGTCACGTGTGACCTATTATCTGTGCAATATTAGTTATTTAAAGGTAAACTGCACACATTTGAACTGCTCAGAAATTAAATCAATCTGCTATAACACTCCTCATCTTTTGTGTAGCTCTCATGCTTAAAAGGTTGGTCAGTCTTGCACTACCATGTAAAACTAAATGATACTAAACTGTTATTAGAAAGAAATCAAATGTTTGCCATCAAAGATTTTCTTGCTTAGGTAAAGTATAAAAGTAAAAGTCATTGAGTGGAATTGTCATGTCGGTGTTGCTTAAAGTAAAAGAACTTACACATTTTCATATAAAATTTGAATTAGAACTAAGAAGAAGAAATGCCAAATAATGCTGTTAAAACAGACTTTGCAATAAGTTTTAAGTCCTCTTTACGTTTTTTACTACACAACATTGTCCAGAGAATTTTGTCTATTGCATTAAGAATGTCAGAACCTCAACAAGCCATAATTTAAATTCACGTGGTCTCTAAAGTAATAAATAAGGCATTCAATGTTAATGTTTCTTTGTCAAATAACAGTTACTGTTTTTTGCTGCACTGTTAATAGTTTCAATTCTCCATTGTGACTGAACAGCATTATACTGCATATACAGTGCTTAACAAATTTATTAGACCACATGTCATGCAGGTGGGAGAACAAACATCTTAGATATCCCATGTTGAAACTGAAAATGTTTTTTTGTTTTTTTTTAGCAAAGATCTTGGAAAGGAATTAGGAGTTTTAAGGTAATTCACTTTTTATGCCCACATTTGAGTGCCTCACTGGGCTTATTTGAGAAGTCAGAATTTAGTCAAGCATAACCTTCAACCTATAAAACTAATTTTTCTGTTCAGGAATGTAAGAAAGTAACTGCTATTTGACATCTTAATTATGAAATAATAATGCGCTTTACTACTTTTTCAGTTGTTTGTAAAACTTTAAATTCAAAATTCATGGATAACAATAATAACTGTATGTCCAGCCTGGCAATAATTCCCAAGCCAAGCCACATTCTGCACGTGTTACAACAGCGTGGCTTCGTAGTAAAAGAGTGCGGGTACTAGACTGGCCTGCCTGTAGTCCAGACCTGTCCCCCATTGAAAATGTGTGGCGCATTATGAAGCGTAAAATACAACAACGGAGACCCCGGACTGTTGAACAACTTAAGTTGTACATCAAGCAAGAATGGGAAAGAATTCCACCTGAAAAGCTTCAAAAATTGGTCTCCTCGGTTCCCAAACGTTTACTGAGTGTTGTTAAAAGGAAAGGCGATGTAACACAGTGGTAAAAATGCCCCTGTGCCAACTTTTTTGCAACGTGTTGCTGCCATTAAATTCTAAGTTGATGATTATTTGCAAAAGAAAATAAAGGTTCTCAGTTCGAACATTAAGTATCTTGTCTTTGCAGTGTATTCAATTGAACATAAGTTGAAAAGGATTTGCAAATCATTGTATTCTGTTTTTATTTAAGATTTACACAACGTGCCAACTTCACTGGTTTTGGGTTTTTGCACAAATACCTGTTTTTTTTAAACATGCAGTTATTGCTTTTTCATTTAAACATTAAAACCTTCACCACAGACCTTCAGAATTTCTTCATTTTATTACAATTCCATAAAGAGTAATATAGTGAACCTTGATGATCATTACACTTATAGGTCAGACATATTTGGATCAAATGTTTTCAGTTGTACAGGGGAAAAATATGTCCTCATCACAAGAAAAAATGCATAAATATTTCTAAATAAATTATTTTCTATAGTATTTTTATATACTGTGAATTATACATTATCTGTACATGAAACTTCTTATAAAAATAGTTGGAGTAATAATAAATATTTCATTTTAACCTTAAAAATATCATTTCAGTTGAAGAGCTTCTACATTCTGGTGTATCAACCATTACCAAAACTTAAAAAATGATTTTGTTACTTACAATGCTGTTAATTCCGGGCAGCTGTGGATTTAAACTTACATTGGGTGTTGGTTTAATGAATTTGTTCATAAACAAACTACACTGATGAATCTGCTGCTGAAGCCTGGCAATGCTGCATCAGTCCTGCACAACAGATGTTTTTAGTTCAGCACAAAATGGCATTCATGTTTTCCTTCCTCCTTAGGGCTTTACCTGTGGGAACACATTCTAGAGGGACCCCTCAACCCAACCGACAAGGTGGCACAATGGAGAGAAGGAGAGCTGCAGGCTGGAAAGATCGACTTTAAGTGAGAATTTAACATGTGGTTCTAAAAATCAAAGTGTTGCAACTCTAAAAATAGCAGATGTTGTTGTCAAATGTCTCTTGCATCTGTGGTTGGCTTGATGGCATTCAGGACTGTGCCTGCAGGTCCACCTGGGAAGATATGCCCTGACAAGGACTGGAATCCTTGACAGTCTGCTTAGTGGACGAGGACATTGTACAAGTTTAAAACAACAACAATAAAGCCAACAATAAAGAATAAAATCAGCAAAACACAGCAGGCAGTGACGGGTCTAAGGATGTAAGCAGCAGGTTAATGTAAAATGGAGTATGCAGTCCTGAATAGGGGAGCAGTTCAAATCGGGCATTTCCCTCCTCCACAGCCTATCACAGGTGGCAACGTGACAACCTCAGACCATTAGGAAGGCAGTGGCGGGTGCATTTAAGCCCTGTTTCCACCAGATGGTTCAGTTAGGTTTGGCTCGCTTTTCCATAGCCTAAAACTGAAAAAGGACCCCTTAGAAGCGAACCATACTGTCCTACTTTTTGGGACCCTTCTGTTGGGGTGCCAAGCATACCGATCCGACCCCAGAAGGTGGAGCTAGAAACACTGCAGTCCGTTGATTGGTTAAAGGAGACGTCACTTCCTGTGCGACAGTGAAACAACACATAACCCCGCCATGTTCAAATCTCCACTCGTCTTCGTGAAGATAACTCTCACCGCACACAGAATTCTCTGAAACAAAGCTTGGTTGCGCTTCATAACAATAAGCCACATGCTGATCACAGAAAAGAAGAGTTGATGGATGTCTTCCATCATTACTCTTTGTTTACTGTCTGTATTTAACAGACGGATACACTGTGTCGCGCTGCTAGGACGTCATGCTATCGGCATCCGGCTTAGACGCTGGCTACCAAGTAGGGTTAGGTTGGCTGTGGAACCGCAAACAGGATCAGGCTTTACTGATCCGGCCTGAGCCAAACCATGACGATCCATACTGGACCACTCAGTGGAAATGGGGCTTTTATCATGCACACAAGCACACACAGTCGAGGGCGAAGGAGAACCCTCCCAATGCAGTAAAACAAAACACAACCAGGGTTGTATCAAACCCACTGAGCGATGAGTCTCAGTTATGTCCAGCTCCTGCTCTGTTGTTCCCACTTTGTAAAACACACGTCGTTAAAGGCTGCCGAATACTGCAGAGTCTGTAGTATTCATTTGTCTTCCCTGTGCTCCTCTGTCTTCAGTTTCTACACAGGTCCTGCTGTGGTTCAGGGTCACGTTCCTCTCGATATGAACAGCCTTGTTCTGGTTCTGAATGGCCGCGAGCAGCAGAAGGTGTCGTACTCCACCCGCTGGCTGGAGCACATCCAAGCTCTGGTGCAGTCTCACACAGTGTCGCATGTAGCAGTGGTGCTGCTGGGGAATGAGCACTGCAACAACGGCTGGATCGCCCCGTATTTGAAAAGAAATGGAGGTTTTGTGGAGCTGCTGTTTGTGGTTTACGACAGCCCCTGGGTTAACGACAAGGACGTCTTCCAGTGGCCGCTGGGTGTTGCCACGTATGTATTCAAAAGCATTGGTTAGAACTCTGTGTGTAATTCCTCTGGATTGGTTCGCTTTAAAAAAAAACTCTTCTCTCCCCTTTGTGCAGATACAGACAGTTCCCGATGATCAGGCCAAATGCTCAGCTGATCACCTCCATCAGGCCATACCTCTGTAACTTTTTAGGAACTGTTTACAAAAATTCATCCAGGGAAACTCTCATGCAGGTGCTGAAACAATCTGGTCTGGAAAAAGAGTGCATCACCACTGCCAGGGAGAAGTAAGTCAGCGATATGTTGTAAAAGACTGTCAAAAAGTCTGTGTTACTTCATTGAATGAAGTTATTATATCCATTATACCCCATTTTCTGTTAGAAGTAAGAATTCTAACAGTCAATCGAACCCCTCCATGAGATCTCTTTGATTCAAGTCTTGGATTATTGCTCAGATTCCTAATACAGAAGCTGATGTGGGTTTAAAGGTACCTTGGAATATACACACAAAAGCCTTGTAGATGACTAAACTCCAGTGTTAAAAATCTTCTTTTAAACAATGACCATCTAACCCGTGATTACAAAACAGTGATGGCTGAGAGCTTCAGGCCAGTGAGCTCGATACTGCACAGAATTGAAAGCATGGAAGCTTTGAGACGAAGCATTTTGTGAACAAAATATAACTTTAGTCCAACACAGATGGAGAAAAATCTCACACAGTATTTAGAAGAAAGGCACAATTTGACTATGATATGAAAATTCATTTTAATTTTCAACATCTTTACCAGGAATTGGATTTATGGAGTAAAAAAGGTTCATCAGTGGGAACTCCACTTGATGTTTGAAGGGGCTTTTAGTTCTAGAAACTTCCCTCAAGAAACCTAATAACTCATTATCTGCTGTGTTTACATAGTGGCCTAAAATCCTGTGAGGTGCAGAAACCAAGGCTTCAGTTACATTTTTAGATAGTTTATTTTATTTTTATTTACAAAGCGCTTTTCATTAGTTAGAGTGTAGCTCAAAGAGCTTCACAGAGGAGTGACAGACCATAAATAAATCCAAAAATGGACAAAAAATGTAAAGCACTTGAAGGACTAAGACAAGCAAAAAGGTAATGAAATATTTGAAATTAGAAGGCACTCGGAGAGCACAAACCTCTGCCAAGATAGCTCACATTTTTTTCATCAAAGCTTTATTGATCTTAAATACTGGATCCAGCATACATCTTTTCAAGACTTTTTCTGTGTATTTGACCTTTTTTTTTTTTACATTTATTACCTCCTCCAAGGAGATTTTGTATTTGCCAGCGTGTGTTTGTTTGTTTGTTTGCTCAAAAACTACCGGACAGATGTTGCTGAAATTTTCATTAGATGTTGGCTCTACTTGAAAGTGCTTAAATTTTGTTGGTGATCCAGATAGCCACCATTAGTGAACAATAGTTTTTGCGCATTAACTGTCTAACTCATATTATCAACATGATTCTGACTGCTAGGTGTGGGGTTTCAGGGTCAATGAATCATTTTATGATGGTAACTTTACCATGGAACTATTGCTTATAGATGTAACAGCCGTATGTGAGCCACCTTGGTGGAAGTTTGCTCTCTTGAGTGCTTTGTAGTATACAACTGCTATCAAAGCATTTGGAAATCTGTAAAATCTCTGTCAACACGTGCATCACCAAGGACTAAGAGTGCCGTATCAATTCCTTTAAACACAGTGTGTAAATGTACCCTGAGAAGAAATTATTGGTAGCTAGTTAGACATCTTAGATTTTACATTTGGAAACATTATGACTTAAATGTTCTCATTGGACCAGCACTAGAAATCCTTGTTTATATTAAGCACTGGAGCGTAAACTGTTGTCTTCAGGGCTCTTTCTTCTGTCTCTATCTCAGGTGGCTCCCTCAGGAGACCTCGGACACTCTGAGGAGTTATCAAACAGCTTTAGCACAAAGCGAGCTCACTCTCTCCCCTGTCGGCATCAACACCGAGTGCTACCGAATCTACGAGGCGTGCTCGTACGGCTCTGTGCCCGTGGTGGAAGACGTCCTGACACCCGGCACGTGTGCGGCTGGACCCAGCTCCCCTCTGCGTCTGCTCAAAGCTGCAGGAGCGCCCTTCATCTTCATCAGTGACTGGAAAGAACTGCCAGCCATCCTGGAGAGGGAGAGAGGGATGAGCCAGGAGCAGAGGGTGGACCGGAGGAGGAGGCTGCTCGAGTGGTACGCGGGTTTCCGTCAGCAGATGAAGGAGAGGTTCACTGAAGTCATCGAAGAGACGTTCTTTAAAAATGCCTGAGTGTGGTGCTTCATTAACAAACTCTCAAACAGGAGTCTAGATGTTCTGTGCTGATTTAAGTTATTCTGTGGATCGTGGAGAAATGTGACTTACTACTGGTATAGTGACCATGATTATTAAGTGTAATATTTCTGTGGATATGAATAAAACATTTATGTCTATAGTAAAGAAGATATAAAGCTGCTGTAAGTTGTCATTAAAGGGCCTCATGAATTACTGTATAGTTATCATTTTAATGTTTACAATGGTGGAATGTGCAGGTGTTTTAGATAACTGCCTTTGTATTTTTAAGTATTAACTCAGCCCTGTGTTTTATATGTTTGTTTGTATGCACTTACAGTTGTAATTTTAAAAACACAGCATTTGTCATAAATATGATGTTTTGTAAGGCCTTATGTGAAAATGGTGAACAGATGTTTTTGTTTAGCGAGAAACTAAAAGCTGAATGTTGTTGCTGTGGCATGATTTTTAAACAAAACATGATGGATTTGTTTTTTGTTTTTTTTTAAAATCTCATTCTGTGCTGCATGTTTTTTTTTTTTAAAGAAAGTGCAATAAAATGACTTCAAGTATGGTCTGAGAGAGAAATCACTGGATTTGTTGTCCTTTGTGTTTTTAATTGGCCCTGTAGATGGCGCTGTTCACATATTAAATGACTGTAGGTCTCCAGTTGAGGGGAGGCAAAACCTACAGATGAGGATGAGGATGGGTGTCCTAAAAGTTTGTGTTGGGTGAAGAAAACAAAACATTCTTTTTAGTGGAACTTTGGTTTAAAACTTGAGGTGTATATCACTGTATGTCTGTAGGTAGGGAAAATAAACTTAAAATATTGGTGAATACTGAACTTTTTACTCAGTTGAACCTGAGGATACCTTGTTAGTTACTGGACTGTTGCAGATTGGAGCCCAACTCCGGCTGTCATATGGCGATGTGCCCTTGGGCAAGACACTTAACCTCAAGTTGTTCTTGCAGCTGTGTCAGCAGTGTTGGACAAGTTACTTCTAAAACGTAAAGCATTATTTATGTTTTGTTACTGTCATTTCAAAGTAATTAGTTACATTATAATATTACTGTCTTTGAAATGTAAGGCATTGGACTATTATCACATTACTTTTGAATTACTGTCATCAAAATAACAGGAAATATGGATTTGGCATTCTAAATGTAGCTCATTACGCTCAAAAAGCACATTACACATCCAGTGGAGGGTGATGTGGTGGCTATCTGACAGAGTTCTGCTTAAGGATAAAAACAGTAGAATATAATAGCCACATTTATGGCTCATGACACGATAAAAGAAATGATCATAGCAAAAAAACAGACAAAAGGTAAAATTCTGGTAAATTGTGTTTGAGATGCTGTAACTGTAGGCCTAGCAGAGGACTATTCTCATCCGCTGATCTCAGGGCGTATTTAGCGAATTTGTATTTAAACAAACAAATAAAAAAACACCTCTTCATTTCAGGTTAAATTAAAAATGCATTGTAACTTGCATTATTGACATTTGTGCCGAGTAAAATATTACTGTTGTTTTTTTGCTAATGCCTTGCATTACTACGTAACAGTAAAAAGGAATGCATTACAGTAATCACATTACTTTTGTAATGCATTCCTCCCAACACTGTGTCAGTGGAGTGTAAATAGGCATGAAATGGTGTGAATGTGTTAGTTGATACTGAAACTCCAACCATCAGTGAGTGAATGGGTAGACGTGACCTGCGGTGTAAAGCGCTTTGTAAGCCCAGGTCAATTTACTAACACTGTTTCTGTCCCATACAAATAAATCAGTGAACAAACAAAATAAAGTTACAGACATTTGAATTTTTCCCCTCCCAACTCAGTGCTTACCAGTTCCAGCTCAATACCAGTCAATTACTTGCCAACTTCCAGCCACTTAACCTTGCGCAGTAGCTGGACCTGCCCTGCTCGATGTCTGTAATCAGGTTGGTCCATCTTGCCATGGTCCAATCTACAACAATTGTGAGCGGCCCATAGAGGAACGGCCCAATTAGAGTCTTTTGGAGCAGGAAGAGGTGGGAGCTACAAGCAAGACGACCGCAGGAAGTGACTGTCTCCATAGAGATTAGCTTTGATGCTAACAGCCTCAGTAACAGTCTTTCATGAATTCGACCACATTTCTTTACTAAATGAAACACAACTAGAAAGCACTCTTGAGGCACGTACCTCCACTAAGGTAGCCCACATATTGCTGTTACATTTATTAGTAATAGTGCATGATATAGTTCCCATCATAATATGATTCCTTAACCCCAAAAATTCACACTTAGCACTCAGAATCTTGTTGATATCTTGTTGGTTAGACAGTTATTGAGCAAAAACAGTTGTTTAATAATGGTGGGTTTTGGATCACCACCAAAATCTAATCATTTTTAATGTTAGCCACTACCAACATCTCATAAAAATTACAGCAAATCCATCCAGTACTTTTTGTGTAATCTTGGGCACAATTTGTTTGGAAATATCAGCACTTTGAACTTTCCACGGAACAGATGTTTTTGCTTCACTTACCACCGTGTGAACGCGGAGCACTTTTGAAAAAGCAAAAATAAAAAAAACTTTCTGTTTCTCATGACAACATGGTCGTGTAAATGGGGCCCGTACACTTGTCAGAAGTGCTGATAAATTGAATATTTCAGGAGCTTAATAACTGTTTACACCCAGGACAACCATTCTTGATTGTCAACTCGGGGGCCAACTTCCCAGTACAAATTCATACCCCAGGGGGCATTCCAGTTGAAATTTCCCACATATCCTTCTCAGTACAACTGGATGGCAGCACAACCACAGTAGCGCTGAGGAATGCGTGACCTGAGTCAATTCCAGATGAACTTATTTTTTCTGAAAAGCTAATGCTCTCAAAAAATGTATAAGAATCCTCTTTAACTGTGGTGTTATTTTTTGATGGGAGCTCTTGTAAACTGGCAAAATATCCTTTGTATTTGGTGCAATACTTACCTGTTTGTGGTTGTTTCTGCGTCACAAACGTTTTCAATTTGTGGAGAGAACTTTCTACTGCATCTAATGTACTTAGTGGCCATATGGAGCTCATACAACTCCCCTACAGAAAAAATTAACTCCCCCTATAAGTCTTTGTCTTAATTGCATACCTGAAATATGTTTTTTATAGGTATAAAGTGGGTGTCAGGAGTGTCAACCTATCCCAGTCTCTCCTACTTTCGCATGTGCGCACAGGGTGTCAGTCCTCTGTTGACCACTAGCTGTGTGAGTGTTCAGCAGATCCGTCCTTTCTCCCTCTCCCTCTCTCTCCCCTCTCTCTGCCGCTCCAGCTGCGGTGCTGCAGTCGGCCTGCCCTGTCTGCCTCGGAGCCTGCTGGGAGTTGGAGGGAGAAATCGTCGAGGGAGGACCAGTAAAGCGGGGAAGTGTGAGAGTGTGAGCGGGACTAGGACTGGAAACCATCTCTAAAGCACACACACTCGGAACATTGAGGCCAACTTCGCCGCCTCACGGAGGTCCGTCGACCCAACTTTACGCGCAGCAGCGAAAACGCGCAGAAGAGAGCGTCAAAGTTGCGTGATTGTGTTTTCTCTCCCGCTGTTGCTCCGCGCCTCACCGTGGAGACCCGTTTGCCGGAGCAGGGCTGAGTCTGCTGTGAACCTAAACACCAGAGGAACAATGAAGAAGTGACCCTTCCTCTTTTCTTGAGCTTTCTGCAGACTTCTATCCAAAGTGTCATTTTAATCTCGCTCATTCTCCGTCCTCTCGCGGTGATTTATTCCCTCATCCTGATGCTTCAGCTGTAGGAACCGCTTGTTGACGAGCAGTTTTCCAGAAGAAGTTTACAGCAAGACACGGACACGAAGAGGCTAAAATGTCCTCACCGAGGTTTAAAAAGGATAAAGAAATCATCGCGGAGTACGAGAGTCAAGTAAAAGGTAGGACGGTGAATGTGGGGCTGCAAGGGAGTAACGCTACCTGTGAATGAGTCACCAGGGCCACCAGTGTGGTGTCCTCAAGTGGTTTTAGTGAAAATAAATCTTTCCATGTTTTATTAATGCAAGGTAAACACGCACATGTTGAGACAGAACACTCTCTCCTGTGTCACAGTTGGATTACTGCAGCATTCGTCCCAATCTTGGGAGCTTGTAATGACTTTGTAAGCTGCATCACATACTCAAGTTTCAAGTAATAAGAGGTAATCAAGCAAAGGTGGAGATCTGGATCTTTGTTTTGTACGTTTGCGCTTAAAAGATAATGCTACATGTGCTCCAGAAATCGCGTTGCAGTATTGAAAGTTCCTTTAATTTTTTGGGGGTGGTCGACCTTAAAATGTCTGGATTTTCTTGTTTATATTTGTACTTTGCAGCAGGAAGTTTCCAGTAGTTTTCCTGTCTGGTGAAAGGTTAGGAGAATTGTGGTCATTAAATACAAAATGTTTGAAAAGGATTGGGAGGACGTAAAACTTATCAAGCCCAACCCCTTTTCCATTAGTTAAATGAACACAAATGATCACATGTTTTACAAAAGGAAAACTGTTACTACACAATAATTTAGAGATCTAATAAAACATAAAACAAAATTTAAAAAAAAAACGAAGTGCAGTATAAAGCAGTCAAGAAAACAGTCATTCAGTTTAGTGTGATACCTCTTGTTTTATCCATATATCTACTGAAAATTATATTTTCATTTGTTTTAAAGTGCATCAAGTGTGAGCATTGCTTAGATCATGTTTTAACCCATACCATAATGTAACACCACATCATGAAACAAAAAAGTTTTTCATTCATGTGCATAACTCATGACTTCTAAAATGCAAAGTTCCACTTAAACTATAACCCCCATCTCAGTCTCTTAAATGTTTTTGGATCTTAGGTGGTAATGAGTTATTTTTGGTCTCTATGTTATTTGTGCTGTGCTGTTTGCAGTACAGTAATATCAATACATTACAATACACAAGTCGTTTTGACCAAGAGATAGAGGAGAGGAACATACGAGGGGGATGGACAGAGAAGTTAAGGGTGAAAAGCCTACTATTTGTGTCCCAGTAGATTGGGAATTATCAGGGTGTTAGTGCATGGGTAATGCCATTTTCACATCCAGCCCTGACATTTGCCCATCCATAGATTGTACGACTTGTTTGTTCATGGTTGGCCCATTAAGTTTTTCTGTTGTTTGCCTGTAAAGCAGTAAAATTAAGGCTTGTGGAAACTTGATAATTGCTTGATTTTGCATTCAGGAAGGTTCCGGGTTTTGCTGCATGTGTTAAGTTATTTTCACATGTGAAATCATGAAATACGCCCACCCAGAAAATTAAATGACTGGCTTGCACCTGATCCTCATGTTGGGAAGTTTTTCTGTTGTTTGCCTGTTAACAAGTGAAAATTTAGGGTAAAGCCTGGTTGTAAAACAATGCTGTGTGCATCCTCTCATACTGTTCACCTTAGAAAATTCTTGAAAATGTCAGGATTTTTCTGCATGTGTAAACTCATTTTTACAAATGTAACCACAAAACATGCCCACCCGCATATTTTCAGGCATGTATTGCATTGGGGTTTGCATAATATTGTTTTGCTATGTGCCTGATCAGAAATCAAACTCAATCAAAGGATCATATACCCTTGCGTCTCACTATGGCACATATTACTTTGTGTCAACTTGTCCCTGTGAATGTCAGTGCTGACCTTCTCAGCATGCAGGGTTGTGTGGGGCTCTGCATCTACAGCATTGTTCCCACAGTTAGTTGTGTAGCAGTTTGAGCAGCACAAGTCCAGGCAGCACACCTGTAAGATTAACGCTGTTGCTTGGGGGCACTTCAGAATTAAGGATTAGTTGCTTGGCTCCCCTTTGTGCCCCTTCTGTTTCATTACACCAGCATAAAGGCAGTAATATAGCCTCAAGACCCACCACCACCTCCTTCATGAGAAACTGTGACCCATATTTTTTAACCAATCCAGTTTGTTCAATGTAGATGTGAAGTTTAGAGCTCATAGATACACAAGGCCAACTATTAAACAGGGATGCAAGAAATAAAGTGAATATCTTCAGCCCTGGAAGGATATTCATTTTGCTATATACACAAGATGTTCTCTCACTAGAAACTTAAGTAGGTAGACTTCGGGTTGGATCCCTATTTTACCTCAGAACTGCCTTATTTTTTCTTTGCATCATTAAGGTGCATCCCTCAGAGATTTTGGTTCAGGATAATATTGCACAGTTGCTGCAGATTGTTAGCTGCATATCCACAATGCCAATGTCCCACATTCATAAGGTGCTCTATTGGACTGAGATCTGGGGACTTAGGAGGCCACTGTAGACTCAGTGAAGCATGCATTATCCTTAGCCTTAGTGACCCCCTCAGAGCATCTTACCCAGAGATACGTTTCGTTTTATCTTAAAAAAAAAAAAAAAGGCTTTTATGTTAAATGGCAGCAGTTTTGGTGATGCGCTGCGTTTATGTTGCATTATGCTTTTAATCCATGATTCTGTCCGCGATACCATCTTAGTGGATTTCATAGGACCAAAAAATGACCAGCACTTTACCGGGGTTTTTGGTTTGGACCTCCTGTTAGGGTTGTCTTGTTAAGTTGGCTCCACAACACCTCAATAGAACTAGACTGTTAGCTCCAGAATCTCTGTACCTTAATTTCTCAATTCTTGCATGCACTTGAGTATGATATGCACCCCAAATTTTCAGTACTTTTACCTGAACTTGCCAATGTCTTAGACCAATCACAGCACAGCTATTTTGCATCCCTTTGCTCACAAGATGGCAGTGATCTGTGTCTGCCAGTGAGTTGTAACACTTGAGAATTAAATGATGATTACACAAAGTTAAACAAATTAAGGCCCAAAATGTTTGATTAGAAGAGTGTAAAAGTTAGTTTGACTGGACTTACTCAAGGTTGGCGGGAATGTTTAAAAGAGGAAGACAATGTTTCATCTTTTTTTGTCACAATTGTAGTGTTGGCGAAATATTTTAAGTATTTTGCTTGTACTTGTGTATAGTATTTACCCGAAAAATTAGAGATAA
Source organism: Scarus forsteni (assembly GCA_036419115.1). Lineage (NCBI taxonomy): Eukaryota > Metazoa > Chordata > Actinopteri > Labriformes > Labridae > Scarus > Scarus forsteni. Next base: position 40,075,092 of record JAZDUH010000327.1, on the reverse strand, counting down.
TTTAAAAGCAAAAAATTGCATGTTATGATGGAGAAGTTATGTAAATATAAATTTACATATATATATATATATATATATATATATATATATATATATATATATATATATATATATATATATATATATATATATATATATATATATATATATATATATATATATATATATATATATATATGTATGTATGTATTTATAGATGAGATTAAAAATCTTATTTGCAATAGCTCCCCCTCTTGTTGCTCGCTCTCATTGCCCACCTTACCAACCCCTAAATGTGTATGACTATGCTTTTTTTTTTCTTTTATACTTCTTCGAGTAAGGGTTTGTTCAACTGTGGAAATGCAAGCAAGACCAGGCTTGACCATAGTAAAGTGTACGAGACTGTGATGAACCAAACCAGACCAGACTGCTTGGTGGAAATGCACCAAAAGCTGCACCCTGACCTGCCCATCTCCTTAAGCCCCTCTCCCTGCGAGCAGAGGTATTCATTCTCAGACAGTCCAGCAGCAGCAAGAGGCTGCTTCAGGTTACCATGGGGATTTGGCCCCCAGCCAACCAACTCATCACCCTTGGCATGCTGAAATACCACCTATTCACGTCTACGTATCCAACCTTAAATCCAAAGAAAAAGTGGAGGTGGGGGTGAACAGGGGTCCAGAGGGGTTAAGATTAGTGAAGGGACCACCGCTGCTTGAGGAATTACACGCTGGCATATGTTTGAGCGCAGGCTCTCATTTGTAAGGAATGTTCAGCAGCCTATCTTCCTCCTGCGAGGATGACTAAGGGCTTTGAGCCTGTAATAGAAGATGATGCACAGTCATAGGGGATGTTAAACAAGACATGGCGAAGGCTCCCATTTGTCATGCTCAGACCAGCTGGGAAATAACAACAACCTGATGCTGCTGAGGAGGACTGGTGCTACCTTTATTAGACCTCCAGAGCTGCACTGGGTCTGTTTTAAAGGTGTATGGTTTTGTTGATGATGAAGCACAATTCATCTGTTATGATGAATCAGGCATACAGTAATACATGGCAGTCACGATACCAGTATTTTAATCATCAAATAGACTTTTGTTTAAACTGAACAATGTGGATGTCTGTTTTATACCACAATAATGTAGATGTTTTATGAGCTAACCGTCTTGCATACTGTCTAAACTGTACAAGTTTACTTTTTTGTAGTGGTGGCAGGGGGGCATCACCAACTTGAGGTGCTGGAATTGCCGAGGCTTGATAAAGTTAGGATTGTGGAAATATGTTTCTCAATGGCTGTCAAGTAAAAGATACTTAATTTTTGCTGACGTATATAAGTGCTTGTGTACAATGAAATTTCCATCTAAGTTTTAAGTGACTGTCTCTTGGAGTGGTGGTAGCGGATGTAGAGGTGTGTTGGGCCACTGCTTTGAATAAATGATACAAATGCAAAAAAAAATTGAATGCAAAAATGTAGAAAATCCTGAATTTCCAAGATTTTCTAAATTGCAGAAAACATTGACAATGAGTCTGCAACAAATGTTTACATATTCCTGCATTCTGCCAAATTTGCTCTACGATTTAGCATTATTTGCAGGATTAAGTATTATTAGACATACATCAACACACTGATGTAATTATAGAACATTTTGTAAAGAAATTGCATAATTGCTCCAAGATTTTGCCAATTCAGTTCCAGTATTTGTGGTCATTTTTTTTACATTGTCAACAGTGAAAAGAAACATTTGATTAAAAGTTGCTGGCTTATATCTTTACACTATATATTCCATCAAACTGTTGGCCACATTTTGGTATAAAAATTACTGTAAATTCCTGCTCAGTTTCACATTTCATAAACGGCAATAAAATAAGTTAGACACTGTAGGAAAACACTTATGAATTCTTCCCGACTGTCTTAACTGCACCAGAATATCAGCAAATTCTAATTCAAAATCCCTGTCAACTTGTCTAAATTGAATTAACATTAATATTTTGCTCTAAAATTGCAGACAAATACCTACACACTTTTTGAATGGCAGGAAATTTCAGGCTAAGATTCTGTACCAGTTAATGCTTAAAAAATGCTTAGCACTGTATAAACGACACAAAACACTGACATGAAAATTGCCGGGGAATTGTTTGCATGATGTTACATTGTACAAACATTGACAATGTTTCTGCACTAAACAAACTGCCTATGCAGTTGTGCCAGTCAGTCAGTGTGCAGGAGTTTACCCTCAATTTCTGTTGGATATATAATCTCTTTATTTGTTGTGGAAATATATAGTTATCTTGTTGTATATATAATTATGAAATATCTACAGAATACTCCAACCTAATATTTAAAGTATTCAAATATTCATGTTTATTAGAGTGAGGATTTCTTTGTAATCCGTTCAGGTAAGGTGACTAAAGCTCGTAAAATATACTGGTCTTGATCTTTTTTTTTGCATTGCAAACACCTTGTTAGATATTCAGTGGGAGTGACTTTATATATATATCATTCAAATGTGTTTTAAACTGAAAGGATGAACCTTGGATCCTTCTATAAACATGAACAAAAAGAACACACCACATTTTCTGTCAGCGTACTCACTCCGCCATTAGCTCCAGGGACATGTTGTGTTCTGTACAAGCTATATGCTGATCAAAGTACTACCAAACAGTGCAGTTCCTACAAGATGCTTGTTGTTTGTTAATTCTATATCATTTATTCCGTGTCCTTTGTTTACATATAGTTTTGGGGCATTTTGCCCAGATGCAATAGCCTTGTGACTGGCTGAATTACAGCTGGGACAGAACACTTGACTGGGATTTTGGACCTGAATTGATAAAAGCAAAAAGGAGTAATTAACTGACAGCAAGGGACCAACTTTTGCAGGACATTTCCTCTTTGATTTTATAACTTTGTCATTAAATAATCTACATGATGTATAAAATGTAGTTTTCTTCAGCAAGTTCCTGAAAGCCTCCCTTTGAAGGGCTGCTCACAGTTTTAGACCTGTCAGTCAGCCGACTTCTACCTCTTAAGAATCGCTCAGACTGTTTCAGCCTCCTGCGGTTCAAATGGAAATAGATGTCATTCAGGCTGTTGAAGCAAATAATGCATTTTTAAGCAAGGTTTTTATGTTGTTCATGGTAAAATAATAAAAAAAAATCTGCATTAAGACTTGTTTAAGGTAACTGGGCTAAGACTGTGGAATTTGTTTTTGTTTTAGAGAGCATAGTAGTAGTTCACATTGAAGTCTGTCTGAATGAACTATACTGGTATTCTCTGTTTCAGTAAATAGAGGGTCAGGCCTCCGCAGCAGTCGCACGCTGTCTTTGGCCAGGCTAAGACTGTGGAATTTGTTTTTGCTTTAGAGAGCACAGTAGTAGTTCACGTTGAAGTCTGTCTGAATGAACTATACTGGTATTCTCTGTTTCAGTAAATAGAGGGTCAGGCCTCCGCAGCAGTCGCACGCTGTCTTTGGCCAGGTGTATTTTTTTATGTCAGGCTGTGGCGTTTGGTTTGCAACCCGGGGTCACTGCTCTAATGGCAGGACCCCTCTAGCCGACTGCGATGACCTGGCTGACTGTTTGAAATCACATCCCCTCCCCTCCGCATACTGATCCCTCCTCATGTTTGTATGCAGGAGGATTAAAGGCAGGAAACGGCTCCGAGGTGGTATTCTGCTGATTACTTTTCAAATTATCAGGATTTGTATTCCAGAAGTCATTATTTGTGTAAAATCTTTCTGGATCAGTGAAGATATGGATTTTTGATTGATGTATTTCATTGAGTTGCCAAGTCTGTCCGGAGCTTATAAAGTTAACAGTTACTGTTTGGGAATTTTGTGACCAGGAATCAGTCAGCAATAAACTAATCAATCTGAACCTAGAGTTATTTGTGAGAAAATATACAACCAAGCTAACACATATGTATCTATGGACAAAGCCAACCATGGTGTAAGCTCCAAGTCACCAGTGTACACAGTCACCAGATGAATTACTTCACTGACTTCTGGTGGAGAATTTATTGGTCATCAGTTGTCAGGTTTGTCAGTAAAGTCTCACATTATTTAGATGTTGATGGTTGTGGTCTTGATTGATCATTTTGTCTGGAAAACTTGTTGTCGTTTCTGCTGCTGTGATCTATCTCCTCTGCCATGACACTGATCCTACTGGTGACGTGGACTGGAGCCTGTGTCTGTGTCATACTGATTCTTGATGACGTGCTTAAATGATACCCTGAATCGATGCAGGGCACACATGGAAGCAATCATGCATCTGCCTCCAAGCAGTTTACAGCACATTGATCTTTAGTGATATTGCCCACAGTCTAAATTGCACAAATACATTCACAGTAATTCATTACTGAAATGTTACCAATGTATTTGTTGGGCACATTGGACTCTCTTACTTGAGGGAGCTTCTGCTTGAGAATATGACTGTGGATCATGCTTTCTCACAGCTTCTTATGGTTTAAAAGATTTTAAGAACTTTCAGAAAGGAATTGCTTATGTATGTGTAAACTGGATTTTGATACAGGTGGGGCCTGCTGTCTTTCTGGAATGTAAGTAAATTTGGACTCATGCTGTAAAGGAGCCATGGCATTGGCCAAATAAGAACCTGGGCATCTTGCTTCAAGGTATAAAGCCTTTGAGCATGGGTGGTGGACCTTCGCGGTTGAATTGTTTTGTTAAATTTTTAGTTTAAGTATTTGGTTGAGTTGTCTTTGCATTATTTCATTGATCTAAATTGAAACTTGCATCTTTTTTCAACTGCATGGCAATTTAAGGAAATAAACCCACTCAAAGTTCTGTGAAAAGTGCTGGTCTGAATGAGAGAGGCGAGAACATAAAAGGAAAAGAAACTAAATGAAGAAGCAGAATATAAGAGTTCAATCAAAATATGTGATGACAAATGCTAAGAGCCAGATATTTTCCAGGAGAGACCTGAAGACCCCACTTGCCTGTTAGCAACCTATAACAGCGAATTGTTGTTTTTAATGGCAGCAGTTGACTCAAGACTGGTATGGTGCTTTGACTATGTCTGTTTCCAACAATACATCTTCATCTCAAGGGACTTCCCGGTTAAATAAAAGTCAAACAAAGATAAGTTATTTGTTAGAACATTTAATGGACCTTGACCTGCAGAAGCAGTTTGTGTGTATTAAATGAATTATCTTTCTTTGTGGCTGTTGACATTGAGTGACTGCATGTCAGTGTGCGATACAGTGTCCCTCCAAATTTGCCGCATTAGTTGTTCTCTAGATCTTGTGAAAGGTAAAACTGTTGTGAATCTAAAAGTGAGCCCTTCTTGGTGTTTCAGTAAAATGATTCCAGTGTGTCAGCAAACTTCAGCCTGTTATAATGTGCAGGAGTTAATCTTAATGTTTTTTCTTATTCCAAAAGTTTCTTTAGGCTCATCTTACTGAATAAAAAAACTATCAGGGATTATACAGTACCAAAACTGCTTCAGAGGACTAAAGCAAACAGTATCTTTGGTGCAGCAAACACAAACAGAAGCTTGGAGAGAGTTTTCCCAGAGAAAAATCACCAAACGTGTCCGTGAATCAATGTTTCTTTTATTTATAGAATCATAACAGTATATTTTCTATGGCCTGAAGTTATTTCACAACAGCTCTGTTTTTTAGGAAACACACTAGAGTTAAGAGGAAGGGCTTGAGTAGTTTTTGTGGTATTGAGATTTGTAGAAAACTTAAATCTGGCGTGAACATGAGGCCAATAGACCATGACCTTTTGAAGTCCAAAATATGATCAGTTAAAATGGAAGGCAGAGTGTAAAGCTGAACAAAGTTTGAAAAAAACTGCTCCAAGCGCCTTAAGATTTTGTGTTCCACAACACGGGAAGATCATGAACCCCAGTAGCTTACCCTTTGACCTTTGAGGTACGAAATACAATCACTTAGGCTACGTTTACACGGACACTCCTGGCTTAAAGACGCAAAGATTTTTCCTTTGCGTTTTCAAATTCTTCTGCATTCAGACGACGACACTGGAGACGTATGGACCTGCTGTAGTGGGCATGCTGGTTCAGTAGATGGCGGTGTAGGTCTGTATAGACACAGCGCTGCTACAATACACGTACGAAGAAGAAAACTTTTCACAAACAACAATGGCAAATAGACGCACAGAGACGCAGGAGTTTCTTTTCTGGACAACAAATCTGTCTGGATAGTTTTGACTGGATAACAAACCGAGCATGGTAAGAGGCTCACACATTACTCGGCAGACGGCCAAAGCTGTTGCTGTTCCTGGTATGCTCGTGCAGCCTTCATCTGAAAGAGTAACCGCATACGGTGACGTTAGCGGTGACGCTCTGATGCGGGTTTACACAGAGCTGCATGGAGAGCGTTTTGGGAAACTTTCCACCCTGGAGCCCGTTTTCAGAAGTTACCGTTTTCAGCACATTTCAGTGTAAACGCAAGGCCAAAACGCAATGAAAACGTATCGGATTTGACCGTTTTTGGGGCCGTGTAAACGCAGCCTTAATCTTCATCACATTGGAATCTGGTGCTTGGGTGCTCCACAAACGTGCAACCCAGCAGGCTACCTTGAGTCTGCCCCAAGATCATTAGAGTTCAGTTAAAAGACTTGGGCTCTGTGGAAAAGACTCTGGGCAGTACCATCTCACCTCTCTAAAAAGAAGTCAATCAATACCCCCACCCCTCCTCATTTGTTCCTTTAACTGTTGGACTGTTAAATATTTTTTGTTTGTTTCATGCTTGTTAAATATCTGTTAATATTTGCCATTATGTGCTTGTTATCATTGATATAAGCTTTTGTTCCAGGAGTGACCGAGTCGATCTGCTAAATCTGATGTCACTGCATAGATTTTGTGATTGTGTTTGTTTCATTTGTTCTTTTATTGTCAGCTATAAGCCTTGGTAGCTGTAGAGTGAAGTGCACATTTAGGATAAATAAAGCTGTTTGAATATATATCTGAATTTGTGCTAAGTCTGAGGAAAACTCTTCAAAGTGTTCTTAAGATGCGCTGTTTACAAAGGATGAGCATCAGACCCAATAACTCAACATTGACCCGTGACTTGCAAAGTTTAACTGGATCATTCTTGTGTCTGAGTAGACATCTGTGCAAAATTTTAGGGCAATCTGTCAAAGTTCTTTTTAGTCAAGGGATGATTATGTCTGCCAGACCTTGGCCGTTGACCAAAGTCTCATGAAGCATTCTTGAGAAGGTTTTTCACAATCCAGGATGATCATGGGAACGAATAATCTTGATCTTGACCTTTGATCTCCAAATGTAGCCAAGAAATCCTGGAGGCAGAATGAATATTTGTGGTAATTTTTTGGAAACTTGATAAACATGATGCCAGAAACCTTAGCCTATGATGCACGACCATTCAATTCAGTCAGACCATCCTTGAGTCAGAGTGGACATTTGAGCAAATGTTGAAAATGCACAAAAGTGGCTTAAATGGAAGTATGTCTTATATCATTTCTTCACAGACTCTCCAAAATGTGCATGGCTAGAAGCTTGTGGAAATAACTGAATAACCATTAGATATCCCTGAGATTGAAATTGATGTTGTTAGATTATAAATGCATTATTTCATAGCCTAGAAGAGTAGTTTAAGACATTAAACAGCTTAAATTTGCAGGTGACTATTTCAGTTATTCCTCAAAAACAATAAGTGATCAACCAAGGGATTATAACAGTCTGATGCTTTCCAATATTTCAGTAAAACTTGACGATGAAAAGTTTCAAGGGACATTATAACATATCAGATGTGGTCAGATTCCTGTGTTTTTTTTGTAACCTTTTCCCTCTTGGTTTGTAAATAATGTTGGTTGTAAGTTTGTGAGTGTGAGTCGGTCTGTGACCAGCTGTCACCAGAGCTTGACCTTTTGTGACACTTACATTTTGTCCCATTAACACGGAGCTGAAACCACACGATAAGGTGTCTTGCTTTGCACGTCAAGTTTTTCCCTGGTACCTGAAGGGATACAGGACACGTGTTGGAATGATCCTGTCCTATTAAATATTACATGTCCAAGTTTTTTGGGAGCTGTTATCTCAAGATAGAGAGTTTAATTTTAATATCATATAACTGAAACAAAACCTAGACTTTCTTGTTCACACCTGTCCCTAATAGCAGGAAGTTTCCATTTGAGTTCTATTGACTTTTAAACAGAAACCCTGAACGTTTTTATAACTTATCTGGGTGAGCTAGAGATGTTTTACAGCTTCTGTCCTCATAATCCCCCCCTCCCCTCAAACCCTCCATAGACCAACATGCATGTGTAACAAGCAAGTCAGAGAAAAAAAATATCACGCTTACCTGTGTAAAAAGTGTTCGGCTGATCTATCAGGTAATAGACGGGTGGGGCAGGTTGGTGATTTTGGGGTAAAGGCAGTGTGAAAAAGCCTGCCATTAGAGTGCACGAAATGTTCCCACACGGACATGGGTTGTCACTCTGTGAACTGGATTAAAAACAGCTCTGCTACAGTGTCATCACACACACCCACACAACACTCAGAGCACAACCAACCAACCACAACATCCAAAGCAACCCGGTATCGCAACCAAGTTGCCCAGGTCGCGTCCGTTGCATCATGGGACCAGTGGTACATTGACTTTTGCATGGGGAGTGGTAGCCCGGGTCACCTAATCTGCGTTTGGTGTGAATGCCCCCTTAAGTACAGACTTCCTGTCTCCATTTTTCAGATTTTCATGTTTCTTCATAAATAAGTTATCAGTGCTGTCGGTCATCTCCATGTTGGTAAATAAGCTCTTTGAAATTTTGAACAAATAAAAGTTCAAGAAATGATTTTAATCAAGCCAATACTTTGTTTATTCATTCAATAGTAGAGCTTTTCTTTCATATCATGAAAAGGAGCAATTTTGGAGGTAGGAGGTTTGTGTGGCACATTGATGACATGCAAATGAGGTTGTTGTTGGTCTTTTGATTATGAATCTCAAAGAGCCCATATTTAGAATTTACCCAGGTCCACGTTCTCTTTTTTGCTGACTGCTAGAGTTTGTTCCAATTGCTCGTCTCCAGAAATCTTCTTGCTTCCAGCTGTAATGTCTCATTAATGCTCTGCTGGATCTCCAAACAATGAACTGTGTGTGTGTTAATTGGCCAGTTTAGAGATGTTAAGTGCCATGTTTTCAACAGCTCTACATTCAGTCTATGTTAATGTGTTGCAGTGGGCCTACTACAGCTTGAGCCAAGAGCTTTAAAACTGCTGATGAAACAATGGTATTACATTACACTGGTGGGTTAATTTAGGTGGGCAAACCATTTCAGATAACCAGTGTTGCTGTATGCAGAGGTAGAGGAATACCTCCTGATGCTGGGGACTTAAATATTAATCATAGACCTCCTCAACCATACAGAGACATTGAAAACACAGTTAAGGGCACATACAATCAGATTAAACCAAACACAGGCTTTTTTAAGATGTCTGGCTTTTCTATATTGTGCCAGTTAATGATTTTACTGCTCGTCAAGAAAGTGTACCATGCTTGAGCTTGACATGGGGCAATCAAGTTGAGCAGAGACTACATCTGATGTTGAGACATGACTAACTACATTTGGAGAATGGTTACGAGTTTGGGTGTCTGACACTGTAATGAAACGCCTCCTGTTTTGGGCACTGAGATACTGTCTGGCTTCCCAAACTCTCTTATACTTTTAATAGCATGTAGTTTTGCTGCCAAACAGAATTCACCTACTCATAATGTAAAAAAGCCACATGGGGTCAGCAGCTCTATCTCCTCTGTCTTTTTGTGAATATAAAAAAGAAATCAACAAATTTTGGTTGTATTTGACCTCTATTTCTGTAACACTGGTACTGAAACTGGTAGTGTCACCATGTTATCCTCAAACTGTACTGATGTTAAAACTCATACACCTCCCTTATTGCCATCGCTCTCATCTGTTGTTCTTACTCTTCTCTCTTTTTGGCCACTAATAAATCTAAATTGTAGATATGCTGCTGTTCCATTGAGCAGCCTTTGCTGTTGTCACGGGAACATTATTTCTCTTTCTCTGCTGCAGTAAAGTTGTCTATCATCCTCTGGTGTTGACTGTTGTGTTTTTAGCAGTTCCTCTTAGGTGTTGATGGAGGTTAGAGGTTGAGAGACTAAAGGCATCCCAGTGCCCCCTCACAACATCACACATCCATCCACACACTTACCATCTGTTTACTAACCCCCTTCCCATCTGTGTGTGTCTGCGTGTGTGTGTGTGTTCCCAGTCGGTGGTATGGCACAGGGCGTGGCGGTGGTGTGTGGTTGGTCACGAGAGTGTGTGGGTGAATGATTATTGACAGCACCATCTGTGGCCACTCACCCTTTCTGCAGTTTTAATAAACTCTGCTGAGCACAAGCAAGGCTTCACTTTCCCTGCTGAGCTTTTCTTTATAACCATAAAGACCACCAGGATGTCAGCACAGCCCCCACTGACCCCTCACCACCCCCCTCTAAAAAACACCCAAACCAGCCTCTATTCACACACCCCCAATCCCCAAACCAAACAAAAAGGCTGCAATTCAAGAGGCAGTGTTGCAAACAAAGACCAAACAAGAGGCCGGTTGTAACAGTTAGTAATTAAATTTCTTCCCAGAAAGAACCAAGTGACTCTGTCGTCTGCAGGCTCCATCTTCTCTGCTGGAGGTGTTAGGGCGGAATGAAGGGCAGGAGTTTGTATGCAGTTTTGTTAATTAAACCAAAACTGCCCAGCATAATAAAGCATTGCTTTATGGCTTAAACTTTAATGTGAGAGAGTTTACATTAGCACAAAACTCCTGAAAATGTTCTCAAGTCTGCAGGGTGAGCTTTTAAGGCCTTGTTCACACAGAGATGAGAATGTTCTCTGTAACCACGGCATTGTTGCAAGAAATGTCCATCCACATGAAAACACTGTAGTATATATGCCAGGCCTGTAAGTGGTGCTGTAACATAATAATAACCAAATCCATAGAAGAAGACATTGAGCATACGCATAAAACATGTCCGATATAAGCAAGCAAGTGTCCTCTTGTTGCTCATGGTGGTCATAGAGGAGCAGAAGATTCTGCTGTAAAGCCAAAATAAGCTCAGGAGCTTCTGCTGTAAAAATGCAACTCTATATTCTGCCATTGTTTCTATTGTTGTTGGGGTTAGCACATGTGGTTTAAGCCAGTGGCTCTCAACCTTTCAAAGTCGCGACCCCCAATTTAACGTTCAGTACTGTCCACGACCCCCCTCCCCCCGGAACGCAATGAAAATTCGCTGTCCGCGGTGCTGAAACAACACCCGATCGATAAAACGTATGTCGGATATCGAAATCAGTAATTGATTTTGAGTAATAAAATGCCTGTTTGAGACCAATCACTTGTTGTCCTTTAACGTCCGGTCGGACGGCACATTAATTTTCCACATTTATATTTTTCCTAAATGATTTGGCGACCCTCAAAAATCATCTCGCGACCCCAATTGGGGTCGGGACCCCAAGGTTGAGAATGGCTGGTTTAAGCAGTGTTCATTTTGTTGACTAATTATTTTCATCATGTTTTCGTCAACAACCATGGACTGAAACTAAATCAACTGTCATTTTCCTCAACAGATAAAAACTAGACTAAAATGTTTGATAGACTTAAAGGTGTACTCAGCGATCTTTTAATCCTCTAATCTAATGCAGTATTTGTCATATTCACCATATGTCTCCTCTCCATCCACAAGATGTCCCCACTGACAGCATGTTGAAAAAAAAATCTGGTCTCAATATACAGCCTTGATTCAGAATTTCAGCCGGTAAATACTGGGGCTCGGGCTGAGTTACCAAAACAAAGTAAACCCCCCCACGTCCAGGGGGCGATCATACTCATGCGCAGATCAGACAGAAGGGGGAGGGGGAGTCGTAGTTTGCATAGCGTGCGCAGTTAGCGTAAGAGAGAGATACAATAATTGCGGTAGCAATGGCTGAAAACAGCCCAAAAGAGAGAGGTCAGAGGGGTGAAAAGTGGAAAAGAAGGACTATGACCATGAAAGAGTGAAGACCAGGGTCAGTATTGGTGTTGCTTTCCGACGGTGGAGGGAACACCGCCAATTGAAAGACCTGGAAACAGATGCGGATGTCGCCGTCCGTCTGCTGGATAGGTAAGCTAAGCAACATTAGCTTCGTGGTGCTTCACATAACAGTAGCAGCCATCGGGCATTCATCTTATTGTGTAATCTGCCAAAATGTACTGTTGTTGTGATGTTTTCAATAATGGCAGTCGAGTTGTCTGACCAGTCGGGGTTTCCTTAGCTACGTCAGCTACGCAGTTTCTACGGCCGTTTCCATGACGATGCACGTCAATCGGCTTTCGGGAGGCGGGTCTAATTTCGAATATCAACAAGCCCTCTACTCATTTTCTCCCAGATCGCTTACTACACCTTTAATCCAACCAGACCTAATTTGGTCATGTGGAAAGTAGGGACAAGTTAGGAATATATCCAATCACAGCTATTTTGGTTGTTTGGAAAGGTTGGATGAGTTAAGAGGGACATCCAGTCACAACTGCCTTAGCTTCATGGTGGCGGAATTGAGATGTAAGACATAACTTCAGCAATTCAAGGAAACATAAAAAAATGTCTGACATTTTACACTACATATTGTAGTCAATCAATTTTTTAGTAGATTTTTTCAACTGAAATAATGTGAAATTTTGTCAACTAAAATGATAGGACTGGGTATTTCCAGCAACTTCACGATACGATACGTATCCCAATACTAAGGCCACGATACGATATGTATCCCGATACACGTAAATTGACTATGCTTTAAGCAAAATTCTTGACAAGTTTAGTTTTTTCTTATAAGAAGAAAAAGAGCAAGGAGTGGTTCTACAACTTGAGAGACATAAATTCAGATCCTCAAAGATGGTAGACCTAAGATCAAAATTTAGAGCATGTTTCATTATGTAGCTCGTCTTCTACCTTGAACTGTGCCACTGTTAACATTACCCAACAACTGTCAAAACATTTAGGCCGTATCGATTCTGTAGAATCTGTATCGATACACGTATCCCAAAGGAGTGCGATACGATATTTTGCCATATCAATCTTTTGAGCACAGGCCTATAAAACGAGACTAAAATTAAATCAATTTAGATAACTAAATTCCAAGTAAAGCTAAAGGATATTTTAGGCAAAAGGCTATAACTGAAACTTAATTAAAAAGTGCTGTCAAAATTAACACTGTATTTAAGGAAGTGGCAGGGCTTTGAGATCCATTATATTTTTGAAAACGTGCATATTCGTTGTTCATTGGGAAATGCAAGGTGACAATTTAAGATTCATTCACACAGGGACCTGTTTTAAATAATGTGCGTTATTGGCTGTAGAGCAGGGGTATCCTACAAGATGCCCATGAGCACCTGGTAGCCCTCGGGAAGCCAATGAGTTGCTGTCAGGGACCTTTAAAAAGTAACGCATGCTACTCATATAACTTGAAATAAATAGTCATTTTTACACTTCAGTTGTATGTTTTGCTCATAAATTACACTTAATAAACAAAATAACAAATGTACCACATGCGTTACCTTTTAAATCAGCCTAATTTTCCTAAGCTTTTATCTTTTGTGGTTTTTCAGGTTTACATTGATGCTGACACAGAGAAATAAATGATTGAAGATGCATGTAATTATATAGATTTCATATAATGTGATAATCTGTGTCTCAAGATTGCAGTGGGGAATAACTAGTGTCATATCATATGCATCATATTTGTTATTATTTGTTAAACTGTAACATTTTAATTAGTGAAAACATTAAATCGAGTAAGTAGCCCTCAATAATTCTCATCATCATAGGATAGCTCTCAGGCTCAAGAAGGTTGGTGACCCCTGCTGTGGAGTTTCCTGCTGAGGGCTACAGTGACCACAGATGGGCCATCCCAAAAAGAGCTGGCTCCCAGTCTGCCCACACTGTGACACTTCACTGGAAGAGACAGAACTAAATTTCCTCACATCCTACTCTAAATTTTCGATCATTGGAGAGAAATACTCTCCCAAAAAATACACGTATCCAGAATGTGATATGTGAGTAATTGTCAAAAAATCCTGCATTCAATTAACCTGATTCCCCCCACCCCAAACAGGGTTACACTCCTCTGTGAGGTGCATGTGTGAACAGCCATATTAGGTGGCTGCCTGGAACTCTCTTAAAATTTCAGCAGTGATATGAGAAAACAGCAGACAGCTTCAGGTTCTTAGCTCAAGTGTCATGACAAACTTGGGAAGAAATGCAAAGAAATTAAAAACTGAGACAACAGTGAGAGCTGAGTGGGAGGATTTTGAGAGATTTTGGCAGCTCTCAAACAAAGTGTAATTCCTCTGCGGCTCCTCTGTGGTCCAGCAGATGGACGAACAGGAAGGCAGACAGACACAGTTTGACCATCAGGACGTGCTGCTGTCTGGATTAGAAGGAAGGAGTTGGGGAGAGTGGGGGTGGGAGGGGATGGTGTGAGGTCAGTACAGGAATAAGTGAAGGCAGAGGTCATAAGCTCTGACTTGGTTGACTTGTTTTAATCTGCGTCTGCGTGTGTGTGTATGTGTGCCGGGGCAGTTTATCTGCTGGGTGTAAGCCGTTTATGCGTTTAGCAGCGGCGGCGGCGAAAGCTTTTTAAGACGAGTGCAAACACGCCACAAGTGAACTCGCTGCTTGGCTCTTGCTTCCTGCTCTTACTTAAACAATGTGGCATCTGTCACTTTGGATTCCTCCTTTGTGTTTTAAGTCTTTGACTGATCACCACAATCTGTCACAATCTGACCTGCTTTGGCACAGGTACGCCCCATTTCTCAACCATCCTGGAGCTGAATCTGAGTTCAAAGGGTCCAATCCTCTACTCCCACCTTCTTAAGCTCACAATGCTCAAGCTGTTACACCAACTTTATTTTTGTGTGACTTCCTTCTGGATTTGGGAATGCTGCATCTCCTCAAGAGCTCAACAGGTCACCATCTTGTACTAAGAGTTTTATTTCCTAACAAATGTGTCATTTCCCTGTGGTATAAAGAGCTGACATAAGAAGACAGATGTAAGCTTTTACATCAGCTCTATTAATTTGATTTGACCCCAGCTAAGCAAATCTGCTGCTAATGCAATAGACGTGTTGACGCTTTAATCAGGTAATCCAGCTCACATTAAGGTTGTAATTGCCGTAATTATGACCAAATGAATTGAAGGCCTGCCCTGCAGTCCTTTGAGATACCATTGGCTCCTTTACAGCTTAATCTAAGCTTGCTCTATATTATGATTTGAGCATGTGCCACACAGTTCATGGTGGATGCAAGGCTTAAAATCTGAGCAGCTGTGGACAAATGTATACACATTTTTTAAGGGGAAAAAATCAACCAAAACTAGGGATATAGTGTGTGATTTTAAGCCAACACTAAATGTGATGGCTGGATGGTGGGCAACGGAATCATGTATAACAAAAGGTCTGCAACCAGAAGACTGTAGGCTGCCACTGGACTATTGATCATTGCCTGTACAGAAAATAAAAACAGTTTTATTGCTTTTATTTGACAAATGGAGTTTGCACTGTGGCTTGACTGTCAATGCTGGACATATATTTATGCTGTGTTTCAAAGCGGTCCGTTTCAGTTTGGCTATTACAGGTGTGTCAACTGTTAGAGGAGGAGAATAGGTACCCAGAACCAACCTGTGCTATCTCAATTTTTGTCACCCCACTGAAGGGAAGTCAAATTTAACGTACTGTATCCACTCTAAATGGTGGAGCTAAAAGTGCTTAAGCCTGCTGATTGATCACAAAAATCCCCAATTCCCAAGAGACAGCAGCTTAAACAGAAATGCATACCTTGCCATGTTCAAATAGAGTAACTGGGGGATTTTGTGGTGCATGAGAATGCTCAGGCTGTATACAGCTTCTTGATGTGCAGGGAGACAACTCAAGCATCCAAATTCATTAATTATCAATCAGTACTCAATTGGCACTCTAACTCAGCTCAGACAGGACACCCATGGACAAACAACACACCATCAATGCCACTTTAAGACATTTCCTTTCACTCCTAGAGGTATCCTTTGTGTTAGGGTTAAATTAGCTACAGTGTTAACTGGTGTAACGCTGCTGTAGTGTAGACAATAACCACATTGAGAGAAGACATGGAGCATATGCATAAAACATGTCCGGTGTAAGCAAGCAAGTGTCCACTTGTTACTCATGGTGGTCGTAGAGGAGCAGAAGATTTTGCTGTAAAGCCAAAACAAGCTCAATAGCCTCTGATGTAGAAATGTGACTCTATATTCTGCCATTATTTCTGGTGTAACTGGTGACTTTGAGCCAACTTTTCTCACAGTGGTGGTTGCTAGAGCATTTGTCTCTTGTACGGACACAGTGTTGTGCTCCCCTGCAGGCTGAGTGTGCTTCCTTCACAATAATATTATGCCCCCAATACTCCTCTTTAGAAGAATTAAAAATGGGCTCAATTCAACCTCCTATTCAACCTCTGCAACTTTTATCAGTCTGGCAAAACGTTACGTAAATATTAAAGGCCTTTAACCGCACAGTTATCCAGGCTCAAGATATCAAACCTGTCAACAAGTCTGTCAGCTGGTGAGTGTTTGGTGGTCTAGGTTTTATTATATGACTAAATAGAAAACTTTCTCCCTTTTTAACCTGTTTTTTGGTAGAAATGAGACACGCTATGTAAACTATTTTGACTGCAGTTGAGCGTTTAGACATAAACAATCCAAACACCAGTGCAGACAGTTAGCCTTTCTAAAACTCCAGAGACTTTAACTATCCAGTGCACTGTCACTAATCTGATCCTCTGGCTGCAGCTTTGTCTTCATATCTCTTCACCTCCAGATGCCTTGAGCTGGGGACTTCCCAAAGTTTTCCTGAGAAAATATATTCAAAACAGTAAAATGTTTGGCCTTGTCTGTGGCTATCAAGTATTTCCTGCACCTGGAAGGGGACAAGGAAAGGGAATTATTGAGGGAAAAGAGATAAATAAGGTATTCTGTTTACTTGTCTTCCCTTAGGATGAAGACTAGTCTTGAGCTTACACATCTTGGACTTCCGTGTTGAGGTCTTGTCCTCTCAGTCAAAAGCTAGAGCAAGCAATGAGAATTTTAAATGTGAAGCTGTGGTTAATTCTAAAAGTGATACGTTGATACAGGATATATTTTTGATTCAAATGGATTCACTTTTTTTTCAACCAAAGCTCTTTTTGTTAGAAACTGTGCTTATTTTAAGATCTGCTACAATCTGTTGTGTACTTTTCATTGTCAGGGAGCTCAGATGTTTAAAATGATGCTTAGGCTTCTAAGAAGTAAAATATTTAGAGGGTGAAATAATTTCTAAAGTTGAAAAGAAAATCAGCTTTTATATTTGAAAACGTGTTTCCTGAATCTAAAGCCTTCTTTATCTACACTGCTCTAGGGGTGCAAGTCTTTCAAAATGAAACAGCCTAAGGATGTAGGATTTTTTTTCCCATTTGGATTTGACTGGAAGTTTGGTTAAACTGTGCAGTCTGCAGTAGTCAGCAGTCAGTATCATTATTGGTTGCTGTTCTGCCTCTTATAAGTCATGGACTCATTGGTCGTGGATGAGGAGCGAACCAGCTGCTTTGCATATTGCTTGAACCCATTCTTTGTTATGGTTTGCCACAAGCATTGTGGAGCCCAAAGTGCTTCCACAGAGTGGCTTTGCAGTCCTCTATTTTTCTAGGTGTTCATCCCGTTGTGGAGGTCAAGAGAGAAACTGAAGGTCTTATTGCTCTGGAAGTGCCCTCTGCTGGATTGGGTGGTTCATTGACATTTATATGTAAATATATTTAATGTGTTTATCTTATGTGTATATTTTCTGTTTTAATGTTTATTTGCGATTCAAGCATGAATTTTTACTCCCCTGCTCTAACAGATATTACAATATCACTGTGTTCTGCTCTGTGGAAATGTGAACATTTCTTTCCACTGAAGTGATAATACTATATTGTAAGCTTGACTTTACAATACAGTTAAAGTTGTGAGGGTCACATATGCTGTTTTAAGGTCAAACAAAGTGTTCCAGTGTTCCAGTGTTTCTTAAAAAACAATTCGTCCTCAACCATATGTTATAAACTCTCCATCCCTTTCACCTCAAACACTGACAAAGGGACGTTTAATTTACTGACCACGCGACTCCTCCTTTGTTCCCTCCCCCTTTTCTTACTTCTACCCTGAC
Source organism: Scarus forsteni (assembly GCA_036419115.1). Lineage (NCBI taxonomy): Eukaryota > Metazoa > Chordata > Actinopteri > Labriformes > Labridae > Scarus > Scarus forsteni. Next base: position 40,056,930 of record JAZDUH010000327.1, on the reverse strand, counting down.
CTCATGACCTGGTGAGGGGGACTCTGAGCCTTCTGCCCATCTGATCGATAACCTGAGACCACCCTATGAGGCATGGCAGCCATGTTTGCCAGCAGCCCTGTTAATGTCGTCATATAAAAGAATAAGTTAATTTGATGTGAACAAGAGGCGTCCACTTCAGTGTGTCAGAGAGTTTGATTGATGGTATCGCAAAGCCACAAAACAAACCCATCTTTATTCGAAAGCCATCACACCCCAAAATGTCTGCAAGTCTTCATGTGGTTGCTTCTCTGCTTTATCTGTGGTTCCCACAATGCACTGGGTCTGTCTTTAGTGGAGGAAGACAGGGAGTCACAGAGAGTTTCCCATGGTCTCTCGGCTTATCAGCCTCACAATAAAGGCTCATTGTGGGCCACAGTGACAGAAGCAGCAGCAGCAGGAGTGAGGGGGAGGAGAAGGGTCCAAGCAGTGTGTCTGAACTCTATTATGACCCCCCCCCCCCCCCCCCCAACCCTGGTCTCCCCTCCTAGGGTTGGAACTGGAGCCTTGGCTGTGGTTTGAGCCATTGAGATGTATGGTGCTTGGAAATAAAGAAAAAGAAAAGAGTCGTTTACGGAAAAGATCTGTCATCCATGTTACTCCTCTGTGCTTGTGGTCACACATGGAGAGAGTCTTCAGAGGGCATGTTATGTCCCCTTTTATACACAGATTTTTAAAGCTCTACACAGATTCTCCAAGTGTTTAGCTTTTGATTAAACTAAAGCTGAGAGATGACGTCATGTTTTTATAGTCCTTACCCCCAAAGAGAAAGAGTTGAGTGGTTTGGGTTAAAATGACAACAATAACAATACCTGTTTCCCACTACAGCGCCAAAAAATGAAGTTTGGGGCTTCCAACTTAAGATACTTTCATGTTTTCAGAGAACAAAAATCACTGACAATCTCCTGCAGACTGGTTCAATTGCACAAAGCACAAGCAACATGTCACTACTGAAACATTGTTGATGTAATTGTGCATTTAAATTTCGAGCAAGAGCTTGTCTGTGGTTTTAAGTCAGATTCACTCTGCTGTTTCAAGGAGTAATATGTCTACCCCTGTGATGTTTCTCCTCCACTGTGATCATTGTGGAGACTGAAAGGTTAACCTCAACATTCTGGATTCATGACAGCCTCGCTACCTGCTGTCTTTGCCCTCCCCCTGACATCTACTGGCAGCCTTCTGACCAAGAAAACTTGACCCATTGGTCACCAAACCACTGACCCTTGACCTGAACCTTAGACTCCAGCTTTGGTCAGTCAGACAAGTGAATTAGATGTTTGTCTTTAACCTGAAAATTGAGGATCCTTGAGCATTAGATATGAGGAATGCATGTCAAATCGTATATTTTAGGTCAGTGTTTATGCACTGATTTGTAGCCCTAGTAAAAAATGTATTGACTATACTGTTATGTCCTTCAACTGTTGGTTCATGATAATAAGGAAGAATTTGTCAGAACAGGTACTTTTCCACGTTCTCTGTTTTCTGAACATCTTGGAACTGTGTTTCCACAACTGAAACAAAACTGACTAGAGATAGACTACCACTAATAGCCTGTTTGTGAGATAGGCCAATGAAGATCATATTTCATGTTTATTTTTTAACAGTTGGTCAAAAAATTTGCGCAGCAAAGCAAAATAACAAGATCCCAAGGAGCAATGCAAACAACTGTCTTACAGTATGTACAGTACAGTACAGGATGTATGAATTACACAGTAAAAATACTCATTTATCACATGTTTTTATTATGTGAACAAAGAAATTTATTGACAGACTGACTGAAACAGTTAAATCAATCCAACAGACAAAGCAGTGCAAACAGTTTAATAAATTAAAGGCAATACACTTAAAATATTAACTCAATAACATGATTTGATTGATATAGGGTGTCATAATGCCAAGAAAACTAACTTAACCTCTTCTCAACTGTCTGTATTCAACATTCATTAAAAAATCATGTCTCCAACTCTATAAAATACTTTCAAATGCATCATATTCTTAGCTTTTTCAAATATTTATTTTGCACAGCAAACCTGAAAGCATTGCAACGTTTCCCTGGACCACAAATGGAGCATTGAGTTAGCTTAGCTGGCTAGCTTTTATTCTGTTGGTCTCAGCATGTATTGCAGTACAGACAGACGCTGGAGAAAATGTTGGACAGAATAGATTGAAGACAACAGTTTGGAGACTTTTCTGCAGTTTATTTAAGAGGATGACAGAACATCAGGAGCAGCAGATGAGCGGTTGGCATCAATGAGTAAACAAGCGATTACTCCATTTGTGATTGGTTGTTGGTATAATTCCTTTTTTTTGTTACAAAAATTAGCAGACACCATTTGCTGCTGATGCAATTGAGGCACTTTTAACACTGGCTGTTTTTAGCAAAGTTGACTTATGACTATAAATACATTTTTGTCTGTTTTTGCCGTCAAGTAATTAATCTATTCGATTTGTTTTTATTGTTTGTTTAGAGAGTGAACTGCTGTTCATTTAGAGTCTTGTTGTGGGTACATGACCCAAATATCAGAGTTAGAGCTGGAGGAGCTGGAGAGGGTCTTGCTGTGATCATATTTTGAAAACATTAAAGTGATATTTTAAAGTCAACTGAAGCATCCGTTGCCAAACCATTGTAAACATTATCTATAAGAGGAAATCCTCTGTAAGAGCAGCCCAGCAGAGCTCAGCGGCACTGCCTGCACCTGCAGCTCAGTTCTAGGAAATCTTTGTGGTGTCATTTCTATTTTTGCTGTATTTTTGGGTGAGGAAGTGGAGCACACTGCGCTCTGTAGGAACTCCCTGCAGACTCCAGTCTGCCAGTTTTTATTATAGTTTAATATGAGCAGCATGAGCTGCAGAGTAAAGTTAGTTTTTTAGATCAGGCTGGACTGGAAATAGAACAAGGCTGATCCTGTCCTTATCTACCCCTCTTCTCATGACACTGAGGAGAATAAAGCCTGTATGACACACATGGTCAGGAGGATAATAGTTCAGGGCCACTTTTTATCTCTTTAAAGGGAGATTGTGATCGGGGCCTGGAAAGGAAGACAGAAAAGTGCTGAAGCACTGTTACAGCTGCTGGGATTAGTCTGTTGACAATGATTAAAAATACTTGCACATTTTGAGTATTTGTTCAATCAGTCCTATTTTGTATAGTGCCAATTTATAAGTGTTATCTCCAGACACTTTACAACCGAGCAGACTGTAGCCATACTCTTCATTTTATGGAAACAAATATTTGCATGTATAAAAATACACATATACAAACATCCAAACCAGAGAGTGGAGGAGTTGGAGTCAAAAGGGACTCAAATAAGATCTTTTTTAGAGTGTGTCAAATGATAGGCTGGTACACACATTAAGAGTCTAAAATCTTAACCAATATTGTAACAGCGAGAGAGCCCACTCATGGAGACAAATTAGACCATTTGCCAGTTTTGTTCTAGTAATGTGTCGTGTGCCAAAAAAAAGACAGATATTAGCACACCATTCACCAACCCTCTCACTCACTAATAATCAGGACCTCTTCTCTAACAACCTGTAACCTTGCTTGGTCAGTGCAAAAATTAGGCAATACTGCAGCATGTATAGGCATAGATATTTTGGCCTTTAAAAATTAATGTGAATGTCTTTAGGTGTAGCAGAGCCTTGTTGCAGTGCTTTTGCAAGAAACACTGAATTGGGCCGTTGCTGCCACTGAAAACCTTTGTGAAAATCCACAGGAACAGATAAGAGAATTGTCAGAATCACATCGATAAGGAGGAATATAATTCAATTGTTAGTAGCCATGTTTTATTGATTTCCATCCCTTGATATCAGATTTACAGATAGATGGATAGATGGATAGATGGATGGATAGATAGATAGATAGATAGATAGATAGATAGATAGATAGATAGATAGATAGATAGATAGATAGATAGATAGATAGATAGATAGATAGATAGATAGATAGATAGATAGATAGGCAGGTAGGCAGGTAGGCAGGTAGCCAGATAAACTTTACCATACCTTGTAGGAAATTTGCCTTACACAGCAGTGTTACTGTCTCATGGTATGATATGCATAGAAACTACTAGACAACATAAAAATTTACATAAGCAAGAGTATGGCTACAGGCATGGTCAGTATTTACTGCACAAGAAGATTTAACTGCAATGCTTATTAAGCAGTGAAAATAAGTAGAAACAAGTTAAAATGGTTGAACAAGAATAAGAGAACAATAGATTAAGGAAAACTCAAATGGGATTGTTTTTTGTTTTCCAACCCTAAGTGTGAATGTTCTGCTGTCAAATCTAAAGCATGATACGACCATGGCAGTATGGACCAAAATCTCTGAGGAATGATTCCAGCACTTGTTGAATCTATGCCACAAAGAATTGAGGCTTTTTTTGAAGGCAAAATGTCAGTCAAACTACTAACCCCTCTTTTTGCTGTCGTTGCGTGTCTGCATACACATGCTCTGTCAGCAGCCCACACAAACAAACACACTCTCACTCTGCGGACTCCCCTCATCCATCTCTCTTTTTAATCAGGCAGTGTGGAGGAAGCTCCTGTCTCCCCTGGGCTCCTGTGATTTGTCCTGCTTAACATCATGTCAGTGGGGTGGGATGCAACCTGGCTGGGTGTGTGTCACATGCATGACTGGACCATGCTTTCACACACACACACACACAGAGCAGAGGATAGCTTCTAATTCTGGCTCTGTGGGAGATGGAGCAGAGAAAGGACCAGTCATGCTCTCTTTAGTGCAGCAAAACAAAGAGCAGTGAAAGCTGATCTGTCTCTTCTTTTATTCTCTCTTTGTCTCGCGCTCTCTCACTCCCAGCAGCTGCCCCGGGGTCGGTCACACTCTGCGGTCGCCCTTGGCCCAGGTCCTGTGTAGTAACCTTTAAGCTTTTGGTGGATCTACGTGGCGTTGCTCCCTGCAGGCATAGCTAGAGTCTGATCCCACCTGTTCCTTCCTGTCAAAGTTGAGAATAAAAAAGCGATAATGAGATATTTTGTGGAGGATAGGCTGAGAACCTGCCCTTAAAGTCAGGAGTAGGCACCTGGAGAAGAAGGACTGTGAGGTAAAACCTCCCTCAGGGTCTTTCTGAGGGAGATAATAGCCCCTCACTCTCTGTCACTTCTTTCTTTCACACTTCCACCATAATTATCTTGGAATGAAGTCTTTGAGAAGCTCCTCATTCTCGTATCTCCTCTCTGTTTGTGTGAGAACGATCATGTTCGCATGTCTTCATCTCTGCAGTCCTGCGAGGAAGGGGCGGCTGCAGGCAAGGGTGTCATTGTGGACTTCCTCATCCTGCTCAGCTTGGCTTTCACTGCAGATGCATTGTGAGAAATCAATCCCTGCTGGCTGAGTCCAGGACTGTGATAGGGGCACTGATTGAGCCTCGGGCTGCAGAGAGGGACGTGGTGAGGGCATTCGGTCTGAATCCTGAAGCTGCCTGAGTGAGGGGAAAAAGAGAGGATATGGTTTCATAGACTGCTACGACTTTTTATTAATTCCTGCTCAGAGAAAAGACCTTGAGGACAGAATCAAAAAGCAGCATGTGTGAGCTCATCCTATGTGATATTATAGACAGACCTCTTATTGATCTCTGATGGTTGTGCCTCAAAGGGAGTTTAGACTCTCTTCTTCGTGTCACATCATAGGCCAGATTTGAAACTGCATACTGTTAAATGTATACCAGAGGCAGGACTAGGATTTTGTTTTGCAAGTCTCAGTAAGTCAAAAGTCTTTGGTCTCAAAGCTCAAAGGGATAGTTCAGTCTTTCTTAAGTGGGGTTGTATGAGCTTCATATGGCCACAAAGTACATTAAATACAGTAGAAAGTTCTCTCCTCTTCCTCGGTAAGCCACAGTCTGTAAAAGTTGGACACAGAACCAGAACAGGGAAATGTTGTACCAAATACTAAGGGCATATTGTCTGCCTACAAGAACTCCCATCCAAAAATAATACCACAGTTTAAGAATATGCGACCTAGAAATGTTTTTGAGTGCGCTAACTTTACGAAAAAATAAAGTTTAGCTGAAACTAATCGACTCACATCATTCATATTCCAATTCCATGTGTTTCTATTTGTGCATTGAAACTGTAGCCAAATTGACATTGCCATTTCAAGGTGTAATAGTAAATGGTAACAGAACTTGAGCTTATAGCTTTTGTGCTTTTCTTGTCTCTTATGACTACTCAAAGTGGTTTACATTGCAGGTCACACCTACCTTTTCACGCCCATTTGCTCTTACATTCACTCACTGATGGTTGGAGTTACTATGTCAGTTACACACCACTGACGCAGCAGTGTGAGCAACTTGGGATTAACTGTCTTACACAAGGTCACATTGCCATTTGACAGCCAGACTGTGCCACTGACGCAGTAAGATAACGCCCCATTTTTCTTCTCAAATGCGAACATCCTGGGTACTGCATGGGGGGAGTGAGTAGACCTCTTTGCTCCGTTTCTAGAGGCAACAGAAGTATGATGTTGGAGGCACATGGACTCAGCGGGAGACAGGAGTGCCACAGGTTGGTGTTTCCGCCTTTGCTGGTTTGTGGGAGCACGCCCTGTGTAGCGCATCCAGGTCTAACTGCAGTGTGAATTGGCACAGATGTTTTGGTCTTGTGGATTTGTTTTGAATGTCTCGAGGTGTAAATGCAGTGGAACCTAATTGCAGCACTTTTACATCAGGGTGTGCAAGTAAATTCAGTCTCAGTTGAAAAAACATTGACAGTAATGCTCTGACTTTCTCTTTTAAATACCTTCAGCTTTCTTAGTCTGTAATCCTCTCTCTTACATATTATTGCATTTGCTGTTTTGCTCCCTCTTCTCTTACCATTCCTGTCAGTTGAGAATCTCTCAGGTAGATATCAAAGTTTAAAAATGAGCAATGTGGAGCTAATATTTCTCCTTGCCCGACTTTAAACACCCAACCAGCTGCACTGCAGTGAGCCTCCTCATTATTATGCTCTCACCGTGCTGCTCTGGTCCTACAGATGTTGTTGCATCAGACTTGGAGCAAATACATTCAGATGAGACTCCCTCTTACTTTGAAAAGTTTGCTCCCAACTGTCATTGAAGTTAGATTCAGCTTTAAAAAATGGGGTCGATGGAAACAATTTTGTGGACTCACACAGAATTTGAAAGTTGTATGACAGTCACAAAAAGATGATGATAGTTTGGTTTAATGTGGCTCCTGTTCTCTGGGCTCTTATGATTCATTCAGAGGCCTTAAACAGACATTAAAAATGCATGCCTGCATATTTGGTTGAAGCTCTGAAGAATTTTGCATTAGCATAATCATCTCTCTTTGATTTTAGATTGGGCTTTTACTTTGAAGTCTCGCTTTTGGCAAAATGTCAGTGTCGTTTTTTTCCCCATGGTAGCAGGAAAAGACCCCCAACAGATGCCTGTGGTATGGAAGTCATCTTAAATATGCCTTTTTTTTGCTTCACCTATTTATTTTTGAATGTGAACATGGATAGGTATTATTTCTGGCCCTCTGTTCCTCCCGTAAAGCTGTATTTGTTACCTTTCAGATCCCCTCATCAACTCAGTGGAATTGTCTCCATTCCTCGTGTGAGGATGTGAAATAATTTCTTTTCCATTTTTACACCCCCAGCTCTAAGGCAAAGTCGCCCAATGATCCCCCACCTCCTGCCCTTAATACTCCACCCTCAATCTTCAATACCAGCTTTAGCTCGCCCATCCATGCACCTCATTACTCTAGCCCCCCACCTGCCCCTCTTAGCCTCGACCTCTGTGCCCCCAATCCCCCGCCTGTGACCAGCAGACTGAAGGACAGAGTCCAGCTGATGCTCTTCCTCTGACATTCAGAGAGTTTGAATATTTAGAAAGTCAAATACAAACCTTAACTGCTAAAGATAGAAAGTGACCAGATTGACTTCACGGTCAAACTTATGGCCATTTTTTTTTTCTTCTTTGCGTCCTTCCTTTGTATGCTTGTTTCATATCTGTGTTATCATTGCATCCATGCACATGATATTGTTGTGGATGTTTGTTGAGGTATTTTGTGTTTGTGTTTTTTTTTTTTTGTCAGTAAGAGAAAGCAAAAATGATGTGATGGATTTACATGAACATTTTTGGATGGTTGGACCCAAGGAAGAAGCCGTGACATTTTGTTGGTGATCCACATGTTTGTCTGGATGAAAAAAAAAATCCCCAAATTTGCAAAACCCATGATTTAACAGTGGGCCATATCTTAAAAAATCATATCTCAGACATCACTGGATGGATTTCCTTCAGAATGTATGCAAAACCATCTATATATAATATAACTCTGTCATCACAGTCAATTTCATCCGGATCCGATTCAGATTGAGATCACAAAACAAGTTTATAATGGCAAATCTCATTTACTTCTCCTCGCCTGCTGGGAGGGTTTTGCCCCTTTTACATTATTATGGGAGTTGTAGTTCAACTCACATCAATGTTTTTCAAGCCTGTGTCACTACATTACCCAGCTTCCCTTGCAGTGCAGGCAGAGTACTTCTCCACATGGACAGATATGAGCAGAGACTAGAGGCTGTTCTATCTCTGGCATGGTGATCCAGAATTGTGTCCTGTTGGAGGCATGAGCTCTCTGTGTGCTTTTCTTGTTACACTTTCAGTGCAGAATGAATTTAGTTTTTACTTTTTAAAGCAGACCAAAGAACTCTATTCTCAATATATCTGAAGTAAATAATCCAGGCCATTATAATATAGTCACAGCATAATTTTAAAGAAGGAATACCCCTTACAGCTGCAGACTTTGTGCAAGCAAAGTAGGATGCAGACTTTTTAGACTCTGTTTGTTGTTGCTCTTCATAATAAGCTGCAACTTTTCAGATAGATCAGATGTGATGACTAAACTTTGATTTCTGTGTTGCTCAGAGGGTAATGCCAGGGTCACACTACACATTTGAGCATGATGGTAGCCCACCTGCAGTTAAAAGGTTTCAGGTACCAACAACCCTGGAATGCAAGAGGGAACCCATGCATGCACAGGGAGAGTCAAACCAATCCGAGTGTAAGAGAATATCAATACATCAATTTATAATAGTACTTTGCAGTGCAATACTGTGTCCATATTTTTAGGCTAATATTAAACCATAATTTACAGACATTCAGGATGTTTGTGTTCTAGTTTCGCCTTTGGCCTCTTTTGGCAGTAGACATTCATCCATTTAATGATGTTTCTCTGTACCAATTAATGCTAGTAATTCTGTCATTGAAACGGACGAGAAGTTTCTAATTGCAGGGATCATGGTTTATGTAAAAAACAGTTATAAGAAACCACATTTTTTATGCAGGCATTATATTGGATAATAAATGCAGTAAAAAATCTTTAAAAGACTTTCTAGTGGAAGAGAGATTTAGTCCTCAGAGTTATTCTGATACTAAAGTCAGTATCGGAAATTGATCTGATACTGATGAAAATGCTGGTATCGGTATTGGTGAGTACTGGAGTCCAGGCACCCTCCAATACCAGGGAATTTATTAAAATAGTAATCCATTTACTGTTTAGCACCATTAAGTTTTGGCACAGTTCTTCTTCGCCACTCTTTAAACAGTAGCGCTGTGCTGCAACCTGCAGGGACCTGGAGGAACTGATGACGTGACACAGACACACCTGTGTCAGAGCTGGTTGATGCGAAACTTGGAGCTAAGCTAACTAGCACGATCATGCTGCATTATTGCTGTATTTATTCATGTTTTTACAAAGGGTTTAACCTGAGCCAGGCCTTACCACAATGATAATCAGATCACAGTAATGCAGGCGTAGTATGATAATTTTTTTAATAACATACTGGTGTTGGATCAGTGCTAAGTATCGGCCCATACACACAGCACAAGCATCGGTATTGAGATGGAAAAAATGGTATCAGAACATCTCTAGTCCTCTTTTTATAGTATTGCTATATATTGCGATGTATGGTCACCCAGGTATAGGGATGCAATTTGTAAAATGCAAATATATGCTAATTTTCTGAGGTAGTCTTCACAAGGGATTAATAAAGTTTTATCAAGGTCTCATTAATCTAAAAACCCAGCTGATATAGTTTACATAGACAGTACACACCTTTTTGTAGCAGATGTCTACCTGTTTCATGCCTGAAAAAAAACTAATGAAAGATCTCGGGTTGACATTGAAATCTTTTGCAACTGATTATTTGTTGTCAGTGTTTTGTGTCAGTTGTAGTTTAAGAAACTGAAGTTGTTTGAAAAACTTTTATTTTCATCCCAGTTTGAAAACTTTTCAAACTCCCTCTTTTTGCCAGAGTTCAGTTTTCACATTCCATAAAGTGAGCGTGTTTACACGAGGCTGAGACCATCTCCACGAGTGGATTATTTCAACTGTCACGACCCAAGGTGGGAAAAGATAAACTGTCTGTGTGCAGAGGAGTCTCTGGGTGCACTTCCTGCTTTTTTGTGTGTTTTTAGATTATTTGCAAAACAGGCAGGTTTTGAAATGGAGAAAAAGGACCTGGACATCTGTGTCAGTTTCTGCTGTTACACAAAGCTGGACAAGTGGCTAGCTGCTGGTTTGTCTCTGTAAACTAATCCTGCCTAAATTATTGCAGTATATCGAGAAATGATTCATAGTTTCTGCTGTATGGTATATTTTCTGCCAACACATGCCCACAGAAAGTATTCTGATGATCTGTGAATTCTCTGTACTCAGATATGCTGTCCCTTATTTACACTGAATGGTCAAAAAGATAAGTGTTGGGAGTATGCAAACTGAGAATCGGACGGACAAACGTCACAGACATCACAACACAAACACTGTCACATCAGATTAACGCTCATAAAACCAAAACACAAGGACACTGTGTGCTGCTTACAGTCTCATTTAAAGACTTGACAGCAGACTTCATTACAGCCTGTGTGCACACACAGAGGAGTTAGTCAAAGTTTTTAGAAAAGCTTCAATTAGAAAGTGTGCTCATGTGTTGGCGTGATAATACAAACTTTCAGCTGTGTTTTGTCCCAACCAGCTGCTCCTTTGCAGATAAGGAGTTTAATCTGTTTGACCTTGAAAATGTCCTTGTCGTCTTCAACTTGTTCCATAAAATCTGAGCTGGGGACTGGGACAAGGTTAAACTTTTGAGAGTCCTCTAATAACAAATGTTTTATAAGAAGTAAATGTAAGGCTAAAATAAAGTATGATGAAAGACGTACAGCAAAAAAGAGTCTGCTGATCAAAGTAATCAGATCAGCAGATCAGATAAAAAGAGAAAGTTGGAAGCTTTGGTGTGCGATTAGGAAACACCCTTTGTTACATAAACTCTCTTTTCATTCATTTTCTATGGACAATCTTCAAAACTGCTACTGTGGAAATTTTGTTTCATATTCCCATCTTACAGGTTTTTTGGGTTAAATGATATTGGATTTTTTGTTGATATTCAATATGCTAATATTTTCAAACTTGGCAAAATGCTGCTATTGTTAATGAAGAGCACAAAGCCTCCACTCAGTGATATTCACCTGATCTATTAATGTTTACAGTCTGTGTACAAAGCCCATTTGAAACAGGCTTTTTAAAATAGTAATTGTGTTTTACATTGTATTATGTACACAAGAACAGTGCCTGGAGTACCTGAATCCACAAACTTTTGAACCCAGGGTCCAGAGTGGAAAGTTTTTAAAGCGTATGGTGTCTGGCTCCATGTAGATTGGATTCAGCTTTTCAGGGTGAAGCGCTGACGGCACCGCATACGCACTGCTCTTTCACATGACGGCTGCATATTCATACCAGGAACAACAGTAGCCTTGACCGTCTACCAAGCAACATGTGCCCGGTTTGTTATCCAGACAAAACTATCCAGACAGGTTTGTTGCTCAGGCAACAAACTCTTGTGTCTTCGTGCCTCCACTCGCTATTGTTTGTGAAAAGTTCGTCTTCTTCGTATATTTGTTGTAACAACTCTGTTTCTCAACAAACCTACAGCATTTTCAGTCATTCTTATGTCCCCACATGGATGCAGATCATTTTTGAAAATGCAAAGGAAAAACCTTTCTGTTTCTGGTGGAAATGTTGTTGTGTAAATGGGGTCTAAGTGCCAGGCAATTTAATGTTCTGCAGATTTTGTCAACATACTGGACATGATGGATGAGTGGGCCATAAAGATATGTGTGAGCACCACCTGAAGAGTGAGTGATAATATTTCATTCCTTTATACTGTGTCTCAGGGTTAAATTGTGTAAAACACTGAAGTCCACAAAAAAATTAAAGCTGAAATATCAGATTATTGAAAAAACTAAAACAGAAAAAAATATGGGAAAAAATAACACAGATTGTATCAGGCCCTGACAGCCACAGCACTATGGACATCTGCTGAGTCTGAGTGCCCCCATCTCACCAGTCTACTTCTACCTCTGGAGACAGAGTGAATGGAGGTCCAGTCTGATGCTGCAAACCTTGTGGAGCTGAGCAGCACATCCCTGGATTGTGTATTCGGGCTGAGCTGTAAATGAAACTGTGCAGCCTTGTGCTGAACTGACAGAGAACTGACTTGATCCTTCAGTCCTCTGCCTTCACTTCACTTTTTGATAAACCGGCCTTGCTCCATCTCCCCTGCTCTCTCCCTCTCTCTCCCTGCGGGCTCTTGCAGCAGAAGTCTCTGCCTCTGGAATTACAGGCCTGGTCTTGAATAGCAGGGTTATTCCTCTTTGGTCCCTCCAGCTCCTCTGCTGACTGAAACCCAATCAAAGGCCCAGAAACCGCACATCCTGTGAGGGGATGGTTTTTGTGGTGATGAGAGGAGGAGCTCTGTAACGAGAGGGAAAACACATGAGGAGAGGACCATGTTTGTATTTAATGTTCAGTGGATACTGTGCTATGCTGTGCTGTTGTTTCCCATGATGGCTGTTTGCACTGATTTCAGATCCCCCTTGACTTTAGCAAAGCAGGTTTTGGACCGGCTGTAGTTCACCTTCTCTCTGTCACTCACAGTATGTCAATAATTTCTTCTGTTAAATAGGGCATCAATCACTAACAACCCTCAGAAAAATTAAATACAACTAAATTTTGATGGGTTTACAGGTTAGAAGTACAGTACATGAAGGGAGACTGGTTTGGTTGACGTGATTCACAAAAGGTGTTAAGGATCTATTTGTACCTCAGTGAACATGGCGTGCATGCTACAGCATTTTCAGTTGTTCGCACATCTCAAAGTGTCCATGAGGTAAAATCATGAGACCCAGAAACCTCAACCTTTGACCCATCTTCAGAAATCAAATGACCAAAGTGAACATCCAGTCAGATTTTGGCAAACATTCCTAAAAGATCCCACTTTATAAGCATGTTTTTGAGCGAGTTATACCCTTCATTGTGTTGTACATGTCCTCTCTGTGTGACAGAGCAGTCCTATGACCATGAAAAAAAGACATCAGAACCTCTTCCTCTCTGTATGGCCCCACCATCTGCCTAAAATGTCCCTTGAAAAGGCTGACCAGTGTGACGTCCTACCACTATTTTGTTTTCAATACAAGTCCATTGGGAAGCAAGCATAGCAAAGTGTTAAAGTCAGAATGATGCAGAGTTGTTGACAACGTGGCACAGTCAGAGCAGCGCTGACCTGGCCTATTACCGCAGAGTTGACCTGTAAACTAATCATGCTGGACGAGGCCCACTTTGGAAGGTAAAGGAAGGAGGAAGGATGGAGCTGTAACAAGATCTGGGACAGATAGAGAAAGCAGCACTAACATGTGAATGAAAACAAAAATTATAACTCAGGCAAATCGTAAAAAAATAAATATCTAAGAAACCTTTTAAGTATTAAAACTTTTTTTTCGAAATAACTAAAATGTTATCAGGCATACATTTGAACATGAATGAGAAATTTCTAACTGATTTCACTTTCTTATACCCAAATTTGAGCTGCTCGTTGGACTTCTCTGAGAAATCATATAATAAGCTCCTACTTACTTTTGTATTAACTAATTCAGAGGCAGAAAAATGATTTTGGTAATTACCAATGCAGTTAATTTAGGGCATCTTTGACAAACCTACACAGGGTGATGGTCTAGTGAGAGTTTTCTGTATCTGTATACAGATCGGTAAATGTCTCTATGCAGATCCAGAAAACTCTCACTTGACCAATTCCCTTTATATACCTGATTGATTCAAGGTTTTGTTTTGTCAGCTGCACAACAAAAAAGCATTATGGTTGTGTCAGCTTAAACATGCTTGCAACCATTAAAATGTTTATTTCAATGATAGATTTCTTTTTCTCTGTAAATAACTTAAGTATTATCTGTTTGTGACATTACAGTGAAATCATTTTGTACCAGTTTATATCCAGTCACACAGAAATTACCTCGTCACCATTAAAACTCCAGTCAGAGAATTTCACACACTGTTGCTGTGAGGAAGAACCGTCATTAGAGCTAAAACCTGTCGGAGCTTCCTCTTCCCTCTCTTGCCGTCTCCTCCTCTGACTGTTTTTATTTGTGTTCTTGAAACTCGGGGTTGAGCCTGCGCCTGCATTAACATATGTTTGAAGTTCCCAGCCTGCCTCCATCTCCTGATCTTTTCTTGGAGTCATTAAAAGATGGATTAAGTTAATCACAGGCTTGTCTTCTTTTTTCCTGGTGTTTGTTTTCATAAAGTCAGAAGATGAAACAAGAGAGCATGAGAAGAAGAAGAAAAGAAAAACAGCCTGCAGGTATTTTTCCCTCTTCTCCTGCTGAGCTAATATTAAAGAGACCCTCGCTAAGAATGCATTAAGACTTGAACTTTTGCAGAGAGTCTGAGGGGACAAATGGAGGCAGGTGTTTATGAAGATGAAGTGTGTAATATGGAGAACTGGGAGCCTTTAACAGAGACCACGGTGAGACAGGGAGCAGTTTCACTGAGCCAGCAGAGATGTTCTCCACAAGAATTCTGCTGCATTTTTATTTCTGCATCCCTTGATTATTAGGCGGATCGCTGCCAAGGCCCAGTCAAATCAACAAATCATTTGTTCAACAGGTCATTTTTACCACCTGGAATAAAGAATCTTCTCTAAATCAGCTGTTAGATCTGCCAAATTTCTACATAAGATTGAGCAACAAATAAACATCTGAAAACTAGAAAGCACCCAAAGAGTGCAAACCTCTGCCAAGGTAGCTCTGATATTGCTGTTAATCTATGAGCAACAATTCCATGATAAAGTTACCTTCATAATATGATTCCTTGACCCTGAAAACCCACACCCTCTCAGAATCATGTTGATATTATTATTAGACCGTTAATGAGCAAAAACTACCATTTGTTGATGGTGGTTATCCAGCCTCCTCCAAAAGCTAATCATTTTTAAGTTGGGCCATTGCCAACATCTCCTGGAAATTTCTGAAAATTCTGTTCTGTATTATTTTATCTTGCAAACAAGCAAACGTGTACCGACGAAACAAATTAGCAAGACTGTGCTACTGCTGAGAAGTTGAATGGGCTACAGAAAACAAACCAGTTAGATTCCTGTCACCTTCATGTTGTCTTTTGTTCTATATTTAGTCTGATAAAGCTGTTACTGTGGGCAGCATTCAACCAGCCTTTTTGCAAGCCATTGTTTCACAGGCTTATAGTCATAAGGCCTGTCACGACAACAAATTTTGCTGGACGATAATTGTTCAAAAAATTATTGCCAATAAACAATATTATTGACAATATTATTTTGAGTTTTTTTCTTTTTTTCATTAATGTAATTATAATATATGTCATGATAAAGTAAGCACACCATATCAAGATCAATAAACTTTAATTTCCTAAGAGTATATAAATGTAATTGGAAGGTCAAGATCTATCTATAAAACCGTAGCTTTCGTGCCATCATTCATACTAATGTTTGTTTCCTCATTTCTCCTAGGGATGCTCGCTTCAGCTCTCTCAGTGTGTACGCGCGAGCGGCCCCGCCTCCCCCCCAAAGATTGCATGTCTGACAGATGCTACTCCGCTATAAATCCGCTATAGAACCAATGCACCCCGGTGTTAAGAAAGATGGACAGAGTGAGCCATCTTCTCATTCAGCCTCTTTGGTAGAAAGAGAGGAGGAAAACAAACACGCATGCACGTGTCAGTTTATCGAGGCTGGCAAACTTACCGAGGGCGTTTTTATTTATTGTGCAGTTAATTGGTTTATTGATTATCGTGAAGGCCTAACTGTCATCATGCAAGAAGCTTGTGTTTTACTGATTTCCTTTGCAGACTGAAATGTTCAGTAGTTTGAGCTTGAAGCCTTCCAAGATGGATAAGCTTAAGTGGAAGTAGCAATTGGATGAAAATCCAGCAGCCCTGCATGTTCAAGAGTCTCTGTCAGCTTTGAGGTTAATATTTTTTTTTACATCTCAGCTAAAACAGAAGCAGCAAACTTACTGCACAATTTCCTTTACATCCTCCAATAAGGACTTGTTTGTATGTCAACCTAGTCTGTCAGTCATTCTATTGGAAAACGTTGCCATATTTAGTAAGGGGATGGTCAAGACCTCTCCCTTTAATCGACGCCGTCATTCTGTCTTCTTCTTTAGTCATGCGTTGGCTGGATGGTCCAGTTTCATCACGGACACCTCAGCTATAGCTGTGTACAGTCATCATGCCGCCCTCCCTTCATACTTTCCCCTGTCCCGGCGGTGCCTGGGTGTCCCGTCTGTGGGAACACTTTGTCACAACAGAACACGGCTGCGGCTCCAGCTGGCTCTGAGCCACACATCCATGAGTTCCTGCGTGCTTCTGGTGTGAGGGAGAGCACACAACAGGACTTATATGTAGAGGATGACTTGCTGAGAAAGGCAGACAGGCAAACAGACAAAGTGGATAGACTGCTGGAAAGACAGACAGATGATATAAGGATATATGGATGAGCAACTTTGGTCACAGAAAGCCACTTTAATGTTATCCATACTCACAAAGGGCCAAACCACACTGCAAGATAAACCTTGTTTAACCTTTAAACTCACTTAATTAACAAAAAGCAATCATAACTTTTCTAAAGATTGATGCTGCTTCAGCCACAAGTTTGCAGCAGACCTTCAACCACTTTATATTACTAATGATACTGAAATTGACAGTTGGGTTTATAAATGTTGCAGGGACCTTAATTAATATCAGTAACACTGATTAGAGACAGTTTTTATGCATATAATACCATGAACGCATCATGCTATTAGAAAGACTTATTAGTGAAAAAACAAGTATGGTATTGTGATTAATCGAATCGACACCCATGTATCAGAATAAGTATCATATCAACAGATTCATGCCAGTACACACCCTGAACAAAAGGTAAGACTGTGTATAGTAAGCTACACATAGTGGACTAACAGGCAGATATCTGTGCTTACATGTGTGATAAAGGTCTTTAAATGGTTAAAAGAGAATCCTGCATATTTGTGCGTATTGGTTAGGTTAACATTATTGTTTTTATATGTATTTTGCACTAAGAAATGCTGTGGATTTCTATAGTTTAAGTACATTTGAACAGAGTTGTTGCTTTGTTAAATGCCCTCTGGGATGTAATCTCAAATGCTTTTTTAAATTAACGGACAAAACAGCCAGATTTTAGAGCTAATATCTGCTCCTCTGATTGGATAGACTGACCTGGGATCAGTCTGTCAGGTGTGCAGTGAGGATGGACAGGTGAAGTGAGGAGGTGCTGTTAATGTTCTTCTCCCACGCTGCAGACATCTCTGCTCTGCATACCTGTGACAGACTCTCCCCCCACACAGGTGCACACACACTCCCCCCTCTGTTGTGTGCTCTGACAGAGTGTATGCAGGTGTGTGGATGAGGGGCCTTGCTGTGTCACTTTTCATCTACATGCCTCCTCTGTTTCTCTGTATGTCCTCCTGACTTCTCATAGTCCACAGAGAGTGAAAACATCCACCATCTCTCTGGAGCTTCCCCTCATATAAGCACTTATTCCTGCTGGACACAGAGCTGATTTGCCTTCTTGAGCTCCAGCTTCTTGTGGTTTTAAATCTTGACTCATAGCCAGCATGTTGAAAACTATCTGAAGGTTTTAGGTAAAAGAGGTAACCTAGAATTTTGTCTGCTGCCTGTCTCAAATTTTGCAGCCTGATTTATTAACAGCAAATGAAAGTCTGTAAAATAGTTTTGGGTTTTTTTGTTTTTCTTTAGGCCTGTTTCCATTTATTTACTGCCGGTAGAAGTAAATACCCCAACAGATTAGAGCCTACGTGCCTCTGCTCCAGATGTTTTTCATGCGACACCCTCGTAAAAGGCATTTATCGCTCCAGCTGTCCCACCGCAGGATTTTCATACTATTGTTACCCCAAACAAACATCCTAACCGTACGTGCTGCAGACCTGCCCAGCCAAGTCTGTAGCCTGAGGATGGGTCTGTGAGAAGAAGAAGCTGATTGGCTTCCTCGACATGTGAGCTTTAGCCCCTTTATCTCTGCCTGCACTAATATCCCCAAACAAAAGGACAAAAGAGGGATTGAAACATGCCAGAGAGTCAAGTTTCTAAAGGAAAAAGTCACAGAGTCTCAGGCAGACACTGTATCCTCTGTGAATGTTTCTTTACCTCTGTGCTCTGTGATTTAAAACTATATACGCTCTGTGATTTAGGTATGGGTTTTATCAAAAGTACCAAGACTTTAAAAAAGCCGAAATTAGTCTGTCAGTACAGCTTCTCAGAAAAGGAGAGAGTCCATTAGGAATTACAAGGAAACGATTACAATCTCTTATTGGACAAAGCTGTTGGCAGCTACAGGGTTTTCCACAGACATGATGCAGTCAACAAGTCATAAAAGTAGCCTGCCAGGGTATCCGTGGGTCTCACCCACCAAACAGGTCAAGCTGTTAATTCACCATTAAATGTGTTTGAGAGACAGAGCCACGTCAAAAGTGTAAACTGAGGCTTTGGATCATCATTGATCAGAATGTAGGTAAGATGCTTGTATAGTGTAATTATGGGGATAGAAGTATTCAAACTATGTTTAGATTTCTAATCAATGATAAGTTGTTTTTTTGCTCAAAATTTGAGAAACTTCTTGCAAAGCACAGTTGCAACTGTTTAATGCAGTTTCACCTTGTATTCAAAACATTACTGAAAGAAGCCAGTGAAATGCACATAAAATGTTTTTTAAATATTAAAAAGTAATCACTGAAAAATGGATGAAATGTAAAATGGGATACCATTTAACACATCATTTAACGTTGTTTGCTCAGCATAAATCCTCAGAGAGCACAAACCTCTGCCAAGGCATTTCTGCCATTGTCACGTCAAGTTATCATGGAAAATGTAAGAAAACTACCATATCTGGCAATAGTAACAAATCCTTTTAAGATTTCTTTGATCAGAAGTTGGATTCAAATCACCAACAAAATCGAATTCCTTTTCTCTCAATTAGGGAAAATGAAGACAATTGCCCTGTCTCACAATGTTAGCACATCTTTTGAAAAAACTGAAAATGTCATCAAAATCTGCGCTTTCTGAGTTATCTTGCACACAGTCAACCAAGCAAACAAATGGACAAATGCTGGCAAAGACATAAAACCCCCCGTTCACAGAGGTAATTAAGGTGTACCTAATGAGTAATAATGAGTGTACATGCATATTAACACAGCACTGACACAACAGTTAAAGCAGCTTGGAATTCAGTGTCCACTTCAACATCTAAGTCACAAACTTTTCACCCTCAGTGCGTGAAGAGAGCTGGGAGTGAGCAGAAAGGGACCCTGAAACAGATGCTGCTTCTCTTTGACTCTTCATGTTAAAAAAGATTAGGGAATGTGGAGGAGTGATGTGAAGGAATCAGATACATCTGTGTGGCACAGCTTCAGACAAAAGACAATCTGTGTGAAATAAATTGATCTCTTTCAGTGTTTTGGCCAAACCAGGCAACTTTATTTTATGTTCATCGCCTGACTATCACCAGCTGCTCCGTCTGCTGCCCTAAAGGGACCAGAGCTGCTGCTTGAGCGCTACGAACTGGAAAAGAAAGAAAGTAGCTGTTCCAGCGTCCTTGCGTTTGCTTAGCTTAACTCATCTTCACTCTACTGCTTCTTTTTTAAACTGAGTACTCTGTCAACAACAACAAACTAAGGTATTTCAAGATGTAATTTTAGTTAAAAAGTTAAAAGGACTCAACTGAAAGTACAAGATGACTGAGCAAATTATGTACGAAGGCGTTAAGTCATGTCAAATAAGTGGTTCATTCAATGGAAGTGTCACATTTCTACAGTCAAGACATTGTCAGAATGTAATATTTTGGACAGCTCGTTTAGTCCAATTGATCGCCAACTTATGGGAAATTATTTTTCTCAACTAAAGCCCTACCCGCTAGCACAAATTATGCTGTCAATTAATGGCGTGTTATTCACCCTTCTGTTAAGTTTTGCCTCCACTGTGGCCAGAGAAGTAGAAGGTTGACCCTCTCTTTGTTTCATCTCTAGAGATCGTAACAGAGGTGTGATATTGGAGAGAGTGAGGCGGGAGACAGGAGCGCTGCGAATGAGCGTCTCTTCCTTTTTGTGTTGTGGCACATGCTGTGTTGCAAGCTTCTAAGCTGTATTGCGGCATGAATGAAACAATGTGAATTTCTCTAATAGGGGAACCTCATTGTGGTCCTTTTGTGTAAAGGCATTGTGAACCATGCTCCTGATTATCTTTAAAGTGGCTTTACTTTAGTCAGTGTTGATTAACAGGAAGTGACTGCATCCTACATTAATTCATGCAGTAATTGATCATAAGTCATGAAATATTTAGCACTAATGAGCCATATGAATGCACCTATGAAGTCCCCCCCCCCTGCAAAAACTGATCAATGTTGGTTCCCAGAGTGAAATGATGACCCCATGTCACATGGTTTGAGATTCAATAGCAGTATTGATTCGCACATAATGTGTTTGATGACATAGTGACTGTTGATGTTTAATAGATGAATTTTTTATAATGATGTTGAGTTTTTTGGTTTGGTTTGTCATGCTATTAAAATATTAATTTTTGCATTATAGGGTGTTTCATAGAAAGGTTTTAGCAGCAGCAGGGCTTTATTAAGGTGGAAAATATTTTTAATCCAAAGACATTTTCTTTATTTAAAGAGAAATCAAAAACACCTTTCCCATACACATAATTAGGAATTCACGGTATTCTCAGTAAGACATTGACATCGACAGATATCAGCTTTAAAAGTGGAATAATAGTATTGGCAGAGTTGAACATTTCTGCAGATATTTATGGACAGTAATTTAACCATGTATGTTAACCATATATGTGCTGTAATACCCACAGAATGTATGAATGTAACGCAGTGCTTTGCCTTATTATTGCTGGATGTTTACATTTAAATAAAATGATGTCTTTTGTTAGAGAATATAATGTTTTCCTAGGTGGACATCAATTTCTATCATGAAACAATTTCAAAATGAGAAGAACAGATCAGTCTTGGTAAAGTTAGGATGTCATATCAGTATGGGCAATGAGTGCAGAAATATTGGCTGAATGGATATAAAAATCTCAAATAGTGCATCCTTGAATATAATATTTTTTAGAAAGAACAAAACTTTCCGAAGATAATAGCCCCTGCAGCACACGGCTATTTTATCTCATTTTTTGTTTCTGGAAAAACCAGTTTCACTTCAAAACAACTAATTACTGAAGTTTTTAGTCCAAAACTTTCTTTTTCCCTTGAAGATACAATTGGGAACACCATGACATTTGAGTAAATTGACTAATTGTAATTTTTCTGAGATAGCATCCAGCTCATCATAAAGCACCTTAATGCTAGCATGTTCAATTTGTTAATGTATTCTGCAGATTTCATTGTTTATGAGTAGTCTTATCCAGCAGGACTTAAGACAAAGCCTTAATGCACTTTCAGTGACAGGTTGAGCTGGTGGGGATTATTTTTCTACAGCAGAAGCCAAAGTTTCAAGGTTGCAGGCTACGCTAGTAAGAGCAAAAGTTTTTGTCAACTTGACAGATAATAGGTGAAACATTTTAATCCGGTGCAAAAGGCTGGACTCAAATGACTTGAGCATCAGAATTGGTAATAATCTGATGTAGACTTCGGAATTAACATATGGTGCATTAAAATCTCATCCAAACAGGCCCACACATGCCTGGCATACCCAGTCCCACAGCAGACTGGTATCCAGATCAAACAGAACATCTCGATGTTCCTCAGCAGCTGAACAAACAGCTCAGCCTCTGAAGTTTGCTAAGTTCTCCAAGCATTCGGCTCCGTTCTCTCTCTTATTTAGTTTGGATCAAACTTTGTCCTCACAGGCCACCATAATGTCAGCGGTGATTGATCTCTCTCCGGTTTGCCGTTAGCCTCCGGCTGTCTGAGCTATTTGGCTCCTGATCATTTGGCAGAGCAGAATCTAATTGGCAGGGATTATTACATTTCACTTATTGAGATTACATGTTTAAAAATGGCCTTGTTAAATGGGAATGACTCGGGTTTAAGTGTTTATTATGCTGAGTCTCGTCTGACATCTGTTTTTGGACTGCAGGAGGGTATTGTTATTTGAATACGTAGCTGCCCTGCTGAGCTGTTTCTGAATCAGACTATAAAAACCAGAGAGCAGGAAGGAACCAGAACTCTTTGGGTCTGCCGCCCACAATGATCCCTGCACCCAAAAGAAAACACAAGAAACAGAGTCACAGCTACTCCTGAACTTCCTGTGAGTGAGTTTGAACTGTTCAGAGAAGTGGAGCTCATGTGTGCATGCCCATGTCTGTGAAAATCCTCAGTTAGGTCATTTATTACCTCCACCAAGGACGTTACATTAATGTCAGTGTATGTTTGTTTTTCTGATTGCTTGTTAGCAACATTGTAGATGGATTTTGCTGAAATTTTCAGGAGATGTTGCTAATGGCCCGACTTAGAAGCGATCAGATTTTGGTGGTGATATGTATATTTGTCTGGATGCAAAAGATTCCCAAAATTAAAAATAAATAAATAAAAGTTAACATTGGGTGGAATTAAAAAAAAAGCATATCTCTGTGATTTTGTAATGAATTCACTTCCAATTTTACAGGATAATATGTAGTCCATGTCCCTATCATCAAGGTAAATTTCATCTGAAGCAGATACAGATTGAAGTCATAAAAAACATTGACCTTTATAATGGGAAATCCCATTGACGACATTCAATAATTCATATAAAATCAATGTATTAAGTGATGTTCCCAAAACTTGTTGTGCTTAAACAGGATAACAACCTCCAAGTATGTGCTGAGTTTGGTCCGGATCCTAGCACTATTCTGGATCTGGTGATCCAGAATTTTATCTTTCCCAGGGGTTGTGGAAATGCCACTGCTGAAACTGAGCCCCTTGGTTGAGGTCTGTGCTCCCTGAGTGCTTTTCTAGTTGGTTAAACCTTAAATAGGTTAATGCTCCAACTCATAGCAACATATGTGGGATGGCTATTTTCTCAAACCAGTTTCACACATGCACTTTGAAATTTGTACTTATTTTAGACTTTTTTTGAATTCTTAAATTGCTAGTTTTGTTACAATTTTGTTTGTTCTCAATGTTCTGACTCTTTTCAGGACAACTGCATTTTACCCAACAAAAAAATTCATATTTTAGAGCTTCTCATGTTTTATCAGAAATGAGCACATGTGACAAAAGTTGACGAAGACAAGGAGAGAACTGGATGTTGATACTGAGTCACAGCAGTGATGTAACCTGAGATGAAAAACCACAGAACCACTGACATAGTCCAGCACTTGTGCCCAGATGTGAGGCACAGAGGGGTGTTAGGGTCCAACATACCAAGCACATGATGAGTTTTAAACTGGTCACACCAACGCAGTGAAGTCATTAGATAAGGTCTTCTTTACAATGTATCATGTGATTTTTGTAGCATTAGTCACTCTCTATGTGTGAGACTCAGGGTCATGACTTATTGGCCACCAGTGAGTCAGGGTTTTTAAAATTAGAAAATTGCTTCTCGAAAAGTTTGAAGCAAACCAGAGCATAGAATGTGATGAACAAATAGCTATTTCTCTTGTCTTTTGGCTGGGAGTAATAGTCACAGCTGCTGATAAGCACAAATACATTTATTCAGGGATAAGATAAGTCAGGCTTAACAACACTGAGTAAAAACAATAAAGCAATATTTTTACCCCATGTGATATGTTGTGGTTTATTTACAGGGCAATGCCAGGGTAAATTGTTTTTATTACTATGTACAACACAAAAATCAGGGTTCGGTACGTACCTCGGTTTTGGGGTCACGGTTCGGTACATTTTCGGTACAGTATGGGAACAACACAAAACCATTTGCTTGTTTAGCATGATTATTAAACCAAAAATTTGTCATTATACAAACTGAAAACCAAAATAAATTCAATGTGCTGCTTGATAATAATAATAAGTTAAATAAAATAAATAAACAACAAATGTATGAAATTAAAAATAATGAGTTTCTTTTTAAATTCCTGGCTTAAATGTGGACGAATGGGTACTTTATACCGGGGCTAAATCACCTTTAGCATGTGTTTATAACCAGCATTTTCCACAACTGAATATGGTCTTAGATCCTATGCCATAAAAACGCCAATGGATGCTGTTATTGCTTTGGCCCAATCTAAACTGTCTGGGAGAGGCTGCTTGAATGCAGATGGCAGTTGAATTTGCACAACAGTGTTTTTTTTCCTTACTGCGGAAATCTTTAAACTTGAGTGGTGCCGTTGCAGGTGAGCTGGCATGTTTGACGTGCTGTTGGAAAATACCAGGCCTCAGTTGAACAGTATCAGCACACTACCTTTGTTTTATCCACTTGTCTTTCTCCATTGCAATTTTTCACCAGGAAGCCAAAGTATTCCCAAACAGGAGATTTCAGCATCGGGGGAGGCTCTTCAAGCCCCGGTTGGTCGCTAGCAGTAGCCATAAAGCACAATTCAGACACAAGCTTTTGTGATTATGGAAGCTCTTTGATACTCGTCTTCTGATTGGCTCGCCCGAGACATCATGTCCACATGATATGTACATGATCGCAAGAGCACGAATCACAGATGAGTCTCCTCATGAATGTTGAAAAGCCTTCCCTAACCACGGCAATCGTAGACAAGTACCCCCACGAATATTTAAGAGCCATGTGCAGCGGCTAACGTAAACTTACTGTACTCATTCAAATACAGCACTGTACCAGACCGAACGTCTGTTTCGAGCGGTTCGGCACAGATACATGTACCGTTACACCCCTAGTATATATATATATATATATATATATACATACATACATATATACATATATATATGTATGTATATATATATATATATATATATATATATATATATATATATATATATATATATATATATATATATATATATATATATATATATATATATATATATATATATATATATATATATATATATATATATATATATATATATATATATATATATATATATATATATATATATATATATATATATATATATATATATATATATATATATATATTAAAATTCGAAGAAGACTAAGGAAGGTAAAAAAAAACTGTTAATTTTGTCTGTGAAGAGCATGATCTCTAGCTCTTTATTTTAACTACTGCTAACATGAAGACTGCATGTACCCTGCTCTAAAGCTGCTGATGGTGTTTTCTTTTGGGCTTTTCCTTATCTTAGTCAAGCAAACTAGGAAAGCTGTGGCTAATGTTTCGATCAAACAACAGACAAATGTTATGATCAGATGCTAATTATTTTGCGTTTCTGCTCTATTCAATCCAATATGGATTAAAAAGGATTTGTCGGTATTTTTTTTTAATTTTACACAATGTCTCAGGTTCTTCATATCTGGAGTCTGTAAATGACTGGAAGAAAGATTGTCAGAGCTTTGAGGAACTCTAGACAAGTTTGATTCTTGTAGCTGTTCAGGCTTGGCAGATGGACCAGATTGTTGATATATTTTAGACTCAACATAAAACCCTTTCTGCATTGTGAATCATGCTCTGTGGAAAAAAGCATGGTGGTAGGCACATCTTTAGTCTCATTGCTCAGATGAAACCACTTTCTGCTGAACTTTTTCCACATGTTCTGCTTTTATCAAAGAAGCATGAACATGAATGAAAGCCTCACATGGATCAAGTGTTTCAGAGGAGCCTTGTTGGATTATCAGAATACTGAAAAATGTCAGGAGATGAACTGTTGAATCCCTCTTAGGCATGTGATTCAAATCCAGCTGTAATTGAAAGCTCGTGCTTCATTTAAGAACTGATCGACCGTCTCGTAATCATCTTTGATGGTATTTATCCTGTCTTGTATCCGGCCTCCAGATGATACGCGGGTTACACCCCCCAGTCCCAAACCCCAGATTTGAAGCAGATGGTGGGGCCGGGCACCCTCCTGCACTGGTCCTCCCTGAGCTTAGCTGCTATTTTGGTTCTGCTGATGAGCTGCTCTGCACTACTGGGACTGATGTGGTTCAGTTTGTCCCAGATAGAGACTATAATCAAATGAGAAACTGAGGAAACTTTCTGAGTGTTTGTGATCCTCTGTGGTGTCAGTAAAGGAATTCTAACTGCAGTCAGCAAAATTAAAGATGCTTTTTAGACAGATTTATCTATTGAAAAGATCAGCAGGAACATCATGGAAGGGGACATTGTTGAGTTTTTACTGGTGCACATCTTGAGTAACATAGAAGGTCTGTATTGGTGCATGATGCTAACTAAAAGTGATCATTTTCATTTCTAGCTTGTTCTGTGTTTGGCAAATAGAAAATAATTGGAATTTTTAAACTGAAAAAACAGAAAAAAAATCTAACTCAATTTTTTTTTAAGGCAGAAAATATACATTTATCAATGTGTATGCAGCTACAATATTAGATAACTGCAACATATACCTCTCCCTTGGCCACAACGATGTGTGTACCTTTTATATTTATGGGGCCTTTCAAGGAGAGCTCAGAATTCATGGGCTGGGCTCTTTACAAGGTGCTGCTGTACTGCGGTGGGTGATAGGCTAATAATGTATCTGCAGATATGCCATAGTGGGCAAGGTGCTTTACACCTAATTGTCACACACAGAGTCCCCAAGTGTTTCCACTTGGCACTTCTCAAATGTTTCAAATTTGTTATTGTGCAGTCAGGGCATAGGAGTAGAGTTGCCAGCCCTCCATTTCCTTGAGGCGTCTTTGTTTCTTTGTTTCTTCGTAACTTTATCGTGAAACCATTACTTACATATGGAACAGCAATATGTGAGCTTGACAAAAATATGTGCTCACTGAGTTAGAAAATAGGCAAACCTCCTTTTCCGAAGATTTTTGGTGCAGGAGACTGGAGCTCATGCTGGCTGTCTGAAAGCTGTGACTTGATAACTTGCACCAATGCCATCATGCTTTTCAAATGCATCCATTGTGAAAGGGCCAAATAATGTAAATGTAAATGTAAAAATCAAGGCCAAATATGCAGTGAGCCAAGGAGATATCAGGAAACATATCCAAAAGGTGTGGACATAGCCATTCCCACACGCTTGAAGTGTTTGTTGATTCTATTTACTTCATTGTTGACATGGCCTCAAATTATAGCTTAACAGTGACATAAGAGAAGTTATGTAATCTTAAAGGCAAATATTTGAAGGAGAAACAACGTCATTTCAGTGTTTGAAGACGGCAAAACAGCTCCACGAGGTTATATTTAAAGTAACTCCTGCTCCCGGCCACATCTGCCCTCTAACCACTTTCTTATGAAACATGACATAACACAATGGAGACTCTTTAATCTGAAGTTTCTTCTAAATTGCATCCATCCTACTGTCACAGTGAGTGTCCCTTTTCTCTAAACATCGAGCATTCCTGTCCCTCTGAGGTCATCTGTATGGTAAACACGTGCGGCGGCCTCTTTGCTGAGGGATTTGGGTGTGGGGGGTGAGTATGTGAGGGGTGAGGAGGCATCAAAGCTGTCTGTGATCTCTTTTAAACCAGGGAGCTGAGGGGAGATGAGAGCACCTGTGCACTTTGTTCAGAAATGACAGTTGAGGATCCAGAACGAAACAGCAGTGTTATGATGCAGAAATATCTGTCACTCTGTTTCTCTGCTTGAATCTGTGTGACAAAAAGCTCCGCAAGCTCAAAACAACAGACTCAGGCACATGCTGTCATAAATGGATTGTTGTTTGCAGAATTAAAGCGAGGTTGATAAAGTTGTCAGCAACAATTCCAGCTGACTGATGGTTCTCTGGTCAGTGAGGCCCTGAATGCACATGATGTCGATCTGCACAATGAGAGCACTCGCTGTTTGGTCTTTGTGTTAATCAGTTTGGACCGGAGCCCCATTGTTCCTGGACTGGATGTTATCCAATCGCTCCTTTAGAGGCCGCATCGCATACTTCCCATAACCCCATTCATGGGGACAAATATGTTCAAAGTTGCATTTCAGAGTGGCCTCAGATTTGCCGGATAGACTCGTTCCTTTGTCAAAGAAAACGCCTCGTAAGCAGGACAGAGCTGACCCACATTGTTGACCTTCAGAGAAAAAATGGGCTTTCAAAAAAGAGAGACCCTCACGCTGTCAGTGCCGTGGAGATAAGTGGTTTCTACAAAAACAACTGATATGATATGCCAAACTAGAGCTGAAGAAAATTATGACAATACAAATATGCAGATATATGCAGTGAGTTTATGCATTCCTAAATAAATGTAATGAACATTTGATTAAACAAATACACTTTGATTATTTTTGACAGCAAGTCTACATCTTAGGCCTGTATTAATCAAATAAAATGTGCCATAGTATGCAAAGCCTTTTACATCAGTATTTTTTTTTTCATGAAAAAGGAAACTAGATTAACTAGTTTTATATTTGTACATAAATTAAATGGAAGAAAGATAAAAGTAGTATTTTTTTAAACTAAATTGATTGTTTCTAGGGCACCAGGCAGTACATGTACCTCACAGCAAGCAGGTACCTGCTCTTGAACCCCATGGCAGCCAGCCTTTCTGTGTAGCATATTTTCTTTGTGCATGTGTGGGTTCACTCCAGGCCCACTGGCTTCCTTCCTCAGACCAAATGCATGCTTATTGATTGGTCACTCCAAAATTTCCCCTTAGGTATGTGTGTAAGTGTGAATGGTTGTCTGTCTCTCTATGTGGTCCTGCGATTGGCTGGTGATCGCTTCATGGTGTACCCCGTCTCTCACACAATGTCAGCTGGGATAAACTCCAGCCCCAATGACCCCAAAAATGATAAATGAAATATTTTCCACTCGCATTGACTGGAATTTGGTTAAATTTCCAGGGAGAGAAATTCTTAAGATTTATAGATGACATGAGCCTTTTACTGGGGACTGTTTGTAGTTGCCATGACAATGCTCTAAAGTAAGGGGCAGATTTCAGCCCAGCTCTGCACTGTTTATCATGCAGTGTTTGCAAAGACAAGGCGGCAGATTACAGCCCGACCTACTGAAGTACCGTCAGCATGAGACAGTGTAAGTCTAGCCTTAGAGGTGTTTCTGTCTTTTCACCAATGATGATACCTCACTGATAACACTTAAATGGCACCAACTGCTAGACAAATGTTTCAGATTTTGGACAAAAGTTAAGAGACAGATGTAAGGACACTTTCAACATACAGGTTCAAGTGTATGAAGCCTGATCTCTAAACAATGTAATTCAAAATGAAGGCCAGTGTCTGCCTCACTGGTGATCACCGTTGTCTTACTTTTTGTCACAGCTGAATTTTTTGCTGAAGCCTAAGTTTCCACTCCGTGTCCTACTTTCAGGACATCTCAGACCTGTAATTTCCTCTGACAGCTGGTTGTATTTTAACATGAATTCCTGCATACTGTAACCCTGTCCTGCAGCCTCACTGACTGATGTTTGACTGTGAAAATGAGCGATTAAATGAGTTTCCTTGTGCACTCATGGGTGTAATTGTGTTAAGCGATCCAGTTCTCTCCATTTGTGTCAGCACCCTGCTAGCTTTGTTTTAATCGTACTCCTCTGAAGATTGAAGTGAGTTTTTTTTTTTTTTTCATTTATCTGGCTCATTTTTATTGCAGTCCAGATTTCATATTAGGAGTGTAAGAAAATATGGAAACAACAGTTTATCCTGATATTTTGTGGCACAATACAGTTTTTGTGAGCACAAGGCAGAGCAGTGAATCTATATCTGATTCTACTTTTTCTGTTATCACAGTAGCGACTGGTGGTTGAGAACCTCTGATTTAGAAAATAGGGGTCAATCCTAGAAGCAGTTGGTACAAATACTAAGCAAACAACTTGTGCTTGGATAATCCCTTTATTTACATTCATGCCAGTTCACTTTACTGAACTCCTTCCTTGTTTTCTGTCAGGGATTTCATGTGTTTTATGGCTGCAGGGAGGAAGTAGCTTCATCTTTAAAATGCACAATTTGATGGAAATTGCTGCTCTGTGACAGCTGAGGAGAATTAATGCTGATGGATGAAGCTGATCCTTTTAGTAATTTGATAACTACATTGAGGACATAAGCCAAATAAAGTCACGCAGGCCGAGCAGTGATACTTTCTCTTTCTCTCTCTCCCACTTTTTCTTCTCTCTAATCGAGTCAGCAGCTGATTGGCCATTAAGCAGATGGACGCACTGAGATATCGATGTTTTACCATAAAGCCTCTCAGGGATCTTTTAGCTTCTTTAAAAGTCATTTGTTGCTCTCTGTCTTGTTGAATACTCTAATCTGTATTTCACTTCCATATTAATGACATGATTCATTATGCAACAGTTCAGACTCTTGGTCAATATCAGTTTTCAGTGACGCTCCATCAAGCCTTGTGATGTTGATGCATTTTTGCCTTGGCTTAAAAATGTCATAACTATATGGTTATGCACTGTGTCCTAGATATAGAGAGGGAACTACATAACCTGCCATTAAGATAGATTTATCCACATGAAGAGTGTACATCATTACATAATAAGATGATTTAATATGAAAACGTGTTTATTTGGGACAGCTTCACACAAACATCATTTGGAATGCAGTCAACAAATTTATTTATTATTTAATGCGTTGCAAAATAAACATGAAGGCATCAGAACAGAAATGTGGATCCCAAGTTAACACATTCTAACACTTAATTTAACTGAAGTCTTAATAGTTCACCCTGAGACTGTAAGAGCACCTTTACAGTTACAGTAAATGACTCTTCACCTCACATAGGACAGTCAGCACAAGTGTTGATGTGTTATAAAGCATAACTGGAAAGGAGGCAAAGGGAATTATGAAGGAAAACAATTAGCATTGTTTGAAAAAGTGATTTATAAAGATGATGCTCAAAGGCATGGTTTGACATCGGTATCCGTCTTCATCCCTTTTTCAAACATCATCCATCAGCAGATTAAGGTAGGTCAGGTCAGGTTGGTTTGGAGCACATGACAAATCGGAACTTCAGTGTTTATTTTTCCTGTCCCCCTATGCACCACCACCAATGTTAACCCTTCTTCATTTGTAGTTTTTAATGTGTGATGAAGTTTAAGGGCATGAGACTCAGCACGATGTAAGGGATGCCAACCCCTTCAGCAGTCCTGAATAACCCTACGACCTCAGCTTTCACGACCTCAGCTTTCACGTCTCCAGCTATCAAACCAAGGCTGCGTTTACACGGTGACAAAAACGGTCAAATCCGATACGTTTTCATTGCGTTTTGGCCTTGCATTTAGATGGAAATGTGTTGCATTTTGTCTGAAAACAGTAACTTTTGAAAACGGGCTCCAGAGTGGAAAGTTTCCATAATGCTCTCCATGCAGCTCCATGTTAACCTGTATCAGAGCGTTTCAGGGTGAAATGCTGACGTCACCGCATGCGCAGTGCTGTTTTTCTTACATGAAGGCTGTGCGCGCATACCAGGAACAACAACAGCTTCGGTTGTCTGCCGAGTAACGTGTGAGCCTCTTACAGTGCTCGGTTTGATATTCAGACAAAACTATTCAGACAGATTTGTTGTCCAGAAAAGAAACTCCTGCATCTCTGTGCGTCTGTTCGCCATTGAAGTTTTTCTTCTTCGTACGTGTGTTGTAGCAGCGCCGCCTCTCTGCAGACCTACACCGCCACCTACGGAACCGGCATGCACACTACAGCCAGTCCATACGTCTCCATTGTCGTCTGAACGCAGAAGAATTTGAAAAGGCAAAGGAAAAATCTTTGCGTCTTTAAGTCAGGAGTTTCTGTGATAACGTAGCCCAACTCTCAAGCATGATGGCTTGAATTGGCCACCCTCTGCTTTCCCAGTCAAAGCCATTATGGACTGAGCTACTCTGCCCTAGGTAGGGTGTGCAGATATCAGTTTTCAGAAGTTATTGTATCATGTCATATAGGGATGTAACGGTTACCGGTAAAATGGTAAACCGCGGTAAAATTTCCCACGATAATCATTACCGTGTCCTTTTAAAATTACCGTTATACCGTGTTTGATCACCACACTGTGTCAATAACTCATGGTGATGCTGCTCTTTGTCTGGAATGGCGAAACTATGTGCGTCTGACCCTCGATGAAGCAGCCGTGTGTCGCAAAGTTTAAAGTACAAATTCGTTTCTTGTTATTCCACACAGTTTAAGCATTTATAACAAAATAATGACAATTACTTGCCAGAATTGTTTACTTTTATTTTTTAATGAAAAAAGTTTAAACAAATTTACTTATAGGACAGTTCCTGACACAATTTTTGACTGAAAAGATAAAAGAAATGTTAGAATTATATTATTAAAGGGGTTACATGATTTCAAGACTGTGTTAAAGTACTTTTTGAGCATTTTGAGCAAAATGCAACAACACCGCGATAATAATGATAACCGTGATCATTTTGGTCACAATAACCGTGATATGAAATTTTCATATCCTTACATCCCTAATGTCATATCAGTTCTATGTTGATATCGGGCAAACTTAGCTGCTGATTTAGAGAAGATTCTCTATTCAGGGCAGCAAAATGGACTTTTCTGACAAACTGATCTGTTTTCAGGACTAGAAAGGGGAGAAAATATTGCAAGTCTTAGATAATTGTGCCAAAGGAAGTTTTTAGAAAACATTTGTAATAGCATAGGTCCTGATTTTCACAGTCAGTACATCACTATTGATATCAGAATCAGAATCAGTTATCTTTTTTTGATCCCCAAAGGGAAATTCGGTTGTTTTCATTGATCCTACAGTCTCACTTTAGGGATATCAGGTATAGACATTAAGTTAGATAAGAGCATAAAAGAGGTTAAGTAAGCAAGGTGCAACATGCAGAATCGTGTATCAACTTCCTGATAAAGGAAAATAAGGTAAAAGTTAGACTTTGGACAAAGCCAGGAAATTTACACTTTTAAGGTT
Organism: Scarus forsteni; assembly: GCA_036419115.1. Classification (NCBI taxonomy): domain Eukaryota; kingdom Metazoa; phylum Chordata; class Actinopteri; order Labriformes; family Labridae; genus Scarus; species Scarus forsteni. The sequence goes on along the minus strand of JAZDUH010000327.1, from coordinate 40,023,660 downwards.
TGCAGTATATACAATATAAACAAAATATGCTTGTGCTTGTTAACAAACATCAGAGTTAAAAACAGTGGGACACCATATAAAGGTTTACTCTCCAGCACCTGATGAATCAGTGATATTAAAGGAAGGAGTTGCAAAGTCTGATGGCCAGAGGCATGAATGACCGGCACTCTGTGGTGCATCATGATTCTAGCACTGCAAAAACCTTAGAGCACAGATTTAGTAGTTCTTCATGGAGTAATGTAGTTACACCTACAAGGCCATCTGACTTTTTGTGAATTATATTAATCTTAAAAACTTGTTCTTTGCTCTCAAACCCTGTTTACATTTAAAACCTGCACCCACAAGCATCCAAACTTGGGACAAATGTTGGACATTGAGTTCCACAGAAAACCCATAAGAACTCCTGCAACACAATGCAATAATGGTATTATTTTAGCTTTTTCTAGGTATGAAATAGTTTTTAAATATGAGCATAGAAAGTCGTGATGGACTACCCATCAGTAATGATCAAGCTGATCTCATTTTCAGACACAGACTATGTACAGTCTATTACCTTTTAATAAAGGCACACTTTGCAATGAAATGTAGAAACACACTGTGAAGGCCTGCTGCAGCCTTGTTGTGTTTGGCCGTTATTATGAGATATGACAGTGTGTGGCTCCAAATCACCTCATTAATCTGTTTCCTCAGCTCTAGATGTCTGCTACTGCTCCTGTCCATTAAGAGAAATCTATTAACCACAGCCCCAGCTACCCCCTCATGTGTAAGATCCATGTTGTGCTGTTAAAGATGCAAATTTATATTAAAGGTGTGGATCCTCAAAAGACCTCAGTGGGTGATTCACTTGCATGTCTGACTTGTTAAAGCGGGCTCTGCCTTTGAATCTCTGCCCCTGTATCTTAGGGTTTAGGTCACACTGATGACTTTGGTGTGTGTTTTACTATCTCTGTATGTGTGTGTGCTTTACTACGGGTCTGATGGGAGTCGTGTCTCTTTCATCCTGGAGTTATTTTGAGCCTTAATGAAACACCTGAGACCAGTTTAGCCACCTCACATCTCTGTGAGTGTTCAGAGGATTCATAACAGAGAGATAATAAGCTGCTCTGGGCTTTCTGTGTCTACTTGTCCTCTAATGGAACTTATTCGCCCATTCTTGTCCTGTTTGTGTCAAATGATCAATTAATGATGAATAATCTTTGCATGCTGATAAGGAAGCCTCTGTGGAGTGTTGTTATGCTTTAATTCTACTGTGGTTCAATTTTGTCAGACACAAAACTTGAACAGGTCATAAGAACAAAAAGAGAGGCTCAGATATAACTTTGTGTTGGTGATGGAGCCCTTAAGCCAGATATATTCTTGTTGTGCGTCATGAGTGTTTTTTTTACACTCTATGTGATGTGTGTTACTGGAAGAAACCACTTGTGGGCACAAAAGACATTAGAAGTAAACTACAAACGTGACAGTAATTCTGATTGTAAAAGTAACAAATAAACACCAGTAATCAATATAATCATCAAATATTTATTCACGCACACTCAAACCAAACACACAAGATAGCATCCTCATCCTAATCTCTTTTTTTCCTCTTACTTATGTCTCCTCAGAAATACGGGCCCAGTTGGTGGAGCAGCAGAAATGTCTGGACCAGCAGACGGAGATGAGGGTCCAGCTGCTGCAGGACCTTCAGGACTTCTTCAGAAAGAAGGCAGAGATTGAGATGGAGTACTCAAGAAACCTGGAGAAACTGGCAGAGCGCTTTATGGCCAAGACCCGCAGCACAAAGGACCACCAACAGTACAAGTAAGGAGACATTTTTACAGTGTTTTTGATGTCGTCTGTGGCCTTTGAACAGGAGTGCAACAGGTGGCACTGAAGACACCCAGAGCTCACAGAATCAATAGCTTTCAATTCATGACCTGCTTGAAGGGATAGAAAGACCAAAAGGCTAAAATAGATTTTCAGTTAGCATTGGTCACTGTGTGGGGATGCAGCACAGGCTTTTTGATTTTTTATCTTTTCAGTATGAAGACTTTAAAAATCACATTACAATTAAAGGAAACTAAAATGGTAAGCAGTTTTATTTACTATTGGATCATTCATTTTTACTATAAGGGAAGTAAAGAACAAAGCTTACATCAAATTTTTAATGTCATGCAAAATTTGCACCTTACAGTCGCCTGCCTCTTGCCAGTGTTAGACGGCAGTTGTATTCTGCTAAAATTAACACAGTCATCTTCTGTATGGCTGAATTACCAGCTACATTAGTGACACTTTCTATTATGGAATGACAGTGGAGTCTCTGATTCCATTTATCCCCTTTGCTCCCATCTTTTTCTTTCCAAGATGAGGTTCCAGAAGTACAACATAGGCCCTGTTTTCCCATTGAAATATGACTGTCTTGAGTTTTAACTGTTAAATAAAACTTGTTCAAACATGTCAGTGGCAACAGAGACCATCAACTTATTCAAAGTACAAAGTAGAGGATAGTTCATTTCCTCAGTTGAAACGCATTGATCATGTGACTGGCCCAAAAACCTTTAAAGTAAGTTGCGTGGCAGCCATTTTGTGCCCGCCTTGTTGAGGTCCATAATGGCTGAAACATGATTTTCAGTCCGTAGCCCTGTTGAATTAAATTATTTTTACTATTAATCCCTCTGAGTGCCTCAGATCTTTCTATAAACTTTATTTTGACAATGAAGAGTATTAGATTAAAAGTTTTTTTCACAATTGACCAAACCTGACAAACATTCCATGCATTGGTAATAGAGAAAGGCCTTTCTTGCCCACAAATGGGATTTTATGAGAGAGTTAACATCAGATCTGCCCAGACCAATGCTGTGTGAACTGAAGCAGATGGATTTCCTAGATGTGATTCTTACTGTTGTAAACAGGAGTCAGTGATATGCCTCTTGTGGTTTCCAGTACAACTTCAAAATATGCTTATCCCGTAAGTATTGATTGGAAAAACTTAAAAATTACAAACATAGCCTTAAACACACTCAGCCCATGGTTAACAATTTACATTTTCACTGACTGAACGAAACGCCAGACTTCACTCAAGGTAGTTTTCCAGGAAAACTTGTTATAGTGATTTTGATTCATCCTATCAATGTAAGGCACATCGTTTTCAGATCCATGATGCGAAGTACCCTCCTTAACACGTGTGTTATCAGGCAGCATGTGTATTTGATCTACTAATGTCCAAGAAAACTATAACAACAACTGGACTGCTTCATTTTTTTTAATTTTACAAATTCAGCAACAAACATTTAACCCTGATAGGTCAACTTCTAAAATAACATGAAATGCCAGGAGTGCTGGTTTGGTGGAGTGGTTAGCAACCAGGTACATCCCATTAAACATACTTTCTTAAAATTTTTGATTGCACAGAGAAATTGATGAACATACTAAATTTCTGGTATGGTAAATTAAAAATGCATTAAGTGCAGTTTTCTTAGGGCCATACAGTTTCCCAAGGTGCATCTGGACTTAACTCAGTGTGCACCAGTGTGCCCCACTTCACCGCTTGGGAACCAGAGTGTTACATTAGAGCAGTCCATGCTGGAGAAAAGGCCATGGCTGTCACATTAAGCCTGAGAACCCTCTCTGAGTGTCAAGGTTTTTAAAAAGTTGCTTTATTTTGGCGGTCAGATGGAAGTCATACTGGATTTCATTGCTATGTCCGCTCTAATGGGATTATGGCGCTGGTGAGCGGTTTCAGTCTTAATTTCAAACACAAAGCTGCTCAGTGTGATACTTTGTTTCCATTTCTGTCATTTAACTTTCAATCATTCTCCAATGTCTTTATTGACCTATCTGATTCATGTGCCAGGCTTCTCCTTCATGTTTTCTCTCCCATATGAAAACATTCAGTGGCGAAATCTTTCTTTTCTGGGAAAAGTCAGATTGATACAGTGTGAGTCTGTTCTCCTCTTATCTGTTTGTGTTTTTTATTTAACTTGTGTGGTTTAGCTTTTATGTCAAACTTCCTTAGCTGGAGAGCTTAAAGAAAACTCCATGCTGACATAATACTTTGTTTTATACCACATACCATGGACACCTCTGTGAAAGAATGTGGCAGCTATACTTGTCAGAAGTCAAAAAGCACGTACCATAAAAAGCCTTTCTGCATTATGCATTCCCATGGTGCACACTTACATGAGTCGGAGTCCTGGCATGTGAAATAGCATGAGCATGTTTGCATGGTTTATTAATAAATGTCCACTTTGCATTAGCATGTGCATGATGTTCAGGTGGCCCCTGATGATTGGCTTCAGCAGAAGTTTCGAAATGACTTTTCAACTGAAGTCATTTGCTGTTCTGTATCTGTGAGGATTTTCTGTGTGTGCAAATGTTGACCAGGAGCAACATTTTCAAACACATGACACCCTGGATTTCTCTGCTGTGCTAAATACTTCTGCTGGTGTTTCCTCTTATTCAGGATAGTGCAGTGAGCACATTTTTCTGTAAAAAAAAAAAAAAAGTAAGTTACAATTCTGACCACTTCTGATCACTGTCAGTGGAAGGATTCAAAAAGCAAAAAGACCGGTCAATTAACCTGTTTAATATTCAAAATGTTGAAAAATAATCATGAAGGAACAGAAATGTGGATCTCCATTTATCTTTTGGGATGTTTTTGTGGCTCTTACTGACACTTGATGTAGCTGAAGTCTTTTAAATTTTCCCTGGGGGCGCTTGTTTGGCAGAGTGGTTAGGAACCAGACACGACACATTTACATGCTTCTGCTTGGCCTGGGTTCGAATCCAGCCACTAGCCAGTTTTCAGTGTCTTCCCCTACTCTTTTTTTTGCCTCCTTTCACAGGCCTATACACTGTCTTTCTCCTTCCTATCAGTAAAGGCACAACATACCCAAAACATAATTACAAAAAAGACTAATGAATCAGTTCTTTGAGGAAGCGGTTATTGATCCAAAGTGGGAATTGGTTTTCCATTCCCATCCCTAGTTATCCTCACTGCCTTCACAAAATATTTAGTACCATTCAGAGGCAGGAATTGGAAACTTCAACCCACTCAAAGGCAGATGAAACTCCAAAAAGCTTGGCATGGAATCTTTAAGACAAAGAGTTTTAAGTCAGGATTCAAATTGTATTGGCTCTTTCTTTTCAACCACGTTTGGGAGAATATTTAAGCACTGCTCAAGGTGAAAGTTTCAATATTACTATAGATCTTGAGTCATAATTGCTCTTTGAAGAGAGAAATAGAGGAATATAAGTTTGTGGCTTCATGATATCGTCGGTGTGCTCTTGGAAAAACTGTTTTTTAGATGTTTGAAGTTGCGGTGGCGTGAAAATATAACATATATTGGTCCTTGTTGCCTGCATATAATCCCTCTGCTCCTTTCTTCTGCCGCTCTGATCGCTCTAACAGCTGTGTGTGCCCATATGCTGTCTGTGTGTGTTTGTTTAACTGTTAAAGGGACTGTGGTTTTCATGGCGTGATGTACAGTCTGGTCACTTCATTCACAAGTTCAACACTTGGCGAGTACCTGGGAGCATATTTCTTCAGTAAATAAAGACGTCTGACAAACATTAAAAACCTTCCTGTGGGTTTTAAATCATGTGAGCAGTATTTTCATGTTCTTATAAACAAAACACGGGAACAGTACAGCTCCTGTTCTCCCATGTCAAGTTGTTTTCTCTGGACTGACCTGTCAGTGCTGTGAAAGACTTGAGTCTTCATGTGACAGGTAACCTTGGCTCAGCAGCAGAGGCTGAAGTATTTAGATGTGTAAGTTTTGAAATATGAAATGTTGAATTTGCCTGTAATTGGTTCAGACAGGTTGTGTTCAAAGGGGCCCACAGTGAGGCCCTCTGCATTCTTCAGTCTGATTTACTTAATGATGATTAGACGTCATTCAAACAGTCAGGAGCGAATGAGTAAACATTCTGTGTGACATGTTTAGACTATCTGGAGGAAGTTTCTTCCTCTTCTTCTTAATTTAGAAAACCCACCTCCTCTGTAGATCCCTGTTTCCTCTACAAACACATGCTGGTGTGGATTCTGCAGGAGATGTCATTGCATGGTTCACTATGAGCAGATTCTAGATGGAGGTGATGAAGGTCGCATGTCCTGATCTGTTGGCTGTTTACATCATGTCTTGAGTTTCTATTAAGCAAGAATTTGATTTAAATTGATTAAAATAAGGAGAAGTTTAATCTCTTAGGGCCCGACTAATACATTGGCTGGCCGATATAATCGGCCGATTATAGCCCTTTTCAAAGTATTCAACATCGGCCAGAGTTTTGCCGATGTAAGGCCGATATACTCTTAATATCTCACAAAACAGTAAATGATGTTCGGTGTCCAAGTCGCGCAGAATGATGCCGTGGAAGATGGCGACGCACGTTGGTGGCGGCTCTTCTTCGCTCTCTGCTGATACTGTGTGTGTATGAATGACTTGCCTACACTCAAACAGAGCTCTTTTAAGCCTGAAGGTCCGACATGACGAGCAACTTTGCGCGGCGCACAATGTCCCGCTGCTGCTGGACACAGAGAGACCACCAGGTTCTCTGCTAGTTTGGCTACCAAAGCAACTTACAGACAGACTCGGCACCGCCGAACAGTTTCCTGACGGTCGCCACCTCTGTCGTTGTCAATACTGATAAATAGGACCTTCTGATGGCAGGGGATCAGTTTAGCCGTGACTGTTCTATTTCGATTATGGCGGAACTCTGGCTTTATCCGCAGACTGTTTTAAGGGGCATTTGAGCTTCAGTTACCAGGGTTTATCCCCCATAAACCCCATTCACAGTTGTAAACAACCTTAAAACCATCCTGACTTCAGTCTGATAACGAGACTTCTCCTTGACTTGACTCTGGTAATTTCTTTGTCCCCCTTACTGCTTTGACGTTACTTCTTACTATGTTGAACCAGGGGTGTAACAAATTGGCCCAAAGATTCAGCCTCAACACTTTCTACTTTGCAGATATGGAGCACTTGGAATGCCAGACTGTAGAAGAATAACTTTGTGTTCTTTGCTTGATTAGAGTCTAAACATGCGTTATCTTTAACACATTTAGAAGCTGCTATTTGGTCTGCTGCAGGTTTTATGTCCATCCTGAAAGTCTCCTCTTGTTTTCTTCCCAGTTTAAACACTCTACCTTCCTCATAAACACACCCCTCCCCTTAAAGTAACATGTATTAACCTACATATTTCACCACCATGACTGTGTAACACCTCATTGACTGTAATTTTGCACTCACATCAAGCATATTTTTCTTGCTCCAGACATTCACATGAAGAGGGCCTTGTGTGTTTCTGCTCTGAATTCAGTTTTATTTTTCTTCTTCTTCACCATCAGGACTAACTTCACCGTGCAGTCATGGAAAAAGAAAAGGAAAAGAGTTCCTGGTAAATTTGATAATTAGGTGTCATAAAGTTGAGGTAGAAAACTCAACAGGACACACACTGTTCGGTAGTGTGTACTATACTTATCCAAACATGTCTCAAAGGGCTGACACATGTGAAATGGACTTGAGCTTGTATGGCGTTGTTCTGTCAACTCGATGTGCTTTCATGTAACATGCCACACCACATATTTCCACTCTGAGGGTGGAGGTTGCTATGTAAAATGCTGATTAGTAGCTGCTAATCTAATTTACACACATTAACATAGCTCTGATTCAGCAGGGGGAGAAAACATGGATTTTTCACGTGGAGATCATCACATGTTTTACTTAAGTTTTCGCTGGAGCTAGTGCTCCTAGTCATCAAACCAATTGATCTGGTCTAAATTATGTCTGAAGACGCACCTACAATGGCATCAACCCTACCAGGAGTAGGACTGAATGTAACTGTTTACATGAGTTTCAATAAAACAAACTTAAAGCTGTGTGGAGACTGCAATGGCAAATACAATTTGAGGATCTTCACCTGAGCTATTATACATTGGACAGCACTGGGGTACTGCAGTTAAGTGCAGGTGTCTCACAGAAGAAGACTGCTGGTTTGACTCCCGTTGTCAATCAAGGCCTCTCTGTGTTGAGTTTGCATGGTCCCCCCATGCCTACAAGGGTTTTCTCTGATCAGTCCTCCCACAGACAGAAACATGCATGTTAAGTTAATTAGTTGTTAACATTAATGGTTGTGTGTGGCCTTGTGATTGGCCGGTGATCAGTTCAGGGTGAGCTGGAATAGAATCCAGAATCTTAGTGCCGAAGATGGTAGGCAGTATAGATGATTGATGGCAATTAAATTTTAATTAGAATTCTAGTCAGAAAAATCTAATTATTTGGAGCTGAAATGTTTACATAACTTTCTGCTGAAATCCAAAAAACAATCAATATTTCCATTAAGTTAATCATATATATGTTGTTTGTATCTCATTTGACACATTAAGGTGTTTTTGACAATTGATAATTCACTTGAGGACAGTTTAATCATTTGTCTGATTGTGTTCAGCTTTTTTCCCAATTTATTGATCAAATTGATTAGATGGAGATATAATAAAAGTATTTATCAAATTTGATACAACAGGCCTTAAGGGGTTGAATGACACTGATGTAAGTATATTGTCTTGTCCTGTCTTATTTCAAAGCATATTAATTTATCTTGCCGACTTGATATTTTGTGTATCACGAGTTTAGACGTTAAATGGCCATTAAAGCCATCAGTGGAAAAGAATAGATCCAATAGTG